>OZ020269.1:26381782-26696782 GCA_963971225.1 Melieria omissa | reverse complement strand
GCAACGGAGGATCTAATTTCAATTTGCAAACAAGTGACGAATGGCTAAAGAACTCCAAGTGAGTTCAATGTTGAAACTTTTTCACACATTCAAAACAAAAATGCCAAAGAAAATAAATAATCAACGACAACGAAAACCAAAGGAGAAAACTAAAGCGCAGCAAAAATTGAGAACAATTTTGCTTGAAGAGAGAGAAGGAATGAAAATAGGTTAACGTTGATTAGTCAAAGGCATTAGACATCGTTACAAGGACATGAGTCAGGAGTCAACTTCTGAGGTTGGCCAACTGAGAAACATTGACACTGCAACTTAAACTGTGTGTCGTGGAGTCTGTTTATTGATCAGTCAAACTTATTTAGTTCGCAATCAGTTGTGTCTTATTCGTATTCAATTAAATTTAGTTTGTTATCCATCAAATAAGTTAGTTATGAATCACATTTAGTGCGTAGTCAATCGAATTCAGTTATTTATAAATCAAATGTGGTTTGTAATTAATCATATTTAGTTCAAAGTCCATCCATTCAATCAAATTTAATTGATCAAATTTCAGTTATCAATTAAATTTATTTTGTAATTAATCAAATCCGTTAAATTTAGTTAGTTATCTATCAAATTAGTTTGTTATCTGTCAAATTAGTTAGTTTTGAATCACATTCAGTCTGTAGTCAATCGAATTTATTTATTTTAAAAATATTTAGTTCAAGGTCAGTCCATTGATTCAATCAAATTTAGTTAATCAGATTTCCGTTTGTTATCAGTGAAATTTATTTTGTAATTAATCAAATTTAGGCTAGTTAAATTTAGTAAGTTATTCACCAAACTAGTTTGTTATCAATCAAATTAATTAGTTTTAAATCAAATTGTTTAGTTATCAATTAAATTAATTAGTTATCAATCATATTAAGTGCGTAATCAATTAAATACAGTTAATTATAAATCGAATGTGGTTCGTAATTAATCAAATTTAGCTTAAATTAGTCAAATTTAGTTCAGAATCAAGAAAACTCAATTAGTTATAAATGAAGTTTATTTCTAAATCAATTAAATTTGATCATAAATTAAATAAGGTCAGTAATTAATTATTATAAATATAAATTAATCAATCATGTTATGTTCATAATTAATCAAATTAAGTTAGTTATCAATCAAATTCAGTAGTTAGTCTTATTTCGTTGTAATCAACCGAATTTAGTTTACAATCAACCGAATGGAATTCATTATGAGTCAAATTTAGTTCGCATTCAATTGAACTCAGTTAGTTATCAAGTCAATATAGTTGAATATAATCAATAAAATTTTGTTAGAAATCATTCAAAAATTTTTAATCACTTAAATTCAATAAGTTATTCATTTCAAATTCATTTAGTTATTAACCATTTTGATTTCGCATTCATTAAGTATTCAATAAAATATATTCAATAATCAGTCATATTTAGTTATAAATTTTAATCATCTTTAGTTCATAAGCAACCAAATTCAGTTATTTATTAATTAAATTTGGTTAGTCATTTGTCATTTGTCACAATTTATTGTAATCAACCATAATTAGTGAATTTTAGTTCCTAATCAATTTATTATCAATTGAATGTAGTTTTTAATCAAAACAATTTAGTTATCATTCATCAAATTTTATTTGTAATCATCTAAATTCAGTTAGTTGTTTATTCATTCATTAGATTTTGCATCCAATAAAGTTTAGTTAGTAATCAGTAAAATTTAGTCATTAGTCAATCAAATTTTGTTCATAACCAATCAAATTCAGTAAGTTAATAATAAAATTTAATTAACAATAATAAGTTGTTACTAATTAGGCAAACTAAGTAACCAATCAACTTTACTTCATTATCAACAAAATTTGGTTTATTGTTAACAAATTAATCAATTAATTAATAATCAAATTAATAAATTAATCCAATTTATTTGTAATTAGTCAAACTATGTAAGTATTCAATCCACTTTAGTTCATAATCAACCACATTTAAATAGTTCGTAATTGATTAAATTTAGTTCATAATCTAAAGTTCATTTAGGTATTAATCTAATTTACTAAATTATCAATAAAACTAAGTCCTCAATAAATTTTAACTAGCAATCAGTCCAATTTAGTTATTAATCAATCTAATTTTGTTCATAATCAATCAATTTCAGTAAGTTAATAATAAAATTTAATTAACAACAATAGTTAGTAATTATGCAAACTTATTAACCAATCAACTTTAATTCATAATCAACAAAATTTTGTTTATTATAAATTCATTCATTAATAATTCACTTAGTTATTAATCTAATTGAACTAGTTATCAATTACATTAAGTCGTCAATAAAATCGAATTAGCAATCAGTCAAAATTAGTTATTAATCAATCTAATTAAGTTCATAATCAATAAAATTGGGTCCATAATTGAATAAATTTAGTTTATAATTAATCAAATTTGGTTCATAATTAACTTTAGTTCATAATCAATCAAAATTAGTAATTTTTCAATAAAATTAATAATTTAATTAAATTTTCAGAAAAAATTCGCTCGCAGTCGAACAAACTTTGTTCGTAATCAATTACAATTAGTTTGTGATTCATGCGCAATTAATCAAAATTACTCATCAATAAAATTCACTTAGTAATCTGCCAAAAGTAAACAATTAAAGTTAGTAAGTTGATAAAATTTCATTGGATAAATATCATAATCTGCCTTAGAGAAATTATATGTAATTATTTATTTGCATATATTTATGTACCGCAACCAATCTTGACTGTTGCTGTTCCAAGATATACAAATGTTAATAAACGCATATTTGTTTCACTCTAAACAGCTGCAAATTGCTTTTTGTTTACCAAAGTTAAACAAATTGTATTATTTAATTATTTCCTTTTATTAGCTACCAGAAAAACCTAAGCTACACTCAGCAAAACTGATTCTTCTATATATTCGTCAAATAGCAAAAATGTACAAAACGTAATAAAGCTTTATTGTCGTTTTCAAACTTCGGTCCTTTCAATCTTTCCTTATCTCTACTAATAGAATTTTACTGTCCCACCACATTGGATACCCAACAAAATAATTAGAATCGAAAAGTTTGCAGACCGCTGCATCGGTATCGCTCTGCCCTTCAGTGCAGCCGCCTCTGGCCGCACAGGCATTGTGGCCGCGCCAAGGCACTTTGCATTCGAGCATTAAGTGTGCTTACTTACAAATAAGAGCGACAAAGTTTAGAACTTTGCAACATGCGCGCTGGCACTCGGAATTCGCAAGTACGAGTCGCCAACTCAGTCGGCGCACTTAGGCAAGCAACCTAAGCCAAGTCAACGCGCCAATTCAACTCGAGTTAGAACGAATCGACCGGAGTCGCGTTGAGTTTGTGGCGAACGGCGCAAGCACAGCAAAAACATTGGCGTCAGCGTAACCTGATTAGGCAGCGTTGCACTACTGTCGCCCGTCTGTCCGTCCTGTAGCCGCGCGCTCCGGCTACGTGCACTATGAGCACTAAATATGGGCTTAGTTTGCAACTAACAAATCGTTGCCGATTTGTGTATTTGCTTTTCTCGATTTTCTTTTTATGCCATTATGCATTCGCGCGCACTATGAATAAGTGGGCAATTAGCCGCAGCGATCAAATTAAATGGAAATGCACACTTGAGCCATACCGAAAATTTTGCTTATTTGCTTATTTCTTATTGCGTTTAGTCGTTTGTCGTCGAGCGTGTGTGTTTATTTATTAGTAATGGCATTGGCGCTCTGACACAGCGACATTTCAGACTATTTATGCAATTTTGATTTGTAAACACCAGAATGTGAGATTTTATTTCATGTTGCAAGTTTGCTCACTAAGAACGGAAAGTTGGCAATGCTACAATTCAAGGTACGATTTGTTCGCGATTTGTGATCATTAGTAATGTTACACTTTTCAATGGCAGACCAAGTTCCATCGACTCAGTTTATTTTGGGCCCTTTGTGAACCCATCTTACTGCGAAGATTTGCATGACTTCAGATCGATCAATATAAAGAACCTGCTTAAGACTTCAGAATAAAATATCCATAGCAAACAAAGAAGAAAGAGTGCGCATTTACAAGGAACCTTTTGACTGGTGTTCTGGCTATTCTGCGCCTCAAACAGCCATGATCTCTAATCCGGGAGAGAATAGAGTTGTGTCGATCATGCAGCTCGTTCTGTGTAACTGCGGGACCCACTAGCAACACACTGAACAGGCACAAAATAGCCCGGACCATTGCATACTTTTAGGGGTATGGTAATTTTGAGGGAATTATTTTAGTGACGGTTCGAGACGTTGCTGGGATGTTCGAGAACGGGTTGCGCTTCGTGCAAACAATTATAAAAGGCTACAGCGCAATGGGTCAGTTTGGTTTTGAAGTGAAATTAAAGTGATTAATGAATCAGTGTAGTGAAAGTGAAGTTACTGTGGAAAAAAGTGACTACAGTGGTGAACTGCACAATCCAGTGATACGAACTACACCTGCGTCGACTAGCAATAGTTTTTTCTTAACAAAGTTGCTGCTGTCCCAACAAGAAGGTAGGTTGGAAAGTTTTAAACGAAAACCCGTGGTTTCTGCGATACCAAGTTTTAAAGTTCTATGTAAATTCCTTAGTGCTTTATACGAAAAGAGCTTCAGAGTCGACCAAGATAATGTATACTAATCCATTTTCTAGCATAATCTCGCATAATAAACGGAACATTTTCAGTTCATGTACATAATAAAATATATTTTCAAATTACTAATTTTTAATGACTCTGGCAACATTTTGCAATTGTCGTTAAATTTTGCTATACAGTATTGAGATTTTGCTTGTTTTGAAACATGGAATATCTCAATTTTAAGTACAAGAAATTTAAATCATTTCGACTATTTTTTCCATTTTTTTTTTGTGAATCCATATGTCTCCGCCGCATTCGCTCACGATAAGCACGTGCACGCGTCCAACTTGGCCCACTCGGAGGCATTGCATTTGTGCATACATTTGCCATCCATCCAGGTGGACAGCACCTGCAGCTCGTCGTTCAGCAGATTGAAGTCGGCGTCGGCGCCCACGTTCAGCGTCCCTTTGTGCTTCTCGATGCGCAGACAAGTGGCCGGGTGCAGTGTGGCGCACTCGAGGGCATACGGAATCGAGCAGTTGGTCGCCCGGCGAAAGACGCGCACACACTCATCCAAGTGCGCAATGCTGCCGCACAGCGTTTCGGTGCCGGCAATGAGCGCCTTGCCGCCGTGTACCTGGATCTGCAGCTGCCCCAGGTTGTGAATGCCGTCCTGCAGGCCCAGCGCCGATACGGCGTCGGTGACCAGCACCAGGCCGGCGGGATGCGCCAGCCGTGCGAACTGCATCGCGACCGGGTGCACGTGCACGCCATCGGCAATCAAGCCGTAGTAGAGCGATTGCTCGCGCGGTGTTTCGCGCGACGCCAGCACTCCGATCGGGCCGGGCTCGCGATGATTGAACGGCTCCATGGCATTGTAGAGGTGCGTCAGCATGCGCGCGCCGTGCTTGACGGCATTCTCGGTCTGCTCCAACGTGGCCGACGTGTGGCCCAGCGACACGGTGATGCCCATTTTGTTGAGCGTTCTGATCACGTCGCCTCTGGGGTCCTGTTCGGGCGCCAGAGTGATGATCTTGATGTTGTCCAGGTTGCCGTACGTTGCGAGCAGCGTTTCCATGCCACCGTCCAGGTTTTGCACCAGGCTCTCCTGGTGGGCGCCCTTCTTCGCCGCGCTGATGAAGGGCCCCTCCACGTGCACGCCCAGCACCTGAGCGCCGCCGGTCGCTGTCGGCATGTGCGCCAGTATGCGACGATAGACTTCGGGCGACGACGAAACCAGCGTGGGACAGAAGGCAGTGGTGCCGTGCTTTAGGATTTCGTCGGCAACCTTCCGTACGCCCTCCTCGACCGTTTTGATGTCGTGCGAGAAATCGACGCCATAGCCGCCATTAATCTGCAGGTCAATATAGCCGGGAGCAATAATTGCGCCTCGACAGTCGAATTTTGTGGGCTCGACTAGCTGCTCGTCGTTCTTCAAACGATTGGGATTGATTATTCGGCCATTCTCTACCCAGAGATCCTCGTGCACGAGCTCATGATTGCGCAGCAGCCGACAATTCTCAAATTGTATGATTCCACTGTGGGACATACGGATTCCTTTTTTTTGAGCCGAAAGAAAACGAAAAAGCGGCCGAAAGCAAATGTATATGCGACAATACAAAATTTTCGGCCTCATATTGACATTCGACATGATACAAAAACCATTTTCGAAATTATTGTCTAAAAAAGCACATTTTCAACACTGGAATACCCAAAGGATTCAAAATGACCTCATTAATTTTTACATCCTGGAGGTTTCAAAGTAAATGTTTGAGGAATTAGGTATGAAGACCCGTCGAATGCGTAACGCTATGGAAGAATGAAAAGAAAAGGTCCAGGAAAGATCTAGTTTTGAACTATAGATGTTCGAATGGGAATAGCTTAGGAAGAACTGTGGTTGTGGGCTATGCAAGAGTGACTAGGAAGAGTTCAGGAACAGCTCTGATTATGGGCTATGAAAGGCCGAATAGAAGAAGCTGGGATGATGCTATGAAAGGAAGAATATGAATAGGTCTAGTTGTATACTACTGAGGTTAGATTGGGAATAGCTCAGGCAAAACAGGTTGTGGGCTTTGCAAGAGTGAATAGTTCAGAGTGAGAAGTGAAGAGTGAAGAATTCAAGAACAGCTATCGTTATGGGCTATGGAAGACCGAATAGAAAGAGCTGGGGTGAGGTTTTGACAAAATGAATATGAAGATTTCTGGCTGTGTACTATAGAAGTTAGGTTAAAGAAGCGGAGAGTGTGGATAAGCACTTTGACTCGGAGATCTCATTGGGTTCATTGTAAATGTCTTCATTCTTAAATCCGGTGTCCTTTTCTGTTGGGTTCGCTATAAACCCAGACGGGGTCTTTTGGGAACCATTTGGTCTCGGCAAGGAAATTGTGTGGAAGAACCTGGCCCCAAGAGTCTGGAGTATTGTTCTTGCAGTGATGGGCAATGGCATAGCAGGTGCTCGTTTGATTCCACTGTATCCTCGTCTGTGTACTCTAGTAGTTTGAATAGGAACGGTCCAGTTGTTCCCTATAGAAATTTGAATTGTAACATCTCAGGTCTGTTTGTAGACAATGGAAGAGTGGATAGGGAGAACACAGGAAGAGCTCTGTGGGCTTGTGAGGACCGAGACAGAGGAAACACTATTCGCATTACACACTTCCCAAGTTACAACTCTACACAAGGCCGCATATTTGGACTTATTCTGTATATTTGTGTCACAGTATCTCGAACTAAACAATGCCGCGTGGCCTTTGTGCAATGCAAATTCGAAATTTACATAATTGAGCTGTGTCGGCAAGTGAAAATGAAAAATCGATTCTGGCATTTTCATTCGCATTCGCATAAGAATCCAATGGCAAAAAATGCAGTCGCCGCAATTAAGCGAGGTTCACATCGCCAGTAACTAATGTCAAATCAATTGCCATCCCACTCGTTGCCTGTCGGCCCACCGCAAGCAACGGTGAAACTGCAACTCGCTTGCGTCGAATACATCGACCGGAGGGACGTTCGGGACCGACTGCTGTGCTCGCATTCTGCGACTGCAACGGCGCGTCCAGTCTTGTTGCTGCACAGACGCGTCGCATTTGAATTCGTCAAATATTTGCAGTGGGAAAACAAAAGCGTAAAACGCAGACAAATCACTAATTGTGATTTGTGATACAGAATATTACAACAACAACAACAACAACCCGTAATGGCGCACAAGACACGCAACTATTCGAATGCGCATTGCAGCGGCCGGCAGCGAGCGCACTGAGACGCGTGCGGCTGACGTGGATGTTGGCGTTGACGTTGAAGTTAACGTTGAGGCTGTGGTTGCGGCTTTGACTGAACTATTGCCACCCGTTGTTGAAATGTAACAAAGGCAACAACAGCTCGAACGGTAACAGCAGCCGCAGCAGCAGTAGTAACAACAATGAAAAACTTTGTCTTAAAAATAAATTTGCGTCAGTCACAACCGCCAAGAATTGGGCACTCGATATGCGAACGTCGCGACCGCAGGAAGGAAGTGAGCAAAGCGTAGTCGAATCCAGTTGCTGGCAATTGCAGAATTGAACACTTGCGACTGTTGGACGACTGCCCGCGCGCCGCCCCCTGCACTCAGCTGTGGGTACAATGTAAGGTTTGCATATCTGACAGAATGCTTTTAATTTACAGCCGCATATCTTGCAGCTACAACAACAACAATGACAACAAGCGGCTGGCAGCGGCTGCAGTTTATGCGCCCTGGCAGCTGAAAGCGAACACGTGCTCCAGCCACGCTGCCAATGCGAAAACGCGCGCGCGCGCTCCACACGCTCCACGCTCTCATTCGTAAGAATTTCGGAATTCGCTGCTCGCTGCTGTGCCCACAGCCGGCCGGCCGTATGTGCGTGTATGAGTGTTGTGTTGTATTTGTTTGTTTGTTTGTTCGACTCTGAGTCATTGCATTTGCCGTCTGCCGTTTCAATGAGGCTTTGGCTTTTCTTTGCTTTTGTGCCTTTTTTACCTTTTCGGCTTTGCCGGCTTTTTGCCAATTTTTTACTTTTCGTTTTTCACCCGCATTTTCGCATTTGTTTTTGTGCCTTTTGTTTTCATTTCTATTTCGCACATGGTGTATGTATGCATGTGTGTATGTGTGTGTGTATGTAAGTGTGTATATAAAAAAGCAAAAGTGAAGAATAAAGATTTTCCGGTCACCGTACGTGCAATTCTTGTGGCCATCGTTGTTGCTTTTGTTTGGCACTCGTCCATGCCGGAACGTATACATACATACATACACACATACATTTATAATATGGGAGCGTGTTGCACGATTGGGCCCAAAATTAGGTTATGTTCGAGGCATAAAAATGTATGTGCACAAATCTCATTTCCATTGAAGATGAATGACGGCACACCTGGCCACAATGTTCTGCTCGATCTGAATGAGTTGTCGCATTTGTGAGAGTGGGGAATTATTTTAGAATTATTTTAGATTTCTGCTAGTTAAACATAGTTGAACATTTAGGTATTCCGAATTTTTCAAAGAGAAAGAATAAATATATATGTGACCCGATAAGTGGATTCTTCAAAAAGATTTTTCTCAGACTTATATTAGAGTCATCTGGGCCTAGAACGTCCTAAAGCAGCCATCTCATGGTCGTCTAGACCAGTGGTGCACACAGGATTTCATTTGGGGGAGCGCGGGGGTTTTGCGTACAACTTTTGAGCCGAATACCATTCAAAACCATATTTTATACCAGCATTTTTTGTGTTTCTTTGAACCCCGAAAACCCCCCTGTGTGCGCCAATGCTCTAGACACATGTGGCAGATGGTCATGGTACGTCGTCCAATTCAGTTGACATACTCGTTAAGCCGCATAAATCCGGTCGAACGCCATAATGTTTTTAAATCACACTTGCTTAGCCTCCGCAGGTAATTGGTCCTGCTGGGTTGAGGCGCATCGACAAAAACACCTTCGACTGCCTACACCCCTGCACTTCTTGCCAGTAATTTTGGTGTTTCTGTTTAGAAATTCTGTGCTCTGACAGACTGTAACCTACAGCTGGCTGCGAGCCAACTCTGACTGTTATGTACATCGGCTTCCTCATTTCCCCTTACAACAGGTGATTACCCTTTTAGTAATTCCTATGATATTTATTTTAAGATTTTGTATTTATGATAATTGATATATTTTTTTAACAAAGATCAGTGGCGCACACAGGAAGGGTTTTTAGGGGTTAACTCCCCAACGAAATATCTTTAAGTTAGTACAGAAATTAAATTTATAACCGTCGCTCATATATACAATCATCAATATTTAATCATCAATAACACTACTTGACACAAAAAATGCACCTAAAAATAAAAGTGTTTTCTATACAAACTTTGGGCCGGTGAACACGAAACTGAAGATCGAAAAATCTTCGAAAAACCATTTGTTTTCCTGTTGTTAAAGTTATGTACACATATCTCCTAAACGAATCATACGACTAACATAAGCGATCCTGCAATCAGAAGATAATACCTCAGCCTTTCCAGAGATATACAGATTGTTCAAATCAGATAAGATTTAGGGAAGTTAGTTAAAATTGTAAAAAAGAAAATTTGTCGACCATTTTTGGTTTTTAAATCTAATATGAAAGATATGTTATTTGAACAAATATTAAGCCTAACATCAATAGAATCGAAAGAAAAATGAGAAAGTTAGGATGCACTGAGTGAAAACACCAACTTTACATTTATTACACCGTGCGACAAAAAAAAATTTGTTGCCGAGACCCATCCTAATGTTGATAAAGGCGTGAAACTAGAGGTAATTTTTTCATTTTCATAGTCAGTTTTTAATTTTTTGTACCAAAAACCTTCTTAAAGGACTTTAAAATTTAAAAAACATACACATATTTTTTGGAATATTTGTGGTTGTGCAATGATGAAGAAATGGGTATTAAGTGAAAAAGAGAAATTATCTCCTTTTAACGAAATTTTATATTTTGATCTTTCAAGACCAAAATACAGTTGCGGACAATAAAATAGAATCACTCGTAGTATTAATGGTTCATGCTAAAAACACATACTACATAGTTGTAAAAAAAGATGAATTATATTTTGTACTTATTGTTTGGTTCAAGCATTTCAAGTAACAAAGAAAATAATTGAAAGAAACAGTTCATTAATATATTGAAAAATTAATTGAAAATAAAACCAAAAAAATTGAATAATTACTGAAACATGTCGGAACATTTATTTTTAAATAACAAAGAGCGCTATTACAGTCAGTATTTGGTTGCATAACCCTTATTTTCGAATACGGCAGCACATCTCTTAGGCATGGACCAAATTAAAGTACGGCATACAGTTTTTGGTATGGAATACCGTCTTGGACTTTTTGCCATAGTTCGTCCTCAGGTAGGGATAACATACATGTTTTGGGTCTCAGTCTGTAGATTCATGCATCTAAACTTTATTCTAAAGGGTGATCCAACTAGAGGTACTTTTTTCAATAACCTTTTTTTGACAGATCACGCGTGAGTCGTGTCAAGCTGTCATATTATTTTTGTTCAGTATTGTTTGGCATTTCATCATAGAAAGACTTACGCCTGAACAACGTTTACAAATCGTTCATCGGTCCATATTTCTTCAAAAATGATGCCGGTGAGAACAGCTAATTTCACGTAATGGGCCGGTCGATTGGCCACCAAGATCGTGTGATATCACACCGTTAGACTTTTTCTGTGGGGATACGTAAAGTCTAAAGTCTATACGGATAAACCCGCTTCGATTCAGGCCTTGGAGCAAAACATCACGCGTGTCATTCGCCAGTTACCAGTCAAAATGCTCGAACGAGTCATCGAAAATTGGACTCAACGGATGGACCATCTGAGACGTAGCCGCGGCCAACATTTGAAAGAGATAATCTTCAAAAAATAAATGCCAAAGAATGTTCTTTCGAATGATAATAAACATTCCCCGTTAAATTTTAATTTTCTGTGTTTTTTTCTTTAAAAAAGTAGGGAACCTCGAAATGGATCACGCTTTATTTCAAAGTTTTCAGAAATGTTACACGAAACCCCCCCCCCCCCCCCTGATACAAAATCCTGCGTGCACCACTGACTCAGATATATATTTACGTTCACTTAACTGTACTGGGATTCTGTTTTAGATTAGAACATTTTAAATCTACCCGATTTTAACAAAGTCTGACTAGATCTCGTAGTGCCACGCACTAAAAACAATCATTTTATGGCCAAAGATCTCAAGTGGTGAGCCGATCCATCATTCTTCGCACAGACTGAGCAGAGTTAAATATCTGATATGCTCTTTACTGAGGTTGAACTAAATCTAGTTTATTTCTTTTTTAATTTTATTTTCTTTATTATTGTTAATAATTTTTAATTTAATATTAAATATTAATTTCTAAAATTTTGCAACTAATTTTTATTATTTGGTTATCTTTTCATTTATTATTATTGCAAATTTGTTTCTGATTTCACCAGAACTCTGTCCGAAAAGCACTTAAAAACAATACCACAATCTGGAACCTTTAATCTGTTCTCATATTAAGTTAATTGAAATCGCAACACAACCACAACCAAATTATTCCACACCCACACACCAACGCCAGCGAAAAATCACAAATAAATAAATCTACACATCTACCTACTTGTATAACAAATAGTTATATGTACCTATTACACAACAACAAAACGAAACCAAATAAGCACAAGGTGGCAGCAGCACAATGGCCATTGCTGACAATTTGCACAACTGCGAACCAAACAAAAAGTTTGCAGACGTTATCGATTGGTGAAAAGATGAAAACTCAGAGCAGAAGTAAAACATTTCAAATACTACAAAAACTGCATACATTGCATTTGGTATGAACACCAATACTTGTACCTATATAAAAGAATACATAATATGTACGTATGTATATACATAGTACATCCATACATACAGATATCTACAAGCAATGCGCACAACTCACAGTCGAAAAGTATTAGAACAAAGCAACTTGAACTTCTATAGTTGTTGCAGATGTTTTTGTGTGTGTGTGTGTGTGTGTGTGTTTGCGAGCGCACTGCACGAAGTCAAGTAAGTCAGCAAGCGAGCGTCAGCATCAGCAACGTTGTCGTTATCAACATCATTATGAACAACATGTTGTATGCGAGTAAAACAAATGCAACATTTTGTTAAATGTGTTGCAGCTAAAACTTTCTTACACCATCACTCAACGCTCAACGTGTGCACCACACACTCGCACCGCTCATAAAACAAAAATATTTCGTTGGCAGTGCGCACTCTTTGAAACAGAACTCGAAATTTCAATTATAACTTTTGAATCGACACGGCAACCCTACAACAAAAGCGCACAGCAAACGAAATTTATGCTTGCAGCGCGCACTGACGGCATAGAGTGGCAAAACAACAACACAATGGCCAAGCAAAAGAACAACCAATCGTAGAGAAATTTCTGATATTTCTAATGTTGGTACAAGCAGCGACAGAAGCTCGTAGTTCATGACAACGGTGACTTGTTGGTGCGGTAAAGCAGCAAACGACCAAAGATTCGAGATGGCTGCTAGAACTGCTTCCGGTTGTCTGCTTTAGACTCGTTTCCGCAGCTGATCATATCACTATTGTGATATAACACCGTGCGACAAAAATCAAAAACTTTCAAAACACACGAAAAAATCTATATACTTTCAAAACAAGGGGCCAAATTTAGTGTAACTGCGTTTTTAGTTTTTCTCTCTGACATCAGGATTTTTTTTTACAGGACTTTGTAGTTTCAAGGACATGTTTATTTCAAACAATTATTTTAAAAATTGAGGGCATTGTAGAATAACAATATGGGTATAAAATGAAATAGACAATCCTAAGAATCTTAGAAAATTTAATGTTTTGGTGCAAAAGGACGAAGAGATGTTGAAAATGTCCTTTTAAAACTTTATTCTTGAATATCCTTGCAAATTTCTAATAATTTTTTTTCAAATATATCTTAAGGACTAATATGTACACTACTACATCCTTGAATTTCGTCCCTCTAACTTTATTTGTTTAAGATATAACAAAAATTTAATACTTCTCTCTATAAAACAAAGATATATTGCACCGTACGACAAACATAAAATATTTATTTAACTCATGTTTTGTTGCGCACGGTGCAATATATAATGATATAACGCATATAATTATATCAAACCAGGCGCGGATTCAGAAAAATATTTCGGGGGTGTTTCAAAAAGTAATTCTTTAATATTTGTAAAATGCCTTTTAATTTGTATGTAGTTTTATAGGCGATCCAAATATTTCGGGGGGGTTTCAACCCCCAAAACACCCCCCTGAATCCGCCACTGTATCAAACTGATGTCTTTGAAGTGTTGAATCAATCAATCAAAAACTAGTAGATTTGTATTTAATTAGCGCGTTTTACCAACGAACTTCAACAACGAATAACAATTTCAATAGTAACCACTACGTTTAACATATTTCCTAATAAAACAATACGCTATGATATTGAAGGCAACAGCAAGGCAGATGAGGCCCAAACAGTCCGCCCAGTAAGTGTAGTCCGCAGTCGTGAATGAGGCCCGTTCCAACACTTCGACGCCATTTTTGACGCAAGGATGTTGCAAATTCTTGGGGCAACCTGTCAATGGAAAAAATTATTCCTCTTAAAACCTTAGTAAATTATTGCAAGTGCCCGCACCAATCTCATCCACATTGATCCAGAAATTGTACATTAGAGCTTCATTCGAGTAGAAGAACAGTGAAAAGTACTTTAGAAACGGTATCGAGTCCACATTGTAATAGGCGCCGCCGAATATTAGGAAAACCAAATCGAACGGCGCTGCACACTCCGAAGCCATGGTGACCGTCTCGAAGATGCTCGAGAGAAAGAGTCCATAGGCAGTGGCCGTAACGGCGGACAGACTCAACACCAGTGCCATGGTCAGGTAGAGCGTGAAGCCGCGCGCATAGTACACAGTGCCGTAGATCACCGAAAAGAACACATAGCTCTTGAAGAATGTCATCGGTATGAAGGACAACACCACGGCCACGTAGTAGGCCGACAGGCTGTAGGTGCCCTCGCCCACCTCGCGTCGCATGATGGGCAGCGCGCTGGGAAACACATAGGTCACGCCGTACGAGAACGTGAAGATCATCTCACTGCTGAGCATAAATATCGAGCCGCATATGTCCTGCACTGAGGTCTGCGTCAGGCCGCTTACGCCAGAGTACATGATGGCCAGCGTAGCTGATGTGATCTGTGTGAAATCATTTTGATTACATACATTAATTCATATACAGTTTTGCTAGAAAAGTTACCATTAAAAAACTCATCGATATGATGCCCTGCCAAATGTTGCGACAATCCTCGGTCATGAAGCGTATGAGCAGCAAGTACACCTGATAGATCCAGCGTATTTTTTTGCTGCATGCAATTACAATTGGTGAGTATTTTAGTCGTCGATTTTGGCAAGAATTGTCACTTACAAATTTTTAATGTTTTGCAGATAGTCGCCGCTGTAGGAGCGCGGCAACAGCCAGCTGCCGGTGTACAGGCCACAGGTTTCACTGTCATATTTCGCTTTAATCAACTCACCGTCGTTCCTATCCGTGTGGCTATCGGATATTGTCTTCAGATAATAGTCGGCAGGATTGCAATTTTGCGGTAAAGCATAACCTAAGCTGCAATGGGAAACATGGAAACATTGTTAAAACTCATTTTTGTTTCAACTTTTAATCTGATTTTAAGTACTTTAAGTATTTTTAGACTTAGATAAACGATGTGTCAATGAACTCTCTGAGAAGTACAAAAAGATTTATGGTGGATGTGAAGATAAGATAAACTGATAGCAGCCGCCAAAATGCAGTTTCATGTCAAAAGACTCGAATTACTTTACACAAAAAACCACAACTGACAAACTGCCTATCAGAAGCACGCGCTAGCTGACATAATTAAGCACTTTAAGGCTAAAACGACATCACATAGTGACAAACTAGCAAAAGTAGAGAGGAGCAGAAGAGAGAGAATGGTTGTAGATGAGTTTCAAAGATCATATAGAGAACAGATAACACCGTGCGACAGTACGTTTGATCCAAAAGATTATGTAGGCGTGAAACTAGTAGTCATTCATAGTATCATGGCATGCTCAGTTTTTCATTTTTTGATCCGTTGTCCTTTTGAAAGAACTTTAGGGTTCAAGGACATAAAAAATTCAAGAATTTTTATAAATATTTGCCGGTGTGCAATGATGAAGAAGGTATCAAATGAAAGAAAAATCGTGTTGCTTTATGGCAAAATTTTCTATGTTGAACTTTCAGGTAGGTACCGCAAAATGTTTTTTTCTATTTAATTTCGTATACAAAATATTATTGCACATTCCATACACAATTCCTGCGTATAAATGGAATCTTATTTTTTAACCGAGAACTACATACTACGATCCAAAACATATAATTTTTTTCAAAAGAATTGGTCGAAAAACTTGAAGGATAACGAAGGGTACATCTTTGAAAGGTCCTTACTGACATGTTTTAATCTTAGAAGTTAAAAATAAGAAATATAGTCTAAAAGCGAAAATTTTCTTCATTCATTTGTCACCCATACCTTCATCATTGCACAACTGCAAATATTTAAATAAATTCCTAAAAATATTTATGTCCTTAAAATTGTTAAGTCCTTTTAAAGAGACAGTAAATCAAGAAATGAAAAACTGAGAATGCTTAGTTACCATGAATGACCTATAGTTTCAGGAATATATAATTTTTTGAATGGGTCCTGACAAAAGCGGTTTTTTTTTTGTTGCATAGTGTAATCGTTCAGATGATAAAACTTAAAAACCAACTAAAGGCAAAACGATTAGGAAATTTCCACAGCGTCACGTTTCCTCTTAAACACTTGTTTTCTTTGACAGCGACAATAAAAAAGAAACTATTAAGACAATCCATCAAGACATAATACTCTGTGCATTGGATCTCGCCCAGTTCTACATTTTAGAAATTTCCATTTAACACTTGAAAGACCATTGCGGTCATTTTGACGGTTCATTTTTAAATACCTGTATTTTCTCTACACCTTTTCAAGTTGTATATCAGAAAATTCAAATTGTATTTCAGCGTTTACAATTGTATTTCGGCGTTTAAAATTGTATTTCAGATTTTCAAATTGTATTTCAGATTTTTGAAAATGTATTTCAAGCTACAATATTGAGATTTTTTTAAGCTGTATCTGCAACTGTATTCGTAGCGGGAGTTGGAATAACCCCCCTAATATTAACTACTACATATTTGCATTAAAAAGAGATGTTAAAATAATTATTTGTATCAAATTTATATAATCTGAACTTCAGTTTGAAAATCTGAAATACAATTTGAAAACCTGAAATACAATTTTAAACGCCGAATATAAGTTGAATTTTCTGAAATTCAATTTGAAAATCTAAAACACAATTATAAAATCTGAAATTTAATTTGAAAACCTGAAATACAATTTTAAACGCTGAAATACAATTTGAATTTTCTGATATACAACTTGAAAAGTAGTAGTATTTCTATACATTTTTGCTTTACTTTTGACTTTTATTTTTGTTTTCGAGATATCAGCGGATATAATATAAACTAGCGGTCTTTCTAGTGTTAAGAATCCTCAAATTAACCTAATGGGCTATTTTGCTCTCATTGCACAGTGTCACTAATGCAAATAAGCAAGTTTTTTAAGTACTCTCAAGCTGTACTCAAGGCTTAGCCTGTCCGATTAATATTCCAGTACGCTATCTGAGCATTTTGCGCCACTGTTTTCTCGACTTCTAACTTCCACTACTCACTCTGTAAAGAATTGCAGTGCCTTCGCGGTGCTGCCCTGAAAAACGATTCGGCCCGCATCCATCAATATGATGTGCGTGAAGAGCTCAAAGAGATCCGAGCTCGGCTGGTGTATCGAGCAGATGATGGCCTTCTTGTGTCGTCCATTGGGACTGTTGTTCAACACGCTCAACGACGGCAGCTCCTTCAGCGACTCGAAAATGTCCTCGTTCGACTTGAGCACTTCCATTTCGATGGAGTTGTTGCTGGAGTTGGCGCTGGTGGGCGTGGAGAACGAGTCCTCGCCGTAGAGCGAGGTCAGCGAGTGTTTGGCCACGCGATGGCGCGTGCAGAGGTGCCGCAGCGTTTTCACCACCGTGTAGGCGCTGTAGCTGTCCAGACCCGTGGTGGGCTCATCGCAAAATATGAATGGCGGATCTGTAATTAGCTGAAACGGAAAATAAATAAACACAAGCTTGCTGGCGAAATGTTCAATACGCACCTCCTCGGCCAAGCTGAGCCGCTTGCGTTCGCCGCCGGACAGCTGTTGGATGCGCGTGTGCGCCGCATCGCGCAGCCCGCACGCCAGCAACAGGTCGTTCACCCGTTGGCGCTTTTGCGCTTTTGTTGTTTTGCGATGCATTTTAAAGTGGGACTGTGCAAAAATAATCCAATCCAATTACAGCGACACGAGCACCAAAGCAAAAAGCAAACCACAACACTTTAGTACACCCACACCCACACACACACACACATGCAAAACGCACACCGCATGCTCACCATGAAGTACAAATGCTCGAAGGCGGTAAAGGTTTTCACATTGATTTCGAACTGCGGCAAGAAGCTGGAGATGCGCGTCATCTCGCTGCGGCCCATGGCCGCGCCATTCAATACGATGTCGCCGGTCAGATTACCGCGCAGCCGCTGCGATATGGCAGCGAGCAGTGTGGTCTTGCCGGCGCCGCTGCAGCCCAGCACTGCCACCAAGTCGCCGGTCGTCATATGGCCGCTAACTGTAAAAGTAAACACATAAGCAATGTTGGTTTCGTAGCGCGCAAAAATGGCACAAAGCGCCCACGGCTGGCCACACGCACCGTCCTTGAGTAGACGCAGCTCCTGGGCTTTCTGGCACTGCTGCCAGAAGGCGTAGTTGTTCTGCTCCGCTGCAGGCACATAATAGTTGAGGTTCTTCCACTCCAGGCACAGGCTGGCCGCCACGTTGTGCATTGTCCAATGTTGCGTCAATGGAATTCACGCAGTCAGCGACTTGTCTCGAACAATTTAGCGCAACTGCTGCCGAAAAGGCAACTCACTCAGTGCTACTTTGTCGTGCCTTGTTTACTTTATGCGGTAATGCATCGCCGTTTATCTTATCAGCTTCATTCAAATCCGCTTCACATACAAATCAAATGGCGCAGCATTCATCCGCGCTGCATTCCGTCGCTGGCATCACCGACTGGCAAAGGCGTTTATCTTGTTGTTTCGACGGTGATGCACCAAAGCAAACAATGAGACTCCAATTTGTCACAGACTTTCAAACCGCGCACCTAACGAATAGTAAAATCACTTTGCGTGTCTGCGACGAACGGCCGCTGTCAGCTGTCTCTATTAACCTACTGAATGAAGGCACTACCCCAACTGGCCAACTAGAGCAGTCATTGCTGCGGTATTAACTAGTGTGGCCTACGACAAATACAGACAAGATATGCGTAGTAAATAAACTCTTTTAGTATCGCGTTACTCCAGTGTGTACGTTGAGGAGCGGCGCTACACACACCTGGCAAGCAATGGTTGTCTTTTCGCTGAATGCAGTGTTGGAGCAATTGAATGTTTTTAGGACACTTTTGTGGTATCACAACGGGCCCGTTAAGAGACCTAAGTGTGTCTCATACAGAGGCAGCCACTGCAACCTAACCTAACCTGGGACACTTTTTGAATAAGAAATAAATGCGTTAGAATTTTGCAAAAATCTATGTTTTACTTAAACAATACCTTAGGGTCATGAAAAACATATTTAATTGGTTCCATAGTCAAACAAAATTTTAAGAGGTGCAATGAAGTTGTTTATTATTTCAGTCTATAGAACAATCATACAGACTATAAACATATTAGAACTCTAAATAAATTTTGACAAAAAATATTCAATTGGTTCCATACTCAAACAAAATTTTAAGAGGTGCAATGGATCATTATTGAATTTATTATTTCAGTTTATGAAACAATCTTACAGACTGACTATAAACATATTAGAACTTTAAGAAATTAAAAAAAAAATATATAGAAGGAGCACACTTAGGCCACGAAGGCCCATTGTGATACCACACGCGGTCAACTTACTCGTTGAACCAGTTAGAGCTTCTTAAGAAGTTTAGAAGACATTGAATGGATTTATCAGCTGATCGCCCAAACTGCCGAAGAAAAAGTTGCCTAAATAGTTCATTCTTCTTCTGGATAAAGCAAGACAGGTGCATGGTGGGTGAAGTATATATTCCTCCTTTACTTCTTACATGCAACTGCAACAAAAATTGTTTGAAAACAGCCCCAACCTTTCAGCATGGATGGCAATTGAGCAGTGACAGTGAAATTTTGACTTTGAAATGACTTTGTTATGAACAAAAGAACACAGATTATAAAATGTTTTTGTTCTAAGAATGAGACATACTTTACGAAAAGTCGGTCTACCCGTTTGGAATTAAAACAAAGTTATTTCAAAAATGAAAATAATAATACACAATGTTTTCCATGCATCAATTTTTGCTAAGTAAAGTAAAATTTCTCATAACCGGATACTCACCGTGGCGACGTTTTTGTCCGGTTATGGGAGATGTCCGCTTATGGAGGAGTGGGATACAAAAAATTAGTATAAATGGTATCCAAGTGTTTCTTCTTCTATTAAATAAATGTATTTTGTACAAATGTTTAAAAATTGAATATTTAATTAATATTTATTACATGTATAGGCAAAGTACTTTAGTACTTTTTTGGTAGAACATTGTTTGTAATGGTTGTTTGTTTTAATTGCAAATGTTCATTTTCAAATACGAGTAAAATTTGTATTATAGAATATTGGTAAGTTTTTACCCGTGCCGAGGTTTTTCGTGAGATCGGGTTTTATAATGGTTCGCACCCATATGTAACTAACTTGATGCTTTATACATAAAAGAAGCACCTTAAAAAGAGGAGCAGGTGCATCACGGGTGGGGTTTTCTTTCCATGACGCTGTTCCTAATCACATATGATGAATAGTCATACAATTTAATAAGAACTAGAGTCATCTCATGGTCGAATAAACGTCATTTGTAGGGGAAACGCTAGATGTTCACTAGTTTTCACATCTAACCAATTTGTTTGCATCTACATTTAAAACTGTGCGAATCTTCACATCTACTATAAGTGGTACTATATCTAGTAATGAAATTTCAATTTAATTTTCGATCTTTGGATTTATCAAATCGACATAAAAGACTACACAAAATAATGGACTCAAAGTAAGGCGAACCAATTTTTACGCCAGCTCTTTCAAAAATTCAAATATTTCATAAACCAAGATTAAAATTTTTCCGTATAAACACATTTTTATTAAAAACTTTTAAACGTTTCACCCTTTTTAGTAAAAATTTGAAAAGTGTTAATATCTAGAATTCTCCATTAACCCTTTGAAGCATACATTTTTCAGATAACTTTTTTTCAATGAAAATAGTCGCCCTGGGGGTTTTCGGGGTCGCTGATCACGAATATGTAATCAAATTTTTGAAATTCAGCAATCCAATATGGCGGATCCAATATGGCGGACCGAATTAGTGAAACTTATTCACATCTGTATGAAAATTGGTATACGGAGGTTTTCGAGGTTGCTGATTACGAATTTGATATCAGATTACCGAAATTCAAAATAGCGGATCCAATATGGCCGACAGAATTAGTGAAAAAACCGAAAACCTCCGTATACCAATTTTCATATTGATATGAATAAGTGTAACTAATTCGGTCCGCCATATTGGATCCGCCATTTTGAATTTCGGTAATCTGATATCAAATTCGTAATCAGCAACCTCGAAAACCTCCGTATACCAATTTTCATACAGATGTGAATAAGTTTCACTAATTCGGTCCGCCATATTGGATCCGCCATTTTGAATTTTGGTAATCTGATAATAAATTCGTGATCAGCGACCCCGAAAACCCCTGGACACCAATTTTTGTATCAATCTGTTAAAAACTTTTCAAGATAAGTGGTAGTATTCTAGGTGGGATATACGTCTTCCCACCGTGCTGCAAAGGGTTAACACACGAAAGACAGATAACAGAATCAACAAAATGATACTGTATTATATTTTATTGGACTTAAGCATATCACAAAAACATGTCAGCGTTTATAGCAATAAAATGTTTGTAGCCATGTTAATATTTACCTCTGCTTACATACATTTCTACGTATGCAGCTAACAGCTTATTGAGTTCTTTACTCTTGCCTGATAGAATGTAGGCAGCGCATTCTAACAATCTGCATTGTCAACACGCCATGCTGACCATAATTAAGTTTTTGCAGTCAATTCGGCTTCATACACATGCATGACATGTTGTTGTGTATGTGCATTACTTTGCGGCTGCCTTTACCGTTCTGTAATAGTAAACCACCATTTCGCATGCAAACTTTACACAATATTAACATTTTTTTCTGCAATATTCACCTTCCCTTTTATTGACAAATGCGTGTGTGTGAGATATATGTGTTTGTATGTAAATAGCATAGAAGATATTGAGCCTATAATTATGTTTCTTGTGGTTTCTATTTATGCCGCCCATTCAAAGACCTTGTCAAATATGCAGTTTTTGTTGCTATACAAGCAGATAATAACGATTTTTTTAAAGATGTGCATAATTTTAGGCTAAGGTTGCAACAATTACATATATTTGTCAGACAAAGGCTCGTACATTTATAGATCTGTTTGGTTACTCTTAACGTTAAGGACATTCATCTGAGTCTATGCGAGGCATTACATATATAAATATATAATTATATGAGTAAATCAATAATTTACATTCAAGACACTCTAACTTTTCTCAAACACTCCAAAGACCATTTTAATAGTTATTTTATTTTCACTTCCCCTATTCAACCACTTAACTTTACTTTCCCTACTTTCCCACTACTTCACCTGCCTCAACTCCCCACATGGCCACTTCAGTTTATATACTCAAATTGTGGCTTCTCAGCGCCTATGTTTTTGTGTAATCTGCCATTACGATCTTCACTTTCACTTAGATTAAAATCATTGAATTTCCGCCGATGTATTGCAATCGGTTGCCTACGTCCGTTCTTCGAGGGATTTCTATTTATGGGCTTTCGCTCGACCACGTGTACTATGCGTCCTAGCCGCTTCGTAAGTGCCATCATACGGCAACAACCATTACGCAGACAAATACACAGTTCCATAAGCTTTACCATCACGTGATAGGTGAGCACAAAAACCAATCGCGTTATGGAGAGCAAACTGAAGCCGAGAAAGAGCGCCAAAACACCACCAAACGAAACTGAAAACGACAACATAAAAAGCAAAGTCAGAACATGGCATAGTTAAAGAGAAGGTGTCATATTTCTTTAGAGCTACCAAGCAGATCCTCAAAACTGAAAACCACATCGCGACGCATGCGCACTTTTGGCGGTATCAGATCCCAGCGAAAACTTGCAGTAACAACATCGGAATTGACGGCATCTTCGTTGTTTTTGACGCCCCTAAAAATCAACTTTTTGTTAGATAGATAGGGACTCAAGTGCTTTATATATGTTTGGATACCAAGAGCTTTTTTTAACTGTCTGCACAGTGTATTCGATTTCGGTGCAGGTGCTGGGACATTTGCATATATGCAATGCCCATATGGGCCATTTAAAGTCCAGAAGGCATTCGAAACCAGCCGGATTGCAACTTGGGCCTTCTAAACAAAAACAATAACAAAATATAAAACATAATTATGATTTATAAGTTGAATAACTTTCATTGAAGTTTTGCAAGATTTGAATTTTTACAACATTACTGACCCACGAACGAGTAAAAGAAGGGCACACAATTGCACATTTCTAATGCCATAATCGCACGACAACGTACCAAACATAAAGTTTTGCTATAAACCTATAAGAATATTTTTAATTGATTCAAATAAAATTGTTAGAAAACATTTTGTGTTAAAATTTGTTGCAAATTTAATGGACCACACCTTTAATTTTGATGTAACTTCATCATGAAAGACGCATTTTCTCTGTTCCACATGAAGATCGCGCAGATTTTTTGAAGCACTGTGAAGAAAAACATAGACAATCGAGGTTTTTTTTTCAGACTCAGACTATTTTTAGTATCAAAAAAGTGTTGAAATAATGGAATAATTTTGAACGAGCAGCTAGTCTTCTTTCTAGCGTTGCTAACTTTTCAGTCTGAATGAAAGCAATATTTTGTATTTATGAAAATTTTCACTTTTTGATCATTTGAAATGTTCTTAATCCAATTTTAGTTTTATGCTCCAAATATCCAAATATCAAAAATTTAGGTTGTTGGGTTCAAGACAAGAATCCGTAAATTCTTCACCCAACACCCTTTGTCCCAACCTATATATCCTTCCTGAACCAACGCAATACTGGTTGGTTTAATAAAAATTAAAAAAAATTCAAATACAAAACAAAAAAGTCGTTCAAAACTGCATCAATATTTCAATACTTAGCAGTCTTTAAAACCTCATTTTCCTATTGAAATGTATACATGAAAATGTATACTTTTTGATCAATTAAAATGTATATAGTACAGGCAGTTCTAAACCCACATTTCAGTTTCACGCTCTAAATATCGAAAAAAAATCGTATATACAAAACTAAACAGTCGTTCAAATCTTTGGTTCAATACTCTCTTGCAACACTTAGAAGCTTTTAAAACCACGTTTCCTTCTTAAAAGACACATTTCTTCGAAGTAGAACAAGATTCGTGACTTACACTGTCTCCAGCACCTTAAAGGACGCCGTGATTTCATCGGACTTGTGCAGCGGAATGACATTAGCATCCGTGGCAGACACTTCAAACGGCGAATGCACATCCACCTAAAGAGTTGAAAAGCTCCAAATATTGTATGCAGATGTAAAAATGTTTTTGTAAAAAAACAAACTACCGTTCCAGTGCTTTCGAACAAATCCATTTTTATAAAACACTGCTGCTTGCCAAATTCACAGGTTAGCGGCTGCTGGATGTCCTCATACGAAGGATCTCTTTTAAAGTACAAAAAAAAATATGTTTAAAAATTATCCACGTCCTCCAAATAATTTGGCAAGTAGAAAGTTATGCATTGTACTCACTTGCCCGCCAATATCTTTGACATGGGCGAATTGAGTGTATAGCAAAAGCCCCGTTCCGTCATTACCGGCGTCACTTCTATGGTAAAATTGCCATGATCGAAGCTGGACAACGCCTGATCGAACGGCCGATCGATGGCGCGCACAACCTCCCACAGATCGACATCATCGAAGCGTTCGTCCTCGGCAAAGCGCGCCAAATCGACATAATTACTGGCCGTGGCATTGATCACAGCATAGAGAAAGTCCATGAAATAAAAGTAGTCGTCGTCCACAATGGACACATTCCAGTTGTTCTGTATATACTCGTTGGCCTTAAAAGAATCGATGTGATCGTAGTAGCACAGTGTGACAGCCGGCAGTGAGCCATTCCAGCCGCGATAGTCGCGATCCACTGAGATGACAGTGGGCGAGGTCAAGTAGCGTTTGATCTGCAAATTGCTCAGCTTGATGGCGCTAAATATCGATGACATCACAATAATAAACCACATGATGCTGTTGAGCACAGAAAGAGAGAGAGAGAAAGTAATTCGTGAAGCCATTAAGTACTCGTATGCGACTTACCGTTCTGAGGCATGCAGACCGCGATTGGCCATCAGGCTGATGGCCAAAATGCCCGTTTCCTCACCCATATCGCTAGCGTAGGCATTTAGTTTGTATGCCAAATATTTAAATACAGCATAGAAAATATGGTAAATCAAAAGACACGTATATTTTATGCAGCGAAAAATCAGCAAACCGAATAACTTCACACGTGTCATGTTGGCAACAGAATAAAGCTCACTGCCATTAGGCGATCGAGCCAATGGGGTTAAATATGGCCGCATAACAATGGCAACAAAGACATTCAGATTACATTTAGATAACGATTAGAGTGCGTATTGTGTGAGCTAATTGCAGTGCGTTGTAGGAACAATGGATAAAACGGGCTTAGTGCATTTTGTTGAGGATTCCACCCGTCATGGACTCTTTGCCCAAATCGATTTGTATGAGGAATATGACAAAGTTGGCCAGAGCGCTGGCTATCTGCAATGGAGTCATAGTCAGCGAGTGATGCTACCAGTTGGAATGCCCCACATACTCCACCAATAAACAGCAGATCCAAGTCAATAATGCCACAAGCCATTTCGCATTGTTTGCGCACCATCAGCTGCATCAAAAACCGATTGACGGCATGCTCCATCTCCTTGGAAGTAATTTCAAATTCGTTCAGTATAAAACTGGTGCGGCACTTCTGCAAGACATGTTAGTTATTGACCAATGAAAAATTTCTTCAGCACGAGACCGTCCCACTCACCTCGTTTATGACGGCATTATTTGTGATCAGCACAAAGAAGATGCGCCCCGTGTGCAAAGCGAGCCACAGCCACTTGTAGACGAACAGGACGTACTCGTGTTCAATTAATTCCGGCCGATCGAAGAACCTGTAAATGGCAAAGTACTCCACCGCCAAGTCGAGAAAGGAGCCGAGGAAGTTCAGCAACAGCACAATTCCGAAAGCGTCCACCACTTGCACCGTCAGCGCATCCAAGTCAGAGTAGAGTCCGCGTATATATTCCAAGGTCTCATGCTCCGCTTGCGTAGCTTTGGTGATCGGTGGATGGTTGAACTCGCGCCATGCCCACGGTCCCGCAAATAGTGAATGCAGCTCATCTTCAATGGAACTTACACTAGCCTCCTTGGAGCCAGCCACTGCACCCAGCCGCTGCTGGAGCACCTCGTTCAGTCGCTTGTAGAGCAAACCTATGAAACGCAGCGACAGCCAGTACTGGCCCAGATTCAGGGAAATCAGCAGATTCGGCAGATTGTAAGCGGCCGAGCTGCGCAGCGTTCGTAGCACGTCATAGTTCCAATAAATTAAATCAATTCCAAAACAGGACATCAAAAAAGCGCCCATCACGAAGGATACAACGCACAATTCCCTATACAGCTGCCGATAGAGGCAGTCGCCGGCGCAGTTCTCGGGCTGGTAGCGCTTCAGGCTCTTGTACAGCCGCATTAGCTTACGCGGCACACTGCGAAAGTAGTCGGCATAGTAGTAGCAGCCACCGCTAATGAAGGTGACAATCAGACAGTTGGAGAGGAACTCGCTCAGGTAGAAGGCCTTCTCGATGGTGATCATTCCGGAACTAATCAACGTGGTGCACCAGTAGGCGATGGTGTACAGGTACAGCAAGAAAGTAACGCACCAGGCGCAGTGCAGTCGCCGCGGCCAGGCACGCCCACCTGCAGCAGGCCGCACGGGCGCTACGCCGAAGATTTGGCACAGCACGCGCAGTATGCGGACCAGGCGGAAGAGCGGCGTGCCGCGTTCGGTGTGCAGCTGTTGCAGCGCGGGGTTGATTTTCGGCTGAACGGGCGCCATGTACTAGTCGCCGCACTGAACGCAGAGCGAATGCAACAGTAGCGTGGCGTGACGTGGCGTGGCGTGGCGGCATTTAACTTGCTAACATAAATTTCAATTAAGTTTAATTATCCCATCGACACGAATGATTAATGAGAGCGTAGCACAACGTTAAACATTTAAGGCTAACAACGCGAAAATTTTCGATGAAAGGCCCAGATTAGGAGCTCAGATTCAAGAATTATGCCTAACATTAGTCGGCAATGTTGGCATGTTGCATTTAGGCGAACCTTAAGGATGGGGGGGTTAAGCTCAAATAAAAAAAATAAAGTAAAATAAAATACAATAAAATAAAATAAAATATAATAAAATAAAATCAAATAAAATAAAATAAAATAAAATAAAATAAAATAAAATAAAATAAAATAAAATAAAATAAAATAAAATCAAATCAAATCAAATAAACTAAAATAAATTAAAATAAAATAAAATAAAATAAAATAAAATAAAATAAAATAAAATAAAATAAAATAAAATAAAATAAAATAAAATAAAATAAAATCAAATCAAATCAAATCAAATCAAATCAAATCAAATAAAATAAAATAACATAAAATAAAATTAAATTAAATTAAATAATAATATATAATAAAATAAAATAACATAAAATAACATAAAATAAAAAATAACTTAAAAAATCAAATCAAATAATATAAAAAACTAAAAAAATAATTGAAAACCCCTGAAATTCACTCCTGCTGCCCACGCCCGTGCGCTTGAGATTCCAGACAAGTGTCGACCTTGAAATAAACAAGCCCTTCATTAATCACATCAGTCAAGCACATGTAAATTCCAATTAGTCGCTACAAAACGCGGCCATGGCACTTTACTTGTCTAATCGATCCTAAAGGGATAACAATTCCGGCGGTCCCACGACAGAAATGTTAGCCGTTAAAGAGTTTCGCAAGCCGCCAAACAAGCTTCGGCCCGCATTCAACCGCTCACACTTGCCCAGCCCATCGCCGCTGCCCGACGTGCTCGAGCTGGAAACGCAACTCTACCGGTCGGTGCGCTTGCTTCTGCTGCTGTCGCAGATGTTAATTTGTGCGCCCAGCGGCGCACACCGCCAGCACGACGCGGGCACATGTTCCGAGCAGCTGTGGCTCTATCTGCACCTCGGCTGGTGCGCCGCCATCTACGCCACCCTCACCACCTGCGCCCACTCCGAGTACACACAGTCGAACGTCCATCTGCCCACCGTGCAGAAGCCGCTGTTCTTCTGCGAGTATGTCGTCTACTTGGTGCATATCCTGCAGATAATAATCGCCACCTACTATGGACGGCACAAGTTTCGCCGCTTTCTGTGCACCGCAGCGCAGATCGACCACACGCTGCTTACGCTCGGCATCAAGCCCGATTACATGGCGCTGGCGCAATTCGTGCGCCGTCACATGCTCCTCATACTGTGGCACTTGCTCTGCACCGCCGTCGTCGACTACTTCTACACGAAGGGCGAGCTGGTCAAGTACGCGCGCAGCACCACCGTCTACGTGCTGCCCAATCTGATACTGCACATGTCGCTGGCGCAGTACTACGCACTGCTGTATGTCATAGCAGCGCGCTCGGTCAGCCTCAACCAGGTGCTGCGCGCCTCATTGGCGCAGCGAACAAACGCGAAGGCGCTGTACGCACATCTGCAGAAGATTCGGATGCTCTACTCGCGCATTCAACTGTACACGCGCGCCGTCAACGAGGCGTTCGGGCCGTCGATGGTGCTGGTCTACATCGGGTCCTTTATTAATCTCACCCTCAACCTTTTCCTCATCTACAAGTACGTGGACGAGCCGAGCGAGGCGGATTGGGCTTGGACTATGTACTCAGTGGTGTGGGCCCTGATGCACGTGGCCAAGATGTTTCTCATACTCTACTACAACTATCGCGTGCAGAATAAGGCAAGTCCAATAGATTTGCAAAAGGTCTACAACCGTCAATTTCAAAATGTTTACATCCACAGAAAGACGCCACTGCTTTGCTGTTGAACGACTTTAATAGCCAGAATGCGGAAATGGAAGAAACGGTAAAAAATTGTGATATCGTGGTTAACACCACTTTTGAAAGTTGAAGATCTTAGAACTTCAGTGTAATACTTAAATAAGTCCAAGTCAATCAATAAGTTTTGGAACAGGGTGCGGAGAACGATCAAAATACGATCTTTCTCACGAATAATCGCAACCAAAAACTGAGTGCTTCTAATTTCTCGCGAGCGATAAAGTTGCGCTGCGAGCAAAAGCATTTACGATCTCTCACGAGAAATCTAAATGTTCGGAAAAATCGCGAATGAGAAAATGTCGCTGCAAGCGTCGTCAGTTCGATCTCTCGCGATCGTTCGTTTGTTGCGAGCGCTTGTTGTAAAACTCAATCAGTAACTCGTATTGTGAAGATTGAATCTTTGAACGATCGCGATCGTTCGTCTGGGCAATAAATAATGTATATAGGAGTTTGAGCAGTTTGCTATTATACTCGGCTGCTACTAACTGCAGTTTATTTCCTAAAGGAAACTTATGTATAGAAGTTTGTAGATTTTAAAGACCTTTTGTTAGGAAAATTATAACAAAAAAATAGAAAACTTTGTGTTATGTTTGTATATGGTCTCGTGTGCACAAAATGCACTTTGAAAAATCTGTGTCTTTATTATATGTAACAAGTTTCGTCTTGTCAATATTTGACACTTTGCCCATATTGATATAAAAAAAGCAAACGCACAAGAAAATAATTTCGCAAATCGTCCTTCGTCCGTATATATCGCAAAATAGACTAAATTCAATGATTGTTTGCAGCCACGCTCTACCGACGAACCTTACAAAAATTCGTTCGCGATCGATCAAACATTCGCTCGCGAACGATTGATCAAACATTCGCTCGCGAACGCTCGTTTTGGGATTGTATTTTATCGCGAGAAATACTTGAGCAAACGAGCGGTTGCGAATGATTTTCTGCATCAGCGTTCTTCCCACGACCGATCGCTTTCGTACGCTCGTTCGTTTGAAATGTGTATACATAAACTCGCTGCATACGATCTCTCACGAACGAATACGTAGGCAATGCATTCGCAACCGCTCGTTTGCTCAAGTATTTCTCGCGATAAAATACAATCGCAAAACGAGCCAATATGAGAAGATCGAATTTTCGATCGTTCGCGAGCGAATTTTTCCGCACCCTGTTTTGGAAGCTATTGTATTAACCTCTATCCTGATTGCAGATCACACATATCATGCTTCAACTGATCATCAATACGCGCACAAATGTGGTGTGTGGTGTAGCCGAGTTAAACATGAACTTTATTGCTTCGGTAACTTGAAATATGAAAACAATATTTCAATATAAGGAAAATATTTAATTGCAGCTACTGGTGGCCATATCGACATTGTTCACATTTCTACTGCAGTACGACATCACTTTTGAGGCGCTTATTAAAGCCGAAAATTCTGTAAGTGCAAATCGTACTCAATAAATTTAGTTTAGACTGAACTGAGTCCAGAACTTGAATAGCATTTAAGATAATAATGAGTTGTAATTAAAAAAAAATGTGGTGAAAAAAATAAATAAAAAATTTACAAATGTACTAATTGTTTTGACACTACTGTGCAATAATCTTACAGAGAGTCTTAATTAAAAAAATATAAAAGTGAAATTTATATCAATACCACGTACCTACCTATTTGGCAAGTTTTATATTTGTTATTTCTTTTTTAACGACATGGTTTTCAAACATTTTTTAACTTAACGGCTTGAAATAATAATCTCAAATTCACTTAAATCTACACATCTAACACTCGTTGTTTCATTTCCACTGCAGTCCGCTTTGTTATTTGTTAGCTTGTCGTATATTGGATCCTTCTGATCCAACTATATAAACGAATTAGTAAAATTCCTGCATCTCACGTGGCCATATTTTGCTAACTAAAAGCAAAAAGATTATTCTAATCCAAGTCATATAGAAAAACAGTTTAAGAAGAAGCAACATCATGTGCGACGTGGAAACGGTGACGAAAGTAGCCAAATGCCTCGGTGTGCCCGCAGGCAAAGTGGCACTCAACAGCGAACAGGTTAGCTAATGCCGCAAATTTGTTGCTATTTCTTTAATTAATGACTGCTCACTTTAAGGTTGTCACACGAACCAGCAACAACAAAACCGTTACCGGCTTTGCCACCATACTAAATGCACTGGCCCAGGAATCCAAATCGGAGATAGCGCGCAACAGTTTGGCCAGTCGTGAGGTGGAGGCCCAGGTCTATCAGTGGATTGAATTTGCAGTTTTGTATTTAGCACCCGGCTCTAAGGACAAACATGTGGCACAGCAGCTCTTGCGGGACTTTAATAAACTCTTTCTGTCCAAGTCGTACCTAGTGGGACACTTTATAACGCTGGCCGATTTGGCAGTGTTTTATGCAATTTACGATCTAATGGTAAGAAAAGTGCAGAGTTCGATATGGAAAGACAAAAATAGCTCAACAAATTAAAACGAAGTGCATAGGCATTGCCTCACTTCTCATAATCGTTGTCTCTAAAATTCATCTCTCTCTTTTAGAAATCGCTGTCACCTATGGAAAAGGAAAACTATCTGAATCTATCACGCTGGTTCGACCACCTGCAGCTGCGTCCCGAATTTCGCCAAGACGACAAAACGCTCAACTTCACCACAATCTACCTGCACGGCTGGGCTACCGGCACACACATCTAGAATTAAACACCATGGCAGGTCAAGTCATGGTTAACTCGTTCTCACCAAATAGCCGACACTGCTCATTCGCCAAAAATGCAACTGAAAAAAAAGATTAAATCTAACATTTCTCATTGTCAGCCACCGGCGAATGTAAATGTAGACCAACACAAAATTGTAGCAAAGCTTACGTACTATAATTTATGTATGTATGCATATTTATTTGAAAGCACTTAAATATATGTACCGTATTTATGTATGTATATTAAAAAAAGTCAATCTCTTAATTACGAAATGCATTGCCAATTCCGGTTACCAAAAATCGATTGCGTCCCATGTGGCAAACACTACCACGTCGTCATTCGGAATGCCCTGCGCTGCCAATTGTTGTGCGAGAATTCACCCAAAAACAAAGATTTCACAGTCTGCCGTTTTGATGCGTCTCTTAGTTTAAATTTCGTTTTCTTTTCAAGAATTTCCGAATTCATTTACATTTTGTATAAATTCATAATTTCGCAAATGATAGTTAATTTTTAGTTGACATAAATTAGAAATTTAATTTTAACACATAGCTTAAGTAACGTTTCGTATTGGATTAGATTGAATTGGGCTGGATTGAGGTGCATGTGTTGCTGTCCTTGCTCCCATTCCTCCGCTCCGCTGTGCATTGCATTCGTTCAGTTGGCGTGAACTTCGCGTGGCGAGTTCAGCGAATTGTTCAATTCGCCCGGCTCAGTGCATTTCCACAGGCCGTAAGTCTTGCCCACGGTGGTCTGCCAAAGCCGCAGCGTGCCATCCTCGGAGCCGCTAGCGTACAGCTCGCCATCGGGGCTGAACTTCACCGAATGCACAGGTCCAAAGTGGCCCTTGAAGGATTCTGAAAAACGCATGAAATAGAAACAAGTCATTTGGATTGAACGCTGCCACATTTAGGGCGTCACTGACCAATTTCATTGCCAGTGATGTAGTCGAATTTGTACATCTTGAAATCCTCGCCACCACACACGAACACGTGTTTGTCGGGATGCAAACTGGCCGACGAAACATTGGTCGGCACTTTCACCTCCTTCAGCTTCTTCAACGTGTCCACCTCCCAGAAGCTAATGCTCGAGCCGTGCGTCACCGTCAGTATGTGATTGTCGGTAGATATCTCCAGGCTGTTCGGATTGTTGGGGAACTGCAGGCGCTGAACTTCGTTGCCCGTCAAACGATCCCACAGCCGCACCGTCTTGTCCTCCGCCGCCGACAGTATGCACTTGTCGTCGCGACAGAACAGCGCCCGCTTGATGGCGCCCGAATGGCCGCTGTACAGCTCCGGCTCGGCGCTGGGCTGCTCCAGATTGAACACGCGCACCAGCTTCTCGTTGCTGCCGGTGGCAATGTTCTCCGAATTGGTGTCGAAAGCAACGGTCTTCACGATGTGCTTGTGCTGGAAACTGTGGATCTCGCCGCCCGAAATGGCGTTCCATACTTTTCCCGTAAAGTCGGCGGCGCCCGAGGCCGCCAGCGTGGCGTTCTTGTTGAGCGCCACGCCCCAAACAGCGCCCTTGTGGCCCTCAAAGGTGCCCACCCAGTCGCCGGTATCGCCCTGCCGCAACATGGGACTGCCATCTGGAAGTAAACAAACCAAACCGCATCACATTACTCAGTGCAATAAGGAACCAAAACTCGCCGACGGGCGGGCGATTTTACATAATAACGAAAGCAATAAAAACGTTTCTTGTTTATGTGGTAATTTCAACAATTTTATGAAGCTACTCTAAAATTAGTGTTGACCTTAGTCGGGTTCAAGCACCTCACGCCGCCTCCGAGTGCCGGCAAGTGCCAAATGTGCTGCAACACAACGCGCAGAGGGACCAATTACTGATGGCATCAACAAGTAATGCAAAATAAATGAGCAATTAAAGGCAGAAATAATTCAAAACTATTCGAAATCAACATCAACCTATGCCACATGTCTGTTGGCAGCACCAAGTGAAACCAAGAAAAACTCATTACTGACCTGCGCCAACATTGAAATCCTGAGGCAGCGATAAATAAAAGCAAAATCAACCCAACACAGCAACGCTACGCGCACTGCACAAAGCAAAGTGAAAAACTCTGAAAAAATAAACAGAAAAGCGCAGAGGCAAACACAGCAACAGTCGCTAGAGTAGCAAAAGCAGCAACAAAAAAGCGGAAGCAACCTTGACTCAATGACTGCATCAATGCCAACGACCTGACGACAGTCGCACGGTCTGCCCGCCAGCCCGTTGTCTCCGTCGGGCAGTATGCAGCCGCTTGCAAATGTTTCGACGAGTCGGCGAATGTGCAATCACTGCGCTAAAATTACACGAATGCACAGTGACACAGGCGAGAGTGAGAACAAGCAAACGAGTGCGACAGTGAGCACAATCAAGAATATTGCAATCGGTTCGAGCCGACTTTTTAGTGCAGTGCAGTGCAATGTCACGATCGCCAGCTTCAACTGGTAATAAGAATTAAATACATTTATCGATATCAATTTAAGTATAAAAAACGAAGGGAATTCCCGAACACTCTTCCCAGTTTTTCTTCGAAAATGTGAATAGTGTTTATGGTTCTGAAACTTTAACAGCCAATCCGCTACAATTTTGATTTTGTCTATTTTCTGGTAAATTATGTGTCAACGCTCTGAAAGGCCAATTGCCGCCAATGGCGATAAAATATTGGAATTTCTCGAATTGGAACCGAAGATTGCCCAAACAAACGTTTGGAACAAAATGAATAAGGCTGGATATAAAAAAGTAGCTCGAGGTATGGAATGACACACGAGTTAAACCTGATGGGCCGAACTTCTACCTGCGCAATGCTGCTCTGAATCGCAGCAAACCCTTTTGCGAAGCGAATGGTGACACATGATGAAAAGTGTATCACTAACGCCAACGTCAAATGAAAAGGGAAATCGGTGACCAATCCAGATTGGAAAATGATGAAAGTTGTAGTCATCAAAAGTTATGTCATTTACTCTTTGAGCTGCTCCTCTACGGCAAAACTCTGAATTGGGACAAGCACTGGGAATTATTAGACCTTCTGAAATTAGCAATCAACCAGAATCGCAGAGAAAAAATGTTCTATCAGGACAACGACGCCAGGTCGCACATCGATAGTGACGCACCAGAAGTTCTGGAGCTTAGTTGGGAGGGTCTTATGCATCCGCCTTCAAGGATAACTTAACCTGTTCCTGTCTATGAGGAATAATTTTGTTGGTGAAGAATTTGCCTTGAGAGCAATTAGTGAAAATCTGCTGTACCAGTTGGTTTCCAATAAGGTCGAGGGTTAGGTTAGGTAGGATAGGGTGTGTGCGGCAGGACCACACTTCCACTCGAAGGCCAAAATGGCCCATAGTGAATCCCTTCTTATGGGGTTTCTGAAGCTAACCAACAGTCTCAGTAGTCAGGAGGTAAACCATTTCGATCTCTTAATGAAGGAGAGCAGATTCGAGAGGGTCGTGGGTTTCTCTCAACGAATAATAGAATTCACTTCAAAATGGCAATAAATTATTGAATAAAACAGATCACATAGCTTACGAGTATTTATAAGTTAAGTTCATATGTAATCGTAAATGCTCTGACAAATTACGAATGCGAGGTTCTTTAGCGTAATAATAAAATTATAATTTCATCCAAATTTTTTTAAAACCTGGAGTCCCGAAAATCGTTCAAAGTTCCCCTGAGTCTCCGGGGGAAGAATTCCATACACAACTTCTGAAACCAATATCCTTTGAAACAATATTTGTGGTCCAAAATATTTGTAACAAACATATCTACACATATCTGGGGGGTTTGAACGCCCAAAACCCCCGTTGCGCACTTTACTAAAAGCCTTTCTTTATTTTGAATAGAATTCCACTGTACTTTCACCAAATCGCATCGCTCTATTACTTCATACAAAACAACATATAATCACCGACCGTAGAGTGGCTAGCGATCTACAGCATTTATAACAACTAATACCAACCGAAGAGAACTTCAAACAAAGCATTTGTTTTTTTAAACAATGCAATAAACTTGCATTAAAATTTTATTGAAATAATAGTCAATAAATAGTGATGTTAATCTGTTCAAATACTAAACGGACAGTTATCCACTTCATTGTCGGTCTACAAGTTGGTGCAAAACAAAGCATCGGACAGACATTCTGTCCATTTAGGCGAACGAGCGAGCGCACAGTTGTTGCTGTGTGGCTCAGTGGCATTCAATGAACGCTGTCGACGTTTAGCAATGAGCTTGAAATTGTTGTATTGATTTTAAAAAATTAAAAACAATTTTTAATGTCTGTTGCAACAGTATGAGCGATTGCTCTCTGTACAGGGTGTGTCATAATCTCGTTCCATCGAACTCTGATAATATTGTTGACGGCAGTTTTGAGGATTTATGCCACGCACGCTCTACACAGCAACGGTCAGCAATGCAACGCACTTTCGCAGCACCCTGTACGCAGCATGCACACTTGGCAGTCGTTGCTGTTGCTGCTGCCTTTTGTATTAATTTGTTGCCGTGTTTAATTGCGATTGTGCTGTTTTCGCGCACTCGTTGTTGTTGTGTGGCATGTGGACATTCTCAATCAAGGTGAACGGGCATTTCATGATAAATTCTGCCTGCTTTTTTTTGTTTGCTTTGTCTGCCTACCTGCCTGCCCGCTGGCACTCAGATTTTCACGCCAAACTACGCGCTTACACAGCAGCAAATAATAATATCGAAGTGTGCAGACAGGCAAAAGTCGCTGAAACATGTTTATTGTAATTGAAAGTACTTTACATAAGTGCACCGCAAAGTGCTATCGACAGTGCTAACGACGCATTGTTGTGCGGCTGCCGCGTGGAGTGTTGTAATTAAGGTTTGCTGCAGTTGTGCGACCATGACGCGCACAGTGCGCCAGTGAATAAATTCGCCAGGTGACCGCACAGTGGCGTACGGCCTACTGGGCGTATGTGTGACACGCAATAAGGCAGCCAGCCTGAGCATTGTTGGTGCACATAGTCGAGCACAGTTGGATTGGGGAAATGAAATTAACTACTTCCATGCTTCACAGTATGAAAGCTAAAGGTTAAATTTAACAGTTGACGATGTGTCACATACCATTTGGTTTTATGTCAGTGCATCAGACTTCCTTAACACAGCACTGGCAAGTCAGGATGCATTCAAATTAGGTACAATTGCTACTAAGAGTTTTAGAATTGATTTAATACTAAATAAAAAGTAGGAAATTTTCGAATATGATGAGAGTAAAGATGATTGAAAAGTTTGTATCAAAGGTGAGAATTGTCAAAAAAAAGTAAGAAACAGATAACTCGCTATGATCTGCTATGAAAAGCCACAAATCGAAGATTGGAAACCACAATTTGAAGTCAAAAAGTTCGTATCTAAGATGAGAATTATCAATTCAAATGGAAAACTGTCAACTAGAAATGAGAAAATAGGTATGCTTGGCAGAGATTAGGTCTGTTTGGCAGAGAATAATTTGTACGAATTTGTACAAATTTTTACTGGATCCTGTTTGTTGACGCCAAATCTCCAGTAACGAGAGAGAAACTGAAAGCGTAAAGTGACAGTTCATTTCGTGAGAACTTACAAGTTTTTACTGGAGAAATGTTTTCCAGTAACTTTTTGCCAGTAAGAAGAAGAACAAGAAAAACATATGACTGGCTGCCATATTAAACATAAATTTTGAAAACATTTGGAGGCAAATGGAAACAGCAAAGAAATTGTGCGTTCGCAAGTCTGCTGACCCACAACCGTCTTGCTCAGCTTTACCTGCTGAAAGGGAAGAATTGCAGATTGAGCGCAACGAACTATTTGCATTAAATGTCTGATTTAACTTAATTTTCCCTACCACTCCAAACCTCAAATGAAACTTTTAGATCAGATGTTTCGTTCTTTAACCCTCCTGTTTACACCCTTTTTACTGTGTATTGTGAGTGGGTCAAGTCCCAGTGGTGTAACCAAGAGTTAAAACTTGCAAATTCTTACAAATTGCTGTTTGTTTACTTTTTTGGATAGTTTGATTTTAGGGAGCGTACGCTGGCTTACTCTCCTGATATTTTTACTGGATAATTTTTACTGGAAATCTGGCCAAACAGACCTAATATGAACCTAATACCTGACCTAAGGCCTGACTTAAGGCCCAAAGAAAAAACGAGAATCGAAGATAAGAATCTAAATTTTTAGTTTATAACAAAAATAAAATATCAGCCAGTTGTTTTATTGCTAGTTCGTTGTTGTATTTGTAGAATAAGTATTTAGATTTACACTACAACTTGTAGCAAAAAAATTAAGTATGAAGGCAACAATTGATAACAAAACAATTAAAATGTGGAAAACATCATGAATAAAAATAAAGCATAAGAACAACAATTACTAATAAAACAATAAATATGTGGAAACGTATGAAAATATGTGAAGCACATAGCAAAAATATCAGTTTACATATTTACAATGCATTCGAAAGTTGTTCTAAGATGATTAATGATTGTAGAGGATTTCGTTTGCGTTCAATGAAACTACAACTGACTGAGTAGAAAATACAACTGACCAGTGGCGCACGCAAGGGGGTTGAAATACCCGTTCGTTACAAACCATTTTAGGGGCAATCTTGGTTTTTAATGGTATTGGGATCAAAAGTTGTATACGAAACCCTCCAAAAATGAAGTCCTATATACGCCCTGAAACTGTCATAAATTTCAACACAATAAAAATACCAAATCATTCCACTTCGCAGTCTGTTCTAAGCCCAATCTCCAATTGAGTTAACATTACAACTTGCAGTTTTTACAACAAACCCAATCACTATGAAAAACTTTCCGGAAAAAACTTTGCACTGAAAACTAAAAACTGCTCATAATTATTGCAAAATAAAAGTGTACAACAATTAATAATTCTCTTCGAATAACTTCAGTTCAAGTCGCGTGGCTCGTGACTCGCATACGCCGGCAATAGTCAGCTCGATTACGCATTGTTCGAATAATCGGATTAAGTTTCGCAAAATGCCATAATTACTAGACGATAGTGGAAATTTTTAAAATGCGTGTGCATTCAGCATTCAGCGCACAACTGCCCGCCACAGCGGCGCTCTTTACCCGCTGTGCTCACTGAGCGCGTAATTTATAAACACGTTTCAAACGCAATAACAATAATTCAAATTGATTGCAGCATCAGTTTGCATGTAAAATAAACAAATGAGAATGTAAAAATTATAAAAGTGCGAAAAGAAATAACAAAAATAAAATGAATAACGAAAACAGAAACAACAAAGCATGCGGAAACTTCAAGGTACTTCCCGAATGCACAAAACTCACTCGACAGGCGGACAGCAACAGCCAGCTGCGGCAACTGACGGCTGACAACCAGCGCTGCGACTGCGGCTGATAAAGAAACAGAAACGCATGTAGCACATTCTATGCGGCGCACGCTCCAAGCATTTGTTGCAGCACAAAGCCTTCCGTGCGCTTTTTAAGTGTTTCGTTGCTTTTTTGGGGGGATCAAGGGGGTTTTAGTTTGCAGCGACTGACTGACAGTTGTGCGTATAACGCAATATTGGGCGCAGCGCGAATCAGCAGAACAAAGGGTAAAACAGGTTTGCCTTTTCGTTTCTTTGTGCCTTTTGCAGCGCGGATTTATTTGCACAATCTGACTTGGCCAGCCAGCGATTACGAATTGTATTGGCTTGGTGTACTTGTCGTCAACGCATAGGTGACTTAGCCCAGCTAGCCGCCGTATGTGGGTCAAGGCTGCACCGCTTGTCAGTTGACAGTCGGAAATCGGAAGCGATGTGAGCGCACTCTCTCACCTTCTACGGGTTTCTGTTGACTGACGGTTAAAAGCTACTTTTTTGTTTGTGCTTTAGTAGATTTTTCAAAAATAAACAAATCGGCAAATGTTCATTTACGAATGGCGACAAAGAATTGTGCACTGGCTTTGAAAAGTTTGCACATTTCCGTTGAAAGGAAAGGCAGCGACATGGGGAGTCATGATTGTCTACTAATTGCATAGCAGTGCCTGAAGTGGACATATCAGCGACTACAACATACGTTGTATGAAGTCAATAGTGTTCAGGGAAAAAATAAACTCGAGTAAGGAAATGTTTTTGTACTTTGGAGGCCACCAAAATGTTGAATGTAATGAAAATTTATAATTAATTAATGCACAAATTAACTAAACATGACTACTAAAATGATCTAAACGCAACTGATTTGAAAGTTGCCAAGTTTACCAGTGGGAAGTGTACCACTTACGAAATTTTTAAACATTGCACACCCGGAAGTTCTCTTTATTCTTTAATATTATTTCAATTCAGAACAAAATTGTTCAGCATTCCATTCATCTAGTTGAAAAATATACAATGTATACTCAACTAGAACACTGGACAACCAGATTAATGTGGAGACTATACAGAGAAATCGGAAAAGCTGACATCTCTTTAAAATGTGTTTCTATAAAGTTGCTTCTTTTTAGTTTTCGTACTAGGATTACTCTCAGTAAAATACTGTATATGAATATATTTTTTGTATTTAAGAAAAATGTATCAAATTGTTTATAGAAAAGATAACTGAGCCTCATAATTTATTATATTTAAGCCTTGTGTGTGTGATGGGGTACCCGGGTACCCAAATCAATTTTATATTGAAACATAAAATAGACTGTTATATTACTGAGAGCTTTAAAACTAAGCAGAAACGGCAAAATTTTGTACATTGAGAACAAAAAGTTAGAAATTCCATACATTTTGTTCTGGGTACCCGGGTACCTCATCACACGAGTAAGGGTGTTATTTTTCAGCACACACACTGGGGTTAGTGAAATGTAATTACGCAAATAAACCATTATTTTTTTTTAATTGTGCATATGGATCAAAAATTATTAAATCCAAGACTATTTTTTTCATCAAGAACAAAAGAGAAAGTGGTGAAAGACTGATTTTACCGATTCTTTTAAGTGCTGATCGATTAATTTATTAGACTGACAGGTGAAGCTCAGTGTTTGTGTTATTTAAGTTACTAGCTGAAGTTAATTAAAAGATAAATCAAGCAGATTATTTAGGTTAAATTTAATATATAACCTCAAATACCATAAACTAGTCTAATTTATGTCATAAATTCGGATTTGCTTTTCAACAAAGAATCAATGTTTGTACTATTTGTAATTTTATGTTTCTAGCTGACTGCACTTTAGCTAACCGTAGATCGAGCTTAAAAAAATTAAGGAATCCTATCCTATATATACAAAGGAGATAATTATAAACTTTTCAATTTTCTCAAGACCTCTTTCTTAAAAAAGTGTGAAAGATGGTTTTAAACAAGCATAATCCCAACACAACAAAGTCACAAAGAATGGTTAAATTAATTATATCCTGAAAAAAGTTATAATAAAAGAAAAAACCAAATGTTTCATTTTTGATACAAAGCTCGATCTACGGCTAAATGAAAAATCAAGCAAATTATTTTGATAAAATCCAACAGATCGCAACACATAACCTCAAATACCATAAAACTTATCAAACTTACGAAATGAATTGGTACTTTAAAGAATCAACGTTTGTACTATTTGTCGTTTTAAGTTTCTAGTTGACTGCTCTTTAACTAAATGAAAAAAATCAAGCAGATTATTCAGCTAAAATCCAAGAGATCACAACACATAACCTCAAATACCACAAAACTAGTCTAATTTATAACATAAATTCAAAATTACTTTCCAACAAAGAATCAAAGATCCACAACAAAGCACCTTAAAAATTGTTTTGCACCGAGTTTCTTTTCTTTTCTTTCCTTCAACTATACGCTCGCCTATACTAAAAGCCTTTCCTTTGCATACTTAAAAATTTAGAATTCAATTAATTTGCCCCAATTGAGTTGGTTTTCAATTAAAAGCTTGACAGCTATGATATAGTTGTTGTAGTTACCTTTGCACGCCGAAATAAGAAAATAACCGCTCTCGCAAATGTCACTGAAATCCAAATGCACCACCGGACGCGTATGGCCGCTGCATGTCAATGGAATCTGACGCAGATTCGAGGTCATCTTTGCCTTCTACGATGCGTTGCCGAACCGTGCGTTTGTATGTGTGTGTGTGTTTGGGGGGGTCGCCGACGACGCCGCCGCTGCACGCTTCCCAATTAATTTACTTTTGCAAAATTATTTGATTTTAATTGACACTGTTGTCACTGTGCGTTGGCTGTTGTCGCGGTTGTTGTGTATAGCCAAAAATTTTTGGATTCCGTCGTTTTGCCGTTTTCCACTTTTTTGTTGTTACACTTTCGGAAAAGTGCGGTGCTGCGTCCAAGCAGTTTGCGTTCTACGTTTACGCGCCGCTTTGCAGTTTCTTTTATTATGTATATTGTTTTCTTTTGTAATGTTAATTTACAGAATTCTATTTGCTTCCTCCACCGAGCTGTTGCGTTTTTTCCTGCTCAACTTTTTCTTTGTTTTAAATTTTCAGATTTTTCGCAATTTCGATTTTCACACTATCTCCGTACGAATACAAATTACGTATGGTTAATTACGTTTAAAATTACAAATTACAGATTCACGATGAGTCGGTTTTTCCCCCTTGTTTTGTTACTTGAAATTTTTAGTGTCTCGTTATTTTGCTGTGATTTCTTGAATTTTATTTTGCAAAATGCAATGAAAAAATAAAGCTAAATGAAAAAATCTGACTGGTTGGGACCGACAAATTGTGTGACCATGCAAAGTGTTGCCCATTCTCGCGCAGATGTTCTATCCCTCTTACGAAAAAACGTACTTGCAAATTAGGAATACAGCAAAATTTCATTGAAAATTTATCACATGTCAGAAATGATTAAGTATAAATATCTCGTTTATTCTTATGTTTACAATATGCCAAAATAATTGTAAGATTTCACTCAGAAATTCAAAGTTTTAATTGAACACAAACTTTTTGGAAACGAAGTTTTTGCCCTGTGAATGAAAGATGGAAGTCAGCAACACTGTGCGAAACATTTGAGAATGGCATGGGATTGGAATGGTAAATAGGGTTGCATTTGGACGTCACTTAAAATGTGAGGCGTACATTTTATGGATTTTTTCTTTGCTCCAATGCTCTTGAGCAAAAATAAATGTTCATGGAATTGTTCTTACAAATGCAGTTTTCGATATCAATTTGCATGTTTTCTGTACTTAAATTGTAATTTTATAAATCAACTTTCAGCTGTTTTCTTAAAGACTAATAAATCGACTCCTAATAATTTTTTTAACCCTTTCCTTCCCATGGTAGCCATATGGCTACCAAATTCAAATTTGGAATTTCAATGTATAATTTTCGATTTTTCCCCATTCTATGAATTGTATCGCTTAAAAGAAACATTGTTCTGAGCTTTTTCAGCAAAATATGTAGTTTGTTTTTATGGGAACATTGAAAATTGTTAACATTTGTGCAACGGTTCCCGCTCGACAGGGCAGCAGAATTAAATGGCAAAAATGTAATATTGCTCTATGTTTAACAAAGGACACCAAATAACTCTAAAATTCTAACAAATAACTCTTAAAACTTGTAAATAAGGGAAATTTTGTTTTCATATAAAATATGTTTTAATTTTGCTTCATAAAAGCCCAGTGCAGTCTAGTGTAGTATGGCTACCTCCTCCTCGCACCTCCCACTGGAAAGTCGAAACCATTATAAATATCATGCAAAATACTTTTAAATAGTTCTCTCGTTTCAAATAACTAACTTCCAATTTGTGTCTATGGCTATTTCACAATTCGGGAAGGAAAAGGTTAATTATTATCTTAATAACAATTGCCGGATTTTAATATAATTTGAATAATTAATTAATAAGCGCTTGAACGCTTGCATTCAGGGGCGGATTCAGAAAAAGATTTCGGGGGGTTTCAAAAAGTAATTCTTTAATATTCGTAAACTACAAAAAAAATTCCTTTTAATTTGTATGTAGTTTTAAAGTCGATCCTAATATTTCCAGAGGTATGAACCCCCAAAACTCCCTGAAACCGCCACTGCTTGCATTGCATTTGATGCTGTCGTGCCAGTTAAAAAAAAATTCCTTTTAATTTGTATGTAGTTTTAAAGTCGATCCTAATATTTCCAGAGGTATGAACCCCCAAAACTCCCTGAAACCGCCACTGCTTGCATTGCATTTGATGCTGTCGTGCCAGTTATGTTTGTGTATGAGTTTGTGAGCACACCTTCAAGTAACTTGAATATCACCACTAAAGTCCGACCGATACCAAAAATTTTGGCGGATACCAGTGGCGGATTCAGGGGGGTGTTTTGGGGGTTGAAATCCCCCCGAAATATTAGGATCGACATTAAAACTACAAACAAATTAAAAGACAATTTATAAATATCAAAGAATTACTTTTTGAAACCTCCCCCGAAATTTTTTTCTGAATCCGCCCCTGGCGGATACCGTTGCCGATGAATCGGTCGGAAGGCTAGAATTGGCCAATATTCATTAATCGGCCGAAAGTGCGAGAATAGGCCGATTCCGATGCCGATTCCTTGGAACACCAACGAATTCAATCAAAAACACAGATTATTTCATAAAAAAAACAAAAAGAACTACAGTGGAGTCTGGATATAGTGAACTAATTATTGCAAGGCCTGTTCACTGTATTCAGATAGTTCACTATATCAAGATTAACATTTTTGTTCAAAAACTCGTGTTATTTGCTCAAAATACACTTTTTGTTATTTGCTTGAAATTTTTTTTCTATATTTAGAGGCTCCATGTCAAAGTTTGGGCGTTCACTATCACATCGAGGTGTCACTATGTAGGGGGTTCACTATACCCAGACACGACTGTATTACATATACATTTGTTTGTAATAGTCATTCACAAAAAAAAAAACGAAAAAATAAACAATTAAAAACTAAACTAAATTATAAGAGACTTCAGAATTCCAATACATTAACATGTATTAAAAAAACAAAATACGTCACCTATATTCCTCTTAGATGCATAGAAATTTCGAGAAAATCTGTGTTTTTGAGATTACCAAGTTTTTATAAAAAAACATTTCTAAGACAATGTTAACAACAGTGAAAACAAATGAAATGAAATGAGAATAAATGAAAACAAAAACATGAAAGCAGGAAAATAGGCTGATATGCCATCAACTAAAAACAGCCGATGTGACATCGGCCAAAAAAGGCCGATGCCGATACCTATTTTATTGGCCGATGCCGATACCAATTTTTATTGGCCGATACTAGCCGATGCCAATTAATCGGTCGGACTCTAATCACGACAGAATAAACAGTTTTTTCTGTGATATCACTTTAAAAATTAGTCATTCAACAACGAAACATATAAATAAGATCTTAATTTTATAGACAAAATATTAACGATTGAATAAAACATGCCAGAAATAAATAAAATTATTGATTAAAAAATAAGTAAAATAAAGGCAAATGATTTTCAAAAGTGACCATAAAAGTCCTGTCATTCCTAGCACACTTTCCTCACATTGTTGCTTAAAAACTGCAGTTTTTATGAATTTCTAAATATTACATAATACAATTTTTAACCCGTTAAGTACGGCAAGTAAATGTGTAAATGCCGTTATGTATATTGAATAATATATTATCTCAGAAAGAGCTGAAAACTCTCCTGTCAGACGCTTTTGTGCAGCTGTAACACCATTTGGGCAGCGTTTCACAATTGATTTCATTATTTTCGTATCAGGACTGCGCGGCGCATCCTGGCTGCTTAAAAGCCGCGTGAAAATCAAATAAATCCAAAAACCATGATTTCCATTTGAGCGCGTGACGCACGCCGGCGTCTTCCTCAGCGTAGACAGTAGCAATTGGCAGCAGGCGTCAGGCACCTGCGCACGTCAGCTAGTGCGGCCAGCAGCACCTTTGACCAGCTGAAGTGCTTGGCGACGTGCAAAAAGTTGACACAAAGAAGCGCAAATCTAATTAACTCTTTGTGAAGCGCTTCCAGCAAACGCTCGGCGACTTTGTGGATTATGAAATCGGCAGCAGCGCTATTGCCATTGGCATTGGTCGTGACAGTGGCAGTGGCAGCGACAGGACATGTGCAGACGTTTCAAAGGCAAAGACCAACCAGCCAGCAGACACGCGAAGCTGGCGCACTGCAATTGTAAGTCAGTGAAGCGCAACGAAAGCCAAGAAGTGGGCGGGCGAATGGCTCGGCGATTGTTAAATGTTGCGCACAAAAGCCGCGTTGGCTCTTTGCCTTTTCGCTGGTCGCCGCCCAAAAGGTTAGCCGAAGCGTTGCAGAAGTAATAAGGAAATGATATTTTTGCGCCGCCTCCAACAAATGGGCCCAAAGTTTGGCTGATTCTGCGCCACAATGTGGCAGTTTCTGGCATTTTCGGTGTGCCGGGCAAGAATTACGCGTTTAGGCACTTTAAAATGTTGTAATTAACTTGAAATCGGATACGAGCGCACAACTTGAATGTTAACGCTTTACAATTCATTAAAATTAAGTTGCTGTCGGCAACAGCAGCGGCCCAAAAAATACACAATTAGCTATTTTGAAAAGTGTCGCGTGCGATAATATGCGGAAAATTGAAAAGCAAACTTTTGCCCATAGCAAGGAAATGAATGCATCTAATGAATTTAAATTATTAATAATGAAATTCTGTTAATAAATCTATGGTAAAGATCGTTTTTCATAAGAGTCACTAACAGTGAACATCAAAGACCATATAGCTCTATAGTTATATACTCTATAGTTATATTGTCTTTGACTGAACCGAACTCTGCTTAGTTTTAGTTGCAATTTTTAGATCGTTTCATTGGTTTCGAATCAATTGAATTTTGTTAATCTATTTTTTATTACTTATTTGTCTACTGCCTAAAAAAGCATTTGCTATTCTAGCAGAATGGGCCATTTTTAAGCGTTTAAATTTTTAAGTACAACAATTTTATTAATCTAAATCTAATCTAACTAACATTTCCACTTGATTGCAACATTTCGTTATTGCAAGCAGACGCTTTCAAAATTTCGTCACCTACGCGTCAAAGCGCATCTGTCCAATGCCTCTTACAAAGCGTTCAATTATTCACTATATAAGTATGTATGTACATGTGTAGTTATGTATCACTATGACACTATGTGTAGTTATGTATTAACCTAAGAAAGCTTATGTATTAATGGCCTTGCAATAGGCCGAATTCGATTTCGTAATCGAAAGGATTAGGCTACCAAAAAAAAACGTATCACACATCATCGAAATTCCAAGAAAACGAACGTAAATTTGAAATTGAAAATCCAAATATTACAAACTCGCATTCCACATAATAAGTGATAGGCATGTAATAAAAAGAATTGTAACCAAAGTTTTGGTGGCACGTGAGCGCATTCAGTATTATTGTTGTTTTTTTTCTAAAATGAGAATGAACAATATTTATATACAAATATTTGCATAATAATTTTTATTGGAATTATACTTTGAAATGAGTGATTTGAGCTATCAAAATTCTATAATTCGTGAGGAATATTAAGAACATTAATATTGAGAAATATTTTGAAAACCATGACATCTATGGACATCGTACGAAACACAAATGATTCTTTACTAAATTCAACAACCTAACGAAAAAATCAAAGCAAGGCAAATAAGATTTCTATTCTACAACATTAGGTAAGGTTCAATGAGACTGGCTTTTTGAGCATGGAACATTGCTGAAAGATACACTTAGGCCAATTGTGATATCACAAGGAGAAAGTAATCTGTAATTTGTACTGTAAATCGGAGAGCCTGCAAAGCCAATTAAATTTGTATATAAACCCTAACAAGTATCTGATGTTGACTCATATGAGCTTTCCAAGTTGCCAAATAAGGGAGAGCTCACGGAATTCCATTTTCGTCCAGAGAGAGCTCGGCAGTTGCGGAGAAGTTGACTTTTTCCTCTTCATTTTGACAACTGCGATAATATTCCCGACTGTGAAGACCTAATTTTGTTTTTTACTACAACAACCAATTTTTTTTTAATTTTTTTTATTTATTGTTTAATATCCAAGAACATTCAAATAGTTCAATTTTTTTACACTTGTTGAATCAGATTATTTCGCGAAAATATTTTATCTATAACTATATAATTGTCTGTCCTGGCTGACTGACAGTTGACTCATTCATTGTCGACGTACGCAATTCGCTAATAACTTTCGCACCAATTGACCAATTGCACCAATTGAGAATACAAGTTAATACTTTATGAAGTGATTTGAAGTTTTTGCTTCTTGACGATCATTTAAAATTTGTTTTTTTTGGCGACCAATCGAATTTACATGTTAAACATTCCGTTTCACTGTGACCATCACACAAACATAAGGACAACGTATGTCCGTCTGTCTGTTATGTTTGGGTAAGTATGGCAAATCCAGCAGTTACATTGGTCATTCGTCATAGCGCCTACCTACATTGAAAGCAACAATTCAAAACATTACGAAAAATCGAAGCACACAAAAGGCTGAACAGACTTACGTATGCGCGCAGCTGAGGCCGTCGCTTCAACACCCCGCCCCACTACGCTCCACTCGACGCGTATCCTTTTGCCGCCGCACATAATACAATTCAAACTCCAACAGGTGCGTCCCAGCGGCGCGGCGTGTCATTGCGTCCACTTACCCTCGCGCATTGGCTTCTGAACGCTTGTGTGTGTTTGTGTGTATCTGTGAACGGCGCCATCACAGCATATAAAAGCGCCATCACATTTTGAGGCGATCTCAGTTTAATTGTGATTCCCAGGTGCGCGCACCGAAATTTTCGTCAGCCATTTTCGGCGTCCAGTCCTCGGCCGCATACGCCCGCTCGCCCACCACCCAGCCAGTGTCCTGTGTAAGCTGTTGGAAAATTGTCGTTTCCATTTGCTGTGCCGCCGTGTGCAGCAGCGCAAAATGTGGCCGTTTGCTTGGCATATTTAACAAGACCACGACGCGGCGCATAACAAACGAACCGAATTTGAAAATAACGGCGATGGCTGTCATACGCCGCGGTCGGAGCAGCAGCAACGGGCGCAACATGTTGTCGTTGCAATGCCTCAAGTGGATGGTGCTGCTGATTTCACTTGTGTGCGGTGAGTAGTCGAGAGTCAGCCGCAGCTAAATAAGTGGTTCTTTAGTTTTCCCCAATGCTGATGAAGGAATAAACGGATTTGCAACAGTTTCTGAGAGTAAATTTTGCTCTTTAATTCATATGCAAAATATTTGTCTATAATATCGAAAGTGTTGTTCTCCATTTATTGCATATAATTATTGCATAATTATTCCATAATTGTGGCTTTCAAGTTTTGTATATTGAAAACATGTTTACCCAGCAAACCAAATGGTATCGCAATGATATAGAAACGATATCGTTAAAGCGAGAATTTTTCTCGTTTTCGAGTGTTGCTAAAATGTCTAAAATGATATTGAGAACGAGAAAAATGACACTGTCGTAACGATGTCGAGAATTTCGAAAATCTCGTTGTCGTTGCAATATTGAAATTATCTTATCCGTAATTAAAAAAACGACGAAATATATTTCACATCTTTTTGGCATTTTACTACCACTTTAAAGTCTAATAAGAAACATTTTCATGTCAAAAATTTTATTTGAACGTATGTGAAGTTTGCTGAAAGACCTTCGATCACAAAAACGAAAGACTCTCGAGATCACAAAGGTGGTTCGATATGAAACAATCAAATTGATTTTTAATCTACTAACATAACTAAAAGTTTTTTATTTATTTATTTATTTAGCCAATGAACAAATGTCCTTACTGACTATAGGAAATATCAATAATTGCATATGAATAGCAGAAATAGTTTATATTTTTTTTATTAAGACCAAAGCTTAAAAACGTATCCTTTAGTTGACAAAAAAAGGAGCTGAAAGTATTCACGGCTTTTTTCAAGGTTTACAATTTTGTTGGATCTAAAATATAGAAGACAATCATATTTTACAAAAGAAGGTTTATTTTCAAATCACTCCCATTTCGATTTGTCATGCTCGTTACTTCAGAAAACATGATTTTTTTAAACTAGTGTATACTTTTAGAGTGCGGAATCTTGCTTTAAAAAAGACTCGAGTTATCAAATTACAGTTCTGATTTCGAAAAAGAAAATATATGTTTATGTTTTACCTCTGTTGAAAGTCATTACCCAAGAAAAAGTGTTTTTGGGCCACTTAACCCTTTCGACCTCGAATTTCACCCTGTGTCTCAATATTACTTTTTTTTCAATATTACTTGCCTAAGAATTGTTCACTTGGCATTTGAAGTCGCCACGCCTCTTTGTTAGAGTTCTAGAGCTAGTTTACTACTTTTACTTTTACTAGTTGGAACAGTTAGCTTAAAACGGGTTAAAAAACATTTTGTATCAATATTTTTTAATTACAGAAAAATTATCTAATATTTATGGGAAAATACAAAATTATCATTTTTTGATTTTATTTAACCATTATTAAAGAAACAGGGTTTTGATCGAACGCGCCCAATTGTTAGACTTCAATTAGAACACAAACTTTTCCTGATATCGCTGCAAATTATTCGAAATTATTTTGGGGATAACAGTAAAATTTCTGTGATTTGCTTTGAATTCACTTCTAAAAATATTAATTTGTTGGTGCCTACTTAAATTAAACCCATAAATCAATCGTATTTTTTGATATAAAATGACAAATAGGTGAAGTTGCTCTCAGGCAACTTTGAGGTCGAAAGGGTCAAATCAAATAATTGCGTTGTTCGCAGAACGATGCTAAAGACAGGAATATGGGTTTGAAGGAAAAATGTGTAAATCATCACAATGCCAGTATTCAGTATAGCTTTTTTAATTTATCAATTTTCTAGTTACAATACGAGGTGACTAAATCTGAATAGTTTTAAGATTTAATTAACTACTTATTCATTCATAAATTCATTCATAAACAAATTAGAGCCAAAGAACACTGAGTGAAAACTTTTGCGCCACCCTGTATATGGGGGCATACTCTGAACGCTGGTATTAAAAACAAAAAACTTTCGCAATTTATTTGCAATTTGGCTATTTTATTAAGGGGGGAGTACACTTTGAACGTCCAAAAAGTAAGGCATTTTCGTTAATTTTTTTAAGCAATAAAACACTCAGGGAGGGCAAATATGTTATAACCCATTTATTACTCATCCTTCGAACTACAATTTGTATTTTTTTGAACTCGATTGGCGTCCCCCCGTGGCCGGTGCACCAGGTCGCGCGGGCGTCCTCGCGCGGAAGTCGGAAAACGGCGTGAGAAAATACTCCTTCCCATGTGATCCTGGAACATAAATCGAACAAAATCCTGATAAGTAATGAAATTCGGGTTAGAAATACGTATTCCGATTTTTTTTAAATTAATTGTTTTCAAAAGTTGTGGCCTTAGGAAAAAAAGTCCATTTTTTAACCCTAAAAATGCTTACAAAATCGTGGATTAAAAATCCATTTTTGACAAAATCGAAAATGTGGATACGTATTTCTAAGCAGAATTTAATTCTAAACAAGAAAACCTAGGCGATATCCAAATTTAATAATAACTGGTTAGAGTTATTTCCCACGCCAGTTTGAAAAGCCCCGTTTCGAGATAAACGCGTTTAAAGATAAAATGCTCTCTCAGCGCGCCGGTACATGTTTTAGGAAATCGCTTCGTAAAGCGGTAAGGAATATTCTGGCGGACTTGGAGTCTTTTCTAAATTAAAGTATACATCCCAAGGAACATTTTAAGCCAAAAAAAAAAAATACATTTTTTTGAAAAATCAAAGTGTACTCCCCCCTTAAACTGGCAGTACTTTTAAATTGAGTTACAAGAGATCTGCATAAAGAATGACTAAGTTAGCTCTATTAATTTTTTATAGGGCTTAAATGATTTCTTGTTTTAACTAAACTCGATTTTTAACACAATATATGATCTTTTACGGAATGTAAAAAACTCTTTTCTTGAGTTAGAACCGCTGCCAGCCATCTACAACCCACACCAAAAAGTGAGTCAAATGTTCCGACAATCCAATCATTTCATTTGAATTTTCACTTTTAAATGCCTTTCAGAAACTCTTTCCCTACTGACTAGGTGACATTTGCCTTCTAACGGTTTCTATGCTTATTCATTCAGCACATAATTTGCATCGACATATACAGAAAACCCCGCATTTCTTTTAGAATTGTTTTAATAATTACATTGATGTTTAATGAATAGCAAATCATTCAATTTATTTCGATACAAAAGCATTGCATTGAGCTCTCAATCGTGTTGTACAATGCCATTCAGCGCAAAGAATGGCGACTCTTTTGTTTATCATTTACAATTTCATTCAAGAACTCGAGTGGGTGGAGGTCGAGTTCAAGAGAAAGCATAATGAATTAAAAAGATCTCGATACAATGACCGCAGAAGTGCTTATCACAAATCAAAATCTCAATAAAGATTGATAGTTAATTAGTTATGCTGACAAACAAAGAGCAACAATGAATGTCAAAATTAAAATGCAATTGTTCGCACAAAAGCCGGTAATCTCATTTGACGCGACAAGTTTTAGATGGGTTGCAACTCGTAATAGGCATAGAGGTGAAAAACAAAAGGTCAATTGCAAATTTTATAATGCTGCAAAAAGTGCAACAGACCACGACCGCTACAAAAATATTGCCCATTTAGTAATAACAAAAACAACAACAGCCACAACAAAGCTGTGAGCTGTTTAACCTATCGCCATACCAAATGGGCTACACCCAACGATAAGCCGACACCTAACTGCTGCTATTTACTGCATAGCCGTGCTAACCACGAACACATGCACTCACACCATCACCACCGCCACCACCCTCAGGTCTTAACACCTGACAACACGCTTTATTCTTTGAACCCGACACCAGCACTGGTGAAAGTGCTCTGGTTGTAGCGTTTCATTATGCCTCACTCGTAGGCTCTGCAGGAACGCCGATCCGCACCTTGGGGTCAAGATTTCTGGCAGACCTGGCTTGTGCGGCGAAATCTCGAATATGCTCTCCTTCATTAAGGAGACTGAGACTGTTGGTAAGCTCCAGAAAACCATAAGAAGGGATTCACAATGGGCCATTTTGGCCTCCGAGCGGGAGTGCAGTCCTGCCGCACACACCCTTCGCTACCTAACCTAACCTACACGTAGATAGATTTGAAAACTACGAGCGAGTAGGGCCGCTGAAATTTGATGGAAGCCAGTCAAATGTTTAGCCGTAAAATCTTCTACAAACGTTGTCATAGTTTTTCGCGCTTAGAAGATCGTTGAACCATTGACCCACATCTCCAATAATAAAAATTACAAACTGCTCAAGACCTCAACCACACTTGACTCATATGTCTACAAATCATTAACCCTTTCGACCCCAAAATTGCCTGAGAGCAACCTCATCTATTTATGATCTTATAGCAAAAGCTACGATTGATTTATGGTTTTAACTCTTCAATTCCCAGTGTCACTTGTAGGTGACAAATTTTTTTCCTACCACATAGGTTTTTATTTTTAAATTCTAGCACTTGTATAGTAAAGTCAATTAGTAGTATTTGTTTACTTATTTTTCCTGGCAACACTAGCGAAACGCAACTGAACCCCCCCGTAATAAAAAATTAGGGTAGTTTAAAAAATTTTTTTTTCTATTTTTTTGTCTTATCCAAACGTATCTAAGCTATTTTATTAAAAACAAAATTTTCTTTTTCACTATTTTGGTCATGGGAATTGAAGAGTTAATTTAAGTAGGCACCAACAAATTAATATTTTTAGAAGTGAATTCAAAGCAAATTACACAAATTTTTCTGTTATGTCCAAAATAATTTCCAATACGCGATATTAGGGAAAATTTGTGTTCTAATTGAAGTCTACGAATTGGGCGCGTTTGATCGAAACTGTTTCTTCAATAATGGTTAAATGATTATCATTTTGTATTTTTCATAAATATTAAATAATTTTTCTGTAATTAAAAAATATTGATAACAAATTTATTTAACCCGTTTTAAGCTAACTATTCAAAAGTAAACTAGCCCTAGCCCTAGAACTTTAACAAAGAGGCGTGGCGGCTTCAAATGTCGTGTGCACAATTCTTAGGCGAATTTTTCATGATTTAAATACGAAAAATTAATATCGAGACATGGGGTAAAAGGGTTAAATCTACTATAAAAGCAATCAATCGTGGAATTGTACAAACGGTGTAGTGAACGCTATATTCATTATATACCGAACCTTATTTCTCGCCTGCTTTGTTTGCACTTTTACAGCGACAGCAGAACGGCCGCCAGTGCTGCATTGGAACCAATACCCCTTCGCACAGCAACGCTTTCACTTTACTGAATTGGCCAACAATGACGGCGATGGCTTTGGTAATGAAAAAGCCATGGCCGGAAGCGGAAATGCTTTGGCTACCGAAATTGAGCTGGAGAGTTTGGACGCCGCTAGCACCACCGCTTCCCCCCAAACTCGACCAGCTGCCGAAGCATTTCCGCCAGCCGAAAGAAGACAGCGCGCAATGCAAAGGTTAATCGAATGGCTGCTGTGGCAAGAGCAACGCCGAGCGCGAAAGCGAAAACAAGCACAGCAGCAGCAGCAACAACAAAAGCTACGTCTTGCAAATGTCGCACTTCCCGTCTTTAAAGCGCAGCAACCCGCATTAGACGAACAGTCCGGGCAGCAGCAAGACGCTGCCGCTGTCTGGGAGACAATGCCAGAAAACGTCGACAGCTCATATCCTTCAGAAATGTCAGAGAATGCACTCGTTGCCGAAAATGTCGAAGCAGTCGCAGCAGGTGTCGAAAATCGAAATAATGGGCGGCAGGCGGAAAGCTACAACGATTTCGCGTCGTCAGATACAGGCGACAAATCGATGCTGCACGCTTTTAGTGCCGCGTGGAACCAACGGAACAACGCTTTCGATACTGGCGCTTATGGTGACGGCGTTAAAGCGGAAGACGGCCCACGACGTGGCAAGCGTTTGGGCTTTCCTTACATGCCGTACGCGGCGATACAGAAGCAGCGCAAAAGTCTCGATCCCAGGCCGTCAGCGAAGGACGCGTACAAACGCGTCAAGGAAGACATCGATCACAAGACGTTTCTGCCTTCGATTAGTGCTGGTGAGTAGCACTGAAGCGCAAAGCGATCTTGCCGCTGGCACAACAACTGCCATCCGAATGCACCTTGGCTCGTTGTGACTATTCCGCTTGAGTTGTTTCGATTTTCTTCTCCCGCATTTCGTTTCAGGAGCCATGACACACCTGGGCGACTTCTTTAACGACCTCTCCAAGAACATACACTTTACCGAGAAGTCGGACTTGGGACATGCCGAGGCGAAGCTGCTGGAGGGCGATCATCCGCTTCGGATGCTGCACGAGAAGATCGCCGGCGAGCATGAGGCGAACGCGGGTAAGAAATGAAATTACACACTTAAAAACACAATCTTCATGTAGAAATCCTTGTAGAACTCCTGCATGCCATACGGACCTATCGGCCCTCGCAAAAGATACGCTCACTGGTCGCAATGAATCCGCGTGGCTACCACGGCTCCCAGTTCATCGACCCCAATTACATGTGGGTGGGCCTGGGCAAATAGCAGCAGTGTGCCCCACGTTGTGGCAGTTGTCGGCACACCTAAGTCCACATAGTGTAGAACCAAAACGTTACAACGAATGCAATGCAAGCCAAGATGTTGTTGGCATTTTCTCTCAGCTCCATGCGATTTCCCGTGTGTGTTGTGTGTATTAGTCTCCCCGATGTTTCTTGTCGTGTGCTAAAATTAGAACTCAAACTCATGTATATTTAAAACACTCCGTATTTTGGATATGTATTTCGCTCGCAAAAACCAGTTACATTTAAAAAAAGAAACAGTTACAATTTGAACAGAAATTATTGTTATTCCTAAACTGTAAATGCTCTAACATTGTAAAAACAATGCAAATAAATTCAAGTTATTTGAATACAAGTGAAGACTTTTGACTTTTGTTCAGCGCTCCATAAGCCGCATTGCTAGAAAACCCCATAATTCGCCTAAAAGGTGGGAAACCGTATTGGATACTTTGCCTAGTCAAACAAAACCCTTGGAAAATTTTCACCTTTGCCACGTAACGGACATCATGTGATCAGCGGATAACCCAATTTTTTCAAAAGGATAAGAAGACTAAATATTGGCTTCGGTTAATAATAGGGGAATTCTTTATAATGTGCCACCCCTGCTCGATTTTGACGTTCCAGCAATCCAAGCAAAAAAGTTCCTATCGTCATTTAAGGTATACATATATAACATCAATTTTAATGTGGTTTTTGAGGGAACAGACGCAATAACACGGTCTGGGTAAAAAAAGTGTCAAATTTGGTAAAGAAAAAACATAAAAATTAAAGGTTTTTCTTGCGGCGAAAAATGAATCAAAAAAGCGCAAAAAACTAAGGTAAATATCACTGTTGGACTTCAATTTTAATGCTTTTTCACAATCCAAAATGATATCCCAGCATATCGTAAGAGGAGAGCATTTATTTAATGATTTCCAAAATGGCGTAAAAATGTAAAGTGCCATCTTTTTTTTCTTTGTTTTGTGATCCTATATCGGTAAAATGACTTTTTGTTGCTCGGAATCGTCATTAAAATGAATTCAAAGTGTTCTTAGTCAATTTTTCTCTAATCTTATCATGAGGAATAAATTAGTTCAGTTTTGTTTATTAATTTCCATACAATTATTCCTTTTATTCGTTACCATTCAATTTACATTTTGCTTTCGGTCATTTCCCATTCAATTAAAATTCAACTCAATAATCTTTCGCAAATTTTCTAAATCATGCATGCCAGAGTCTATAGACTCTATAGATAGACTCTGATGCATGCATTACTTGAGATTTCTATGTTTTTCTCGATTTTTTTACGGGGTGGCACTTTACATTAAACAATTTTAGGGTGTTGATTTTTAACACTTTGGGAAATCGGCTGTAAAATTAGTATTTACGAAAAATTTAAATGAGGTGTTTTCTTGGATCATAGCTCTTTAAACCCTCTTTCCAACGTTATATTAACATTGGCGATACGTTAATTTTCTAACGAGTTATGCACAAAAATGCTATGGGGTGACACAGCACAAAGAATTCCCCTACTAAAATTTCAGTTGAGTTCCTTCAAAAAATTTAATTTTTTACTCAAAAAGTATGAGTACAGAAATTTTAAAATAAATTCAAGGTTTGAACAATGCTGAATTGAACTGTGCATATCAAATTGATATAATTTGGCATCACTTTTCGTGCCATGCAACTGGGCAGCACTATTCAGACGATGTCATGGCAATTCAAAAAGCATAAATTGACAGCAGTGTACGTTTGAAAATTACCCGCGGAGATCAAAATTACAATATAGAAATGGAAGCGCAACGTAATGAGGAACTTACTACCAAAAGAACTAGTGAAAATGTTGAGGAAAATTCAGCCGGAGCTGCAGCGGCTGGCAGTGACGACAAGGGCGACAATGATGGCGAAGAAGCGCAGGGAGCAGAAGGATTTGCCGGTGAGGAAGTAGATTTAGAGGAAGCCGAGGAGGAAGAAGTGGAGACCAACTCCAAGGCTACCATACAGCTGAGCGATGCGCAGCGAGTCGAAAAATATTCGTTCAAGTTCAAAAAGGGAGAAAATGGGTAAGTTCTATTGAACTGACTGTAACAATCTGGTTAATTGCTGCCATGTATTGGAAATATGCATCATACGCAGAAACATACTGACGGTGCATCACACAGTGGAGAAGGGAAAATTTCTGCTGCGCGTGCGCATGACTGCCTGCTGCCTGAGCGCACACTCGACACACTTTGTGGCTATTGATAGCGGGTAAGAAGACACTTTGTTGTGGACTCAATGATTGATTTTCTATCTTACGCATTGTTTTTGCTTGCAGTGGCAATATCTTTGCTTTTGATTTGGCTAACAAACAGTATTCGAAAGTAGCACAGATCAATGCCAGAGCTTCTGTGGTTGTACCGTGGACAGACATTGGCACCCAATATTTGGTGGGCACCACCACTGGCAGGTTGCTGTTATTGGATTTGGGTAATTTAGCACATTTGATTTGAATGCTGAAATGTTGAATGTGTACTTACATTTTCGCTTTCAGACGCAGGCAATTTAACAAAAGCCATGACAGTTTCCATGGAGCCTATTAAGGGTATTTCCTTTCCTGGCCAGCCCCTGTGTCCGACACACATGGCGCTGGTGCATATCGGCTGCGAGGCAGTACTTGTGAATCTCGATACCTTTACGTCAACGCATCGCCTGAGCTTTGACGAGGTAAAAATCGCACTCAAGTTTGCTTGCTACCTGCCGCTGTCGGAGCAAATTTTTACCTGCTTTACTAATGACGCCGTGCACATTTGGTCGAGCGTAACGCTGAACGCAATACGCGTCATACATCCACTGAAAATGCGCGATCGTAAACTGGGCGTTGAAGGCTCGAGTGCCATCTCTGCCACCTTCGATCTACACACTAACACGGACGACTTTCAGCTGAATTGCAAGTACGAGGACTACTCGAATGGTCTGATAGTGGCCTACTGCTGTCATCCGGATGGTCACTTGCTGTGCCTGTCCACGCTGGACAGGTATCTGCTGCTTCTGAACGTATACACATTCGAAATACAGCACATAGTCGTGATGCGTGACTTTGTTCTGAAAGAGTGTGTCTTCCTGCCTCAGCCAAGGGAGGTCATCATAATGGGCATCACCACCAACGAAAATGTGCTTCTGTTGAATTGCCTCAACAAGGAGGTGAAAATGAAGATAGAGACAAAGGAGCCGCGCTACCTGACCATCTCTGAGGATGGTAAGCTGCTAGCAATAACCAATAACGGCGGTGAAGTGAACATTTGGTCAGCGTGCCGACTGTACAACATAATCACGTCACAGGCAGAGTGCATGAAGCTGCTAAAGGCCTCCTTCAGGCAGAGCAAACCACTGACCGTGGGTGGCTCTGGGATGGACGCTGAAGAAGAGGAATTCCTCAACGAGGACATACGCACACTGCTCAACCGCGACCGTTTGCTGAAAATATTGCGCGAGTATCGTTGGTTCCCGCGCAAGTACCGCACGTTGATTTGGTGCGCGTTGCTGCAGCTGCCCTACAATCGGCGCGAATTCCAGCAGTTGCTGAAAATGGGTGTACCGCTGGCGGTGAAGCAGCGTGCTGCGCACATCAAGATGAAAAACGAAACGCTGAAGCGTGCACTGGTGCGCATCTGGTCGTGCTTGGCGCACTGGTGCAAGGTGTTTGCCTACTGCAAGTTCATGCCCAGTCTGATTTTTCCCTTCGTAAAGCTTTTTCCACGCAATGCGCTGGTCGCATTTGAAATTTGTGCCACACTGCTGCTGAATCAGTTTCAGTTGTTCTTCGAGTTTCATCCGCTGGAGCCATCGAACTATTTGGGCATGTGCGAGAACGTGCTGCAGCACTTTGATCCGGAGCTGGCAAAGTTCTATGCGCGCTACCACATCACGCCCGTGCACTATGCCTGGCCTATGCTATCGAGTGCCTTTTCGGAGGTGTTTGACGAGGAGCAGTGGCTGTGTCTGTGGGACAACATACTGGCCTGGCCACCGTACTACCCGGTGTTTGTCTGCGTGGCGTACAACATCTTGCAGCGCGAGGTGCTGATTCGACTGCGCGACAAGCAGACACTCATATGCTTCTTTCGCGAGCAAAATCCGATTGATGCCAGCAGGGTGACCGCAAAGGCGTACAGTATGATGCAGAATTGCTCGCCTGTCATACAACCGAAGCGATACATGAAAGAGTTCGAAGGTATTCCCAAGAATGTGTACCCGAAATTTGTGAACTACCCCAGCGAGTGGCTGACCCAGCATGAGGAGGATGTGGCGGCATTGCAGCGAGAGCAGCGCTCAATCGACATGCGCATACGGCAGCTGGAGTTGGAGGAGATGAAGATGATTGAAAGGCTAGAACGCGGACTGAAGGACGAGGAGCACACAAAGCGCATAAGAAGTAATAAATTAGCTGCAATTAGTTTAAGCCACAAATTCACATTTTCCAATTGCCAGATATGGAGCAGTCCTACCGTGAAACACTGAAGCGCGAAGAGGATCGCATTGCTTGTCAGCGCAAAATGCTGCTGTTGTATCAGAAGGAAATACGCAGCCGCAAAGGTGAAATGATGGCCACCCTGGCCCAGACCGAACGCCGTCAGAAGGCTATACAAATGGAAAAAGAGTTGGACCTCTTGATGCACTCTATTGAGCGCGAGGTGAGCAGCTTGAAAATTGTTGATTGCCTGTTTGTATTAGTTATGTTTTCGATTCAACATTAGCGCATGCGCAACGACAATGATCTGCTAATAGCTGAAGATGAATTACGCAGCCAGGATATGGAGCTTTATGTACAACGGTGCTTCAATAGCCAACAAAGGCAACCGTTGCGCATAAAGTACTACGAGGACATACAACGTCTGTGTCAGGAGCGTCAAATGCTGAGCAAACAATTGAAGGAGGTGTGTGCACAAAACGAAATCTCTAACAAGCATGAGATTTGTTAACTTAATTCTTATTCCCATCCAGGTTTCCATGCAGCAGGTAAAGGAGCGTGAAGCACGCAGCTCAAATTCAAAATCTCGTCTGGATGCTATTGAGGAGAAAATCGATGAAATTCAGAGGGAATTTATTAGTATCACCAAATGCAAAGAGTAGTCTTTCGGCGAAAATGGTTTGGGCATGCTAAGATTAATCTAAATTAATAATTTATTTAAATTTTTAATTAATGATTTAATGTTTAATGGATAATCTAAAATACAAGGTGTATTTATTACTTGATTTATATATATATTTCTACAAAGACTGAACAAGTACAAATAATATATGTAAGTGAAGGACAATATTCGTTCCACGTGTGACCTTCTACAGTTTATTGATTGGTAAACAATAACCAATCGAAAATGCGCCTGCACGCTATGGTGTTTATAAAAGACAATATTCTTGATAGGATCGTGATTGATTGAATAATATACATATGTATAGTATTTAATTAATACTAAATATATTATACATAATTCGTAGTATAGAAAGTAGTTAAATGGGTTTCGGCCACCAATTATTAGCAACGAAGAAAGTCTTGTCTGTCTAAGTGATTCCACAACGAAATAAATGGGGGGGAAAATTGTCCATTTCAATGAGTCCGCTTTAGTCTTTACACCGTAAGGAGTATTAAAAAAAAGTTGTGCACTTTTGTTTGTTTCCAAACATTAAAAGTAGTATTTTGTTTATCGGAATACGAAGAACAAGAAACTGAAAATGTAGTTATACATTTTCTAAATGGTAAAAAAAAACATTGTGTAGCAAGTTTGGCTGAAAATAGACTATGGAAAGAAAATGCAATATGTGTAAACAAAATAGTGGTAAACAATCGTAAAAGTGCTTCCTAGTTTTGTGGAAAAACATTTCTTACAAGTATGTTTTTTATTTACTATATGTTTTATGCTTATATGATTAATTTTTACTTAACTTTAAGTATGTTTTTGGTTATTCCGAATTAACAATTTAGTATTTTAAATAATATTAAATTAGAATTTCAAATTTAATAATTTTACTATATCACACAATATAAACACATTTTAAATAACGTATTTAAACATGTTTTTCTAGAGCTTTCAACTATTTTGTAAATGGTTTTATGGCTACGTACAATACATGTTGTAAAGTGTCAAAGGTGCACATATATACAGGCATTGTACATAAACATACATGCATCATTTTTAAGGTGCACCCAATTTTTCTTTTGTTTCAACCAGCAAAGCCATTCTCTCGCAATGTTTTGCTGTCACTTCTTCTCCAAACGGTATGTGATGGGCTGCATTAACGTTGGCTGTCCAGTTACCGGAACCACCACTGTGGGTATTTTCATGACCATGTGCAATGTTGAGGGTGGAATTTGAATTTGTGCCGGCATTGTCAGCAAGCCTCCAGTTTCTGTAAAATTCATAGTAATTGAAAATACATAAATTTCCCATTACGCACGCAAGCAACTCACCATTTCCCAGGAGTAGCTGCTGTTGCTGCTTGGCCAAATCCTGCTCAAGCTGCTTGACGCGCGCACGCAGTTTCTCATTCTCCGCCTGCAGCTCGCCGTTGCGTTCTCGCAGTTCCTTGTGCTCGGTGCGCATTTTGTTGCGGTATCGCATGGCCGCTGCCCGTCGACGCAATATGCAGTCGTCGTCGTACTTGCCACAGCCGCGCCTGCTGCATTTTTTTGGCGGCACCACTTCCACGATGCGCTGCGATTTGTTGCTGTGGCTGAGTATGGCCTTTAGTCGTTCCTTGATGGGCAGTTGCGAGGTGGGCGTCAGGCTGGCACTGCTGGGTTCATGCGGCGGCGGCAGCTGCTGCTGTTGCTGGCTGTAGGCGACGGTGGGCGTAACAGTGACAGGAGCTGGTGATGCCGTTGTGGTCTGCTGCTGCGCTGGTGTGCCGATCGTGTTCAGACTGTGGCCAGCGGCATCCATGGCGGTGCCGGCCGGTGCCAATTTGGGCATTATGAACGGCTTTACAGTCTGTATGGGAATTGCATTGGCAGTGCCGCTGCTCGGTTTAATGTTGTTGTTGTTGCTTGTGCCCGGCGGAAAGGTGATTGTAATTAGTTGTGGCTGTAACAGTTGAAACGTTGGCAACTGCACAAAAGGCATATTCGCGGCATTTGTGGCATCGGTAGCTGCCACTTGTTGCGGCATTAACACCGGCAACTGAGTGGGTTCCGATGTTGCTGCTGGCGGCGCTGCGGGCTTCTCGGCAATGCTACGATACTTCCAGAACTTGCCATAGCCAGTGGAAGACGTTGTAGAATTGTCGGAGTTCTGCCGCGATGTGGCCAACTTAAATGCATCAGCGGCAGCATCGCGCAACAATTCTTCAACAGCTGGCACATCGAGCGTGACCGCTGCCGATGGTGGACTATCCAACGGCTTGGCGCCCATTTCGCAGCTATACGCGCCAGCATCGGTGCCCGCCTCCAATTGAGGAAACACTTGCGGCGTATGTAGCGAATCCTCGTCGGCGTGCGCCTCCACCGAGTTGGACAGATGCGTCGGTGTCTGGCCCGTCTTCTGCTCCACGGCACGACGAAAGGTCTCCTCGAACGGATTGACATGGCGCAGATCCTCGAACAGTCCCACCTCCTCGCAATTGCGTATGAGTCGCGTGGGTGTGGGCGTCTGATCAGCTGTGTGGACATGGATTTAGAATGTGTTTGCATGTAATGGCAATTTACGTAAGCACACTTACAGCCCGCAAACAAATTGTCCGATTTCTGGGCACTCAAACTCAGATCCAGCATCATCTCATGCTTCTTCTCATGGTCCTCGGTGCAGTTGAACGCTTTATCGGTGTGCAGCTCCATTTTTTCCCGGAGATGCTGCCGAACGCTTCGCTGCAATTCTGCTATATTTACCAATTTTATTTTGTTGCTGTTTGGTGGCACTTTCAGTTTTTGTTTTTATCCGACTGTTTGGTGCTTTTGCACTGGTGGCAGTGATGTGCAGCATACGAACCGAACGCGTCGACTTACATATAAGTAACCGGTTTTTGCTTATGTTGCGCCATGCTTCAAGCTTGGTTTGAGAAGGTAATTATTTTCATTATTAATTGTAACGAAATCATAGTAAGAGGTTTTTATAGGCGTTAAAGGTTAGGTTGAATATTTATGCAAAATTGTTTGAGGTTTTCTAGACGCGTTATGCGTAAACGTATGTTGATCTTTTAATGATCAAGAAAAATTGAATAAGATTCAATGGTTTATAAATCTAAATAGAAAAAATCGAGAACTGCAAGCAGTTGTAATTTGTGGCTATAAAATATATATTAAGAATACACATGAACTATTTTTGTCAGGGCTGCAAACCATTTAAAAATCGATGTGGTTCAGTGGTTCGAACCACTCACAACAATCTTTGGCCTGGTTCACGAACCCGTTCGGTTCAAGTGGTTCAACTTATTTTATAGCACCTGTAAACGGTGCCAAGAAACCATAGAATCACGAATCAAATATTATAGAAAAATCTTTTATTTTAAATACATATTTATTAAAAAAAAATAAAAATAACAAAACTGAAAGGAACTTCACCATTCTTAAATGCTTTGCAATAGGGTTGCTTTACAAAAAATTGCATTTTAACTGATTGAAACATTAAAAGCGGTTCATATGTTATAAAATATAGCATATGAACCTGACTTGTAGAAAGCTTGTAAACCCCACAACCTTCATTTAAATTATATATCTTTTCGACTTATGTTAGAATACAACGAAAATACACTGAATATAATTTTATCGACGCAAAACTTTATTATGTCTGTTTGCATTTATAAAGCTTGTAATATGTCAAATTTAGATTTAAAACCAGGTATTTTTTATTTTAAAAATTTCTATTTTGTATTTTGAACCAAACCGAACCAAACCATTTTCATTTAGTGGTTTATGGTTTGGTTCGGGAATCCTAAAATAAAAATGGTTCGGTTCATGGTTCAGAGAAAAGGCGGTGGTTCGGTTCAAAACTGGTTTGCAGTCCTGATTTTTGTGTCCAAACAAAAGATAAGCAAAAATATCTTATTTTAAAAATTAATCGTTTTATTCGTTTAAGTATTTTCATATTTGAGAAACACTGCATTGAGCGGTTGTAGCATTAATGCGCCTGCGTCTTTGTTGGGGGAATACGATATTACAATAGAAATACCGAAAAAGACGGAGGCATACAACGCAATGCGACAAACAAGTATTTTTTTCTTTACAAATGTTCGTGGCAGTTGTGTCAACTGACTGCGCAGCTGGCCAATGCTCGGAGTGATGCTTTGCAGCTGTAGCGCGACGCTCGTGAGAATTTATTGCGTTTGGAAAAAATACACAATAACACACTTGGTAGAGAAACGATTGGACTAATTAGTGTTTAAGATCACTGGGCAAATTTAAATCTAAGCAAAACCAACATGATGGCTAGAATGTTTTTGTGGTAGTGATCGAGTCCAAATTAACACCATGATGTCGTTTTTCTATCATGGCTTGCAACACGTAATACAAATGGTACATATTAGTCAAGTTTACTATTTATTTTGAGTAGTGTCTTTCATGCTAAACCAATGATAGTTGCTGTTTTGCTATCACAATATTGCACTGTTGAATCTTGGAGTAGTTTCTGAGTGTTTTAGGGCAACAACATCTTATTATTTCTTATTTATCAGTATCATCATTTATCAGTAACATCTTAATTATTCAGTAATCATAACCATAATTGGACATAACCTTCAACTGGAATCGCTAATGGAAGAGTCTGAAGACAATTCGGCTGAATGAACTCCCAGCATTGTGACAGTTTTGTTTATAACAAATTTTAAGCAATCGAACTTTGAACGCGATTTGTTCAAGTGCAGTAAATGTTGTTGGTATATTATAAAGTTATAGCCACTGACTATATGCCACTTGAAAACTCAGCCATTTGTATGTTTAATGTACAGCTGGTTTATAAGTTTTCAAAAATATGCTCACACTTTGAAAACAATGCACAAAAGCTGCATACATACCTACTTAATAGGCAACTAGGTATGTATGAGCGCTTGTCTTCAATCCGCTGTCCGCTCTCAGTGTCACACACTGCAGCCAAGCACCATTGTAGTGCACATCCGAGTGTACCTCATCAACAGAGGAGTAGTCACATAGAGTTCACTGTTGTTCCCAATTCTTTGCATTGTGTGCCGCTCTGTTTGGTTGTGCTACGTTGACAAGATCGTTCTACACAAACAATCTGCCTCCCAATACAATGAGCAGAGTTTGTGGTTTGGCGCTCATGAAATGCCGCCAACCACCGATCAGCCAACGTAGTCGAATTTACTTTTCTCCGGCTACATTGTGCCCGTTTCGCTGAGCTGGCTTCAGTCTCAGTTCAGATCGCATTCGAAACGCTCCGGTCCCGACAGCATCGAACACATACGCGCAGTCGAAGTTAAAACCCGTTTGCGGCTTACTAAAAAAAACTACACACCAGCCCAGCCAGAATGGTTAATTTGGTCACCGATAAGGCCGTGTTTGGCATCAGCCTGCGCAATGCCTGTCTCGGCATTGCGATATTCTTTCTCTGCACTTTGGTGATCGGCGTGGTGGTTAGGCCATCTTGTAAGTTTTGAATAAATTTTTGGAGAAAGGTGCCACGGCACAACGGCTGAAAATAGGCAAAAGCGAGCGGAAAAAACCGTTCCGCCAAATAAGCGTCTATCGTAGAATCGGTGACAATACGCCAACCAAACACACAATTGATCACACCTAAAGCTGTGTGTGCGTGTGCTACCAGAGAATTCGCAAAAACATAAATAAATAAACGTCAATTCAAGTAGTCGTAGTGAACTTATTTGTCATGTTTTTGCCGTGTTAAAGTCTGATCTACTATATACTGTGATTCAAATCAGTATTTTGTTTTCGAAATTTGCTGCTGCTGCTTTTTATATTTGGCTGATCATTTAGTCAGCACTGCCAATGCGACGATGATGTCACAGTTGCAATTGTTTGCCATAGCGTATTTTACCATTTTCGTTGTTGACGTTCGCCATTATTCCAGACGCTTTCCACTTCATAGCCTCTCAATTGCTTATTCGCAGATTTGCATCATAGCTCATCACTCGTTGGGTTTCTTCTGGAGCTGCTCGGCAACTTGGCGCTGCTTTTCGGTGTTTTGTGGGTGCGTATTCGGTCCAGCATTGCTGTGGCCGTTTCAATGCTTTCCAACTTTGTAAATCTTATTATTCTACCCTTCCCTGTCCGCAGGCCAACCAATGGCTAGTGCTGGTGTGGCTCATCAATGCGCTGCTCTTCTTCATCCACTGGCCCATCGCTGTGCTGGGTGTGATTTTCAATTACGGCGATTACCGCTACACTGCACTATTCAGCAATGTCTTTCTCATTCTGCTGGAGTACATTGTTATTTTGGGTAAATATTGAGTCATTTTTGAATTAATTAATCTGCAACGCATTTTTGGCGATTTTATCTTTTAGTGGTTTTCGGCTACTGCGCGTATCTGGTCTACTCCTACTATCATCAGTTGAGGAATAGCCAGAGCAGTACGCCCCACAATGTGGTAGTCTAATCGATGCATTGACGCTGCTCGACCAACAAACCAACCAACCAACCAAACTAACCACCGTTCACCAACCTGACCAAAATAGTTCGTAGTGTTGTTGTGTGTTCATATAAAGATTTTTTAATCAAAGTCAAAAAGTGAAACCAAGCAGCGCAGAAAGAGACAAGAAGTTAGACACACTCATTAGATGCTAAACATTCTTAAAAGGCTACAACAAGAACGCCAAGCGTCATCGAGCTGAGCTGTCGACCGCTTGATCTGTGAATCTGCTCAGCTACCTATCAGCCGAGAGCTGTATTTTTTTATACATAAATTATAAAAACACATATGTAAATACGAAAACAACAAAAAAATAATAAAACAATAAAAAGAAAAAAAACATTAATTTGACTTTTTCTGTTGATGAAAATGAAACGAGTGTAGGCGCGGCGGCAGCAGCCGGCGGCGATGACGGCATTTTAGCTGAGCGCGCGCGCGCCTCAGATATTTGAAACTACATCGACCACCACATGGCGACACAGAAAAACAAACAACAACACCAATGAAAAACTCAAATGAAAATCTGTACGCAAAGCCGTACAAGTTTTTCCAAGGCAAAGCAAAAGGAATGACTAAAAAAAAAGTAAACTTTAGCGGTTTTGCCGTATGCGACAATTTATATGAAATAGTGCGGTCGCAAAGTCATCAATATATATGGTATGTACATATATTTGTAAATATGTACACGTGTATAACTGAGGATCTTTTCCAAGCATACATGTACATACTTTTTGTACATATGTAAAGATTAACGTTGGTAGGTAAGAGTGGGAAGAGAGAGGGAAGCCCACTTAGGTCATTGTAAGTACATATGTTCCTATGTTTTTACATATATACGATTTCCGGTTGCTGAAACCGCGCCTAAAACTAATCATTGAAGATTTGCTATATTCAATGCTTATAAGATAATTAATTCGATAAGAGATCATGAGCGCAACTGCTTAGGACAATGAACCTCTTTAACTGGGAGCATCTTTCTATCGTTTTATCTGCAGCTTTTAGCTCTTGGTAGCTTTGCATACTTATGTGAACATATGTGTATACTCATTCATTTATTTATATTTTTTATTCGCTGCTTATCACATTAAAATGTATACTTGTTTTGTTGCCATTTAGTCAACCACTCAAATAGTCTCCCGCAATAGCTGAACTTGTATGAATATTGCTTTCTTTGATCTTAGCAAAAATATAAAAAAAAAAACAAAGGCCACGCTGATTTACGCAAATACAAACATTTTTTTGTTTTTAGAAAATATGCAACACAAATATAAAAATTAAAAAGTCGGGCTTTTTTACGCATAAACAGCGAACAGTCATACTCGAAAGAGCGTCAAATGCAATAAACATTTTGCAATATATATTTAAATGCCTTCTTAATCAATCAAACAACTGTTGGTATGTCATCGCGAGTCGCCAGATTAAATGACTTTTGATTAATTGCTGCAAATAGACAAATAAAAACAAGATTTACAAAAAACCGTGACCTCATCGTCTGGGGTCTCCGCCCATCACCGATACGTCTATACTGTCATCCAACCTATCATCACCGCGCTGTATGTAAGAACGAAAGTGATGCTCGCGCTTAGCAATGCTTGCCAATTTTGTATAATAAACTGTCAGTTAAATTAACATTAAAGTGGCAATTTTAATTTCTAGCGATGATGCTATACTGAATACAAACAGTAATCCAGCGCTCAGCCTGTTGCCCAGCGGGTACGTTGCATGTAAATTTAACAATATCGTCTAAAAGCAAAAGCAATTAAGCCTCGACACCACTGCAAGATGCATGCCATGCATTCAGCAACAGAGCGGTGACACCCCTTTTTTTAATTGCTACATTTCAACATAAAAACATTGCCAAACGCCAGAGGCAAATGTGCATTGTGCGCTCGAAATTGGTCAAATATTAGTCAAAGTCACAGTACGAGTTGCATTGGGCCCACAGCATTCGAAACATTGTTTCGCCGAAATGGTAAACATTTTAAATAATATATCGACAGTTTTTTATTCAACAAACATAATTGCACACAGCAGCGAACGGCGTATTACAGCGTAATACACTCCGTTCGCCATTCAGCTACTTTATTGTTAACACATCTCTTACAACTGCACTTCTCTTTGCTACTTCTGCACGTGTCGCTTACTCTTTACAGCTCTTTACAGCTTAGCGATGCTATAGCATAAAGTCGCGCGCATAGATACACAATATATATATATATCGATATTATCATCTTTTATGATTAGCTATAATAGTAATAATAATAATAATTAGTTACACATCGGTAATAGCGTAGCTGTGGTAGCCATTTTACATTAGAATACGATAATAGAAATAAAAATGTTGCATTTTTTGTTGGCTTTTTTTTGTTTTTGTTTTTTGTTTATGCATTAAATGTTGTTATGGTGCGATTGGTACGTGATTCAAAATACAAGTGACTCGGTTTCGTTCGCAGTCTCTATCTACTTGGCGCTTGCTTATCCGCTGCTGCTGATGCACCTCATACGTAGAAGGGGAAATTGGTCTTCTTGGTTGTGGTAGTGGTCGTGCTCGCGGAGCCCGTCAGTGTGTAGCTCGCCCCGGCATTCGCTTGATTCGGTTGGTGATAGTGCAAGAGTTTAAAGTGGCAAGCGGCAGTTACTCGGCTGCCAAAAGCGCTGCTGGTCGACTCCAGTTCGCCGGCGACTTCGCGTATAGCAGCTACCAATTTTCATCTGGGCGTAGTGCTCGTCGGCATCTTCTCAAGGAAATCCTTCGACAGCACATCTTCGATCTCGGCCAGGCAGCTGGCCACCTCCTTGTCAATGTCCGCGTAGTTGTGCGGATTGGGGCAAATGACGCTCAGCGTTGAGAAGAAACCGTACAAGTCTTGCAGTGTTGTTATTTGCTGGCAATTGAGCATCAGGTGCTTGCCGCGTTTAATGTTGTTGGTCTGGCACAAAAAATAAATTATCGTTTAAGATAAAGTAACAGAAATGAAAGTTGTGGTCACTCACCGGTGAATGCACAGCATACTTCATGTCCATGAGGCGTGCAATGCGGCGTATGTGCGGCACGTAAATCGTGGTGGGCAGCGATGCCGTGGCGTGTTCGTCGGTGCTGCCGTTTATGATTGGCACATCTTCGTGGGCATCAAATTCGGTGCCCACAAAGGCCCAGCGATACATTTGGAAATGCGGTAGATTGGTGGCGGGCAGCACGCAACCCAGTTCGAGTAGTTTTGAAGCCTCCAGCTGCACTGAACGCCAGTGGGCGACGTGATTTTGCGAATTGATGCCATTGCTCGAGGAATTAGATGACCAAGACACATCCATGCCGGACAAAAGGCGCATTTGTTGACTAAAATGAAAAATAGTAAAAAAGAAAGAATATAGAAATATACAAAAATCCGTGTAATAAATGCAATTTCATATAATGAGTAATGGTTACTTACCTCAAATCTTCGCCATCGGATTTCAACTCTTGCTCCATTGCCAGGAACACGTGCACCATCTCGGCGATTATGATGGGCCACAGCGAGGTGACATGGTCGGCTGACATGCGCAGCAGCAGCACACGGAAGCACAGAAATACGGCCGCCTGCACGGAAGGCACCATCGAAAGTAGACGCAAGCTGTTGGCCAGTTGCTCTGCAGATGTAAATTAAACAACAATTCGTTAAAGTTCCTAATGCATGGATTTTCGTCGCCACTCACCCTGTATTTCCGGCATGTACTTGTGATACTGATCGAACTCGCTGCAGTATATCACAAAGGCCAGGCGCTTGAGCAGCATTGCCCGCTGTTCGTACTCCTGCTCGCGTGACGTGAAAATGTTCAGACTGCCGGTCTGTGTTAGCGAGACGCGGCTCATCAGCTCACGGAATGTTGTGTTGTCGTATGTCATCAGGCTGTCCATGATCTGCTTCCAGAAGGGCAGACACGAGATGTCCATCTGGAAGAAGGAGTTGTCGAGCAGCAGATCCAGCATGTCTTTGCGCCAGGCTTTGCGCGTGTACTGGTAGCCGCTCAGGCTGGCCAACAGGCTCGAGCACGCGTAGAACGACGGTATGTTGCGTGTGGTGTGATTCTTCAGGTACGGCGTGATGTTGTACAGCAGCGTCGTAATGATGTTCACTACTTTGTCCTTCTCCTGCGAGCCGTACGCCACGTCCAGCAAGTTGGCCAGCGTGGCGGCCAGCACGCTCTGCGCCTGCACCGAATACTGTTGCTGGCCGCCGATACTGTCCCGAATGCTGCCGTCCGGTGTGATTGGCGAAATGTCCTCCTTGACAGCGAGATTGCGACGCAGCCAGGTCGTCTGCTCCAGACACGAGCCGGCAACAGTCGAGAGCGAGTCCACCAGCCGCGACGTCACGTCGTGCAGATCGCGCACGTCCTTCTTGTCCTGGAACGGCATCTGCGGACATCGTTGCACGAACTCGTTGAGCAACATGAGCAGCACAAATTGTGCTGGTGGCGACAGACTGAGACCGTCGCGCAGCAACGCCAGCAGCGAACTCCACGAATCGCCCAGCTGCGGCGCTGGCGCCGATTTCATGTAGAAATAGAACAGCTCCAGCGCGCTCACTTCAATGGTCAGGTAGGCGGGCGGCCGGTGTATGGGCGGCGGCGACTTGACGACCTGGTGCAGTGTCTGCACAAACGAGTCCATTGGCATGACGCGGATGCTCGACACCAGCGTCACGAGACTCAGCTGCTCAGCGCACGCTTGAGGCGTCGAGTTGCGCTGATACTGCTCGGCAATGCTCAGCGAAAGCGGTTTGACGCGCTTGTGATGCTGCTCGCCGCGCTCCTGCCATGTCACGGCCACCGCTGCCAGGAAATTGGCCCCGTGATGCAATGAGACGGGCGACAGGAACTCCATTAGCTGCTGCTTCACCTGGCGCACCTGACCCAGCTCACTGTCCCACACCGCCGCCACGCTGACGACGATGCGCGACAGATGCGATAAGACCGCATTGCGAGCCGCCAGCAGCTGGGGGTTGCGCGGTGCCTGTGTCTCGGACTGGGACGTTGCTGCGGCGCTGGACAGGAACGAGTGCACAATACTGTTTAGCAGCTGGCCGGTGTTGGAGCTCTGCGATGCGACGCTCGTCTGTGGGTAGGCCTGGTTGAAGAGATGCGACAGCGTCGTTTGCTGCGTGTTGTCCAGCAGACAGTAGTGGCAGAGTATGGTGATGGCCTCCAGCTGCGAGACCACGTAGTCAGGCGGGAAGCCGCACTGCTCGCGCAGCGTCAGCCGAGCGATACGGTCGATGTTGTTGCAGAGCTGATGCACCACGCTGATGACAATGTTGGTCAGCGAGCCGAAGCTGAAGCAGTTTAGCGAGGCGGTCACCAGATCGGTCCAGTTGCGGTGCAGATGGCGCAAGCGTTCGTTCTGCAGTGCACTGAGTACGGCCGCCAGAAACATCGGCTGCTGACTGATCAGACAATTGGGCAGATATTTCACATTTGCCGCAGCCGTATCGGAGGCCAGTGATGAGAGACGCGTGGGTGACACGCTGCCACTTGCATCCTCTTTGCCAGCGCTCACGCTGGTCGTATCGTTCTTCAGCAGCACCACTTCGTACTCCAGCTTGATGACGGCCATCAGTAGGCGCAACAGTTGAATTTGGAATGACTCGGCATGCAGATTCTCGTCCGGTGGATTATTGAAATTTAGGATCTGCTCGGCTAGCGTTTCGTTGCGACACTTTTGGTTGAATGTGCTCACCGACGAGTTCAGGCAGTGCAGAATCACCTTCTGCAGCTTGCAGCGTGCCGTCAGGTCAGCGATGTAGCAGGCCAGACCCTTGCCCATCCCCTTCACAATGTCAATCAGCTCGCTGCAGATAAGCGTCAGCAGCTCGATGCTCTCCAGCTGCACGCGGCAGTTGCCCACGACGTCCTCGGTGCTGGGCGAGTCCATGGAGCCGTCGTTGATGTCGTAGTGGAAGAAGCCACGCGCGTAATACAGACAGATTGTGACCAACACTTCGAGATGCATGCAGGCGCGGTAGCTCTGGGCAAACTCCGTGTTGCTTATGTTGCCGCCGAACCCTTTGCCCTGCATGCACTTGCGGTGGCGTATCAGCAGCTGCTTCAGCGAGCCGCTGGAGAAGGATGTTGTGATCGAGAGACAGAGAAAGGTGCGCGTGTCACATGTGATGATGTTGCGCAGCGTCTGAAATGCGTAGAGCGTTTGCTTGGTGTCGTAGGCTCCGCTCACGTAGACCAGCATGTGGTTGTGGAAGCACTGCAGCTTTTCAGGATCCAGCCGGTTCGATTCACCCGTCGAGTTGCCGCTCTTTGTGGAGGAACGTTTGCTACTCTCGCCGTTGCTTTGTGCGGCCGCGGCGGCCGCATTCTGCCGCAGTATTTGCAAATTTTGTTTGCTCTTTTCGAGCGTCTCCTGCGTCAGCTCCCATTCGGTTTTGCTCTTACTCGTCTCCAGACTGAGATTGCGTCGCTTGTCCTCGACGTTGATGGTGGAAGCCGTAGTCAGCGAATTTGACTGCGAGCGCGAGTCGTACGGCTCCTCGTCGCTCTGATACAAAGTGCTACCGTGCTCCTCCTGCAGACTGTGCGGACCCGCCGGGCCCGAGTAGCTGTTGTTGCTGTCTGTTGATGTTTTCGAGATGCAGCTCAGCCGCTTCTTGTCGCCTGCCGACATAGATTTTTTAGCAGCATTGGCCGCGTTCTTCTTCTGGTGCTTCGAGGCGGAATGCGAGCGACGATGCTTCTTCTTGTGTGACGACAGCGCTTTTTTCTTCGTCGGCGTCTCACTCATCGGCAACGCAATTTCGTTCACGATTTCTCGCACAATGGCCTCCGAAGTCTCCATCGAGGCTGCGTTGAAATATTCGTCCGCTGCATGCGCTGTGTCTTCTGTTGTAGTGGAGTGCACGGACGGCGTCGGCGCTGGTCCGATTGAAAGTTGCTCGTCCGTTATTGAGGTGGCTGACGCCAAGCTAGAGTCACCAGGAGTTTTCTCGCGCGTCAGCCGATACGTTTTCCGATTCCTCGTTCGTTCATGTTGCGACAGCACCTCGGTAACACTCTCACAATCTCCCACATAGCGTTTTAGGTTGCCGCCGCCGCATGGTGCACTGCCACCAATACTGCCCGGTCCACCGCCGGCACTGGAACTTATTGTTAGGCTGTCATCCTTCTCGACACTCGTTTCCCGGTTCTCCGACTCCGAGTCGAATAGGCTGCTTTCCGAGTCATCGGTATAGTCGCGGTCGTAATCATGCTCCACATCGTGCTCCTCCTTGACATCGTCCGCATTCTCGTGCTCAACTGTCGCTGTCTCTGTTTCCTGTTCATGGTCCATCCTTAGTACTTCTTTCGGTTGTGGTGGATGCTCATCTACTTTAGGCCCTTTTTTCTCATCACTTTTGGCGACGCAAAGCGGCTCCTCTACTTCGCCATCATCGTCGAAATCAGGAGAATTATCTAGTGGATTTACGATGAGACCAATTGCTGGATCCTGTGCATCTGTCGATAGAGTAGCAGGCGGTGTTTTGTCGCTCACAAAGTTCGAGGTCTTGTTTTTGCTGCTCAGGGTAACACCGAAAATCTTCTTGTGGAAAGTGCGTATCGGACTGCGTTTCTTGTTGCTAGACACATCCATGTGGTATTTGATGTTTCCAAATTCCGAACTAATCGCATATACATCTCGCTCCATTGCGTTGTCTTCTTCGTGCGCGCCCGTCTTCTTGTCGGCACCAATGAATACAATTGTGCCATCGTCGCCGTCTTTGTGCAGCAGATGAAGGTGCAAAATACCAATTCGCTTCGTGTTCGAAGACAGGAATATCTTGTAGAGCGGCTTGATGAGACGTGGCAGATCGCCGCGCAACAGCGCCGACTGCTGCCACTTGGTAACAAAAGTACGCACCGACATATATTGCGGCAATGCCAGCGTGTCGAGCACCTTTAGCAGCGTCTTCTCGAAACCTTTTGACGGCTGCTTGTCCCTGCCCAAGTGCCAGAGCAATTCGAATTTCTTAAAACTCTTCGACTCGCTCTCCTTCAGCTGCTCTATGGCCGACCGCTGAACGGGGCGTGCGGGCGAGGCGCAGATCAGCTGAATGTCGGCCGCGCGATCGTAGCGATAGTTACGCAGCGCAGTCTGCGGCAGAATGCTGGTCTGTTGCTCCCAACAGGCCAGCGCATCGGCGGCGGAGAACTGCTGATGCATATTGTGCGCGTACATTCGATTTCCGATGACCGTCTCGACCAGGCCGCTCTCGAGGCAGTTGTGCAGCTGGTACAGTAGGGCGGTGATTTGCGCCGGATCGACGCCAGCCTCGCCCAGATAATTCCACAACATTGAGGTGATCAGCTGAAAGATGCGCGTTTTGTGTTCAATATAACTGACATGTCCGAATTTCAGCAGTGGCAGCATCACGACAAACGTTACGCCCGGGCTGGTTGTGTGTTCGATTTGAGACTTCAGTAGGCTGTCAGCAGAGGGAATAATTATAGTTTTAGCAAACGTAAATTTGTTGAATAGCTGAGGAATTTTATGGAAATTACCTGATCAAATCAAACAACGTTGTGATGGCCGACAATTGCAGCTCTTTGTCACTCTGTGTATAAGCCGCCACCAGGCAAAGCACCTTCAGCCAGCTGGGAAGTTCTTTTTCTAAACAAAAAATATAAAATAAATTAGTACAACACAACAACTCTATACACTGCAACTTCTCGGACATACCAATCTTGTCCAGCATAATATTCTTATTGCAGTTGGGGAAAGTAGACATCTCAACTAGTAAATTGGCAGCAAGTTTGATGGCTCCGCGCAAATTGCTCGACGCACGCAAGTCCATCAACATTTGTATGCTCTGCTCAGTTTTATCGTCGCAGCTGGTGTTTTTGGCTTTTTGTACCACCTGCGTGACGCCTCTGTGTTCGTCACCATCGTCGCTGCCATCACTGGTGGTGTCAGTGTAAGTGGTAGTGTTGCCACCAGCAGCATTGCTGCTAACCAGCGAGCGGCTAAGCAGACTCTGCAGCTGTTTTGACCGACTCACAATATTCACACGCAACGTCTCAAACAGTCGCTCTATCTCCGCCAGCCGCTCCGGGCTTAGGTCCTCGTACACTTGCTCGTTGTTGAAGATGTTCTCTACGTTGTTGAGGATTTGCTCGCGTTCCACTTGCACTTTAATGCCGCACTTCTCTGGGTCAACGGTCGTGGCTCGCTTTATATGCAGCACACTGCGCGCTATGAACAACTCAAAGAAAATCTCATATTGACGTATGCACTTCTCGAGTATGGAAAAGTCTTCGGCATTCCTGTTATTTGCATCATCCTGGTAGTCAAAGATGAAGTCTTCCATATGATCTTTTGGTAGGTGTTCGGCAGGTGCACTTCTTGGCTGCTCATCCGTTTCATCTGCGGTCTTGAGAAGTACGGGATCCAGTGATTTAGGCTCGTGTATGGCTATGTCCTTGGGGCGTGTTTTCTTCGGGCTGGTGCGTATGCGCATGTACGGCGTTTTCGCCTTGGACTTTAGTTTCTTAATGCTCAGCGGTGTGTCCAGGTCCGAGGAGGATTGCTGAGGATCAATTATTTGACCAGTGTCAGGACAGATCTAAAATTAAGCACACACACTTTCGGATGTGAAATGGGTATAAGTTAGCGACAACCACATTACCTCTTTATCTAATTCGGACAATTTGGAAGTTGATTTAGCCTTCTTCTTCTTGGGGCTTCTGCGTTCCATGTGTTGATTGGAATTGGAGCGGCGTATAGTCTCCTCGATTTTGAAGTCATCTTTTGCTTCGTTATTCAAAGCGCCGCTGTCGTTGCCGCTGCCAAAGTGATTTAACTTCGAGTCGGACTTGCTTTTCTCCAGCGCATGAATTGCTCCCACTACCTGTGCCACTGAAGTATTCCTTAAAGCGCCTTTAGAGGTGCCTTTTTCATCGGACGACGAGTAATTACCGACACTGGAACGCGGCAGCAGCTTTATAGGGCTCCTAAAAAAAAAATGAAAAATCAGTAGAGATAGCAAAGAATAAGACAAACAACATTACGTTATCATGGGTTGAACACGCGACACAATCTTCATGCACAGTTTCAGCGAAGCGATGATCTCGTCGTTGCATATGTAGTCCAGGTGAATGGTCAACATTTGTGTAATTGCTAGAAATACTTTGGGCAAGTAAATGCGCGTTGTCTCGTTGTAGGTTTCTAGCGAAATGGTCTCCAGTAGGAATTCGGTTAAGTAACAGATTTCAACTAGGTTCGGATCACCTGAGCCCACCTCACTCTGGAATTTGCTTTCGGCGCTACTGCGCGAAGCGCTTCGAGTTAGTTTTGTAGAAGAGTCGATGAATTTATAGGCCTAAAAGCAGATAATTAAATTTTGAAGCACTAACTTTTGAAATCTGTTTTCGCTCACCTTCTTGCACGACTGTTCGTACATGCTGGTCATAAAACTCCAAATGTACGCTGGATCGAAGGTGGCGAACAGCAAATTTGCCGACTTTATCACTTCTACATAGCCGCTGGACAGCGACATGGTGCGTATGATGTCGCACAGCACATGATCCAACACAGCGCTCCCTATATCTGCCTTGTCCAGCAGCGAAATCATGATGCGGTATGGCTTCAGATCCACCGGCTTGCTCTCCAAGCTGAATTTCAGCGTGCATATCAGCGACTGGATGACAATGCGCTTCGAATGCTTCTCAAAGTAGGATTCGGTCTCAACGGCGCTGCCATCCAGCGAGACCGTGTCATAGGTGGGCGAATTCTTGGCCACCTCACTGCCCAGCAGCCACGAGTAAAGACGCCGATTGAGCGACATATCGCGCCGCAGTATCGTATTTAAGCCATTCGTCACCAACTTTATAAGGTCCGATTCGGTTAGATAGATGGTGTGCATGGGAAAGCCGAGAAGCAGAAATTCCAAGGTATTGCGCTGCACCAGAATGACCGAGTCGTTGAGGCAGGCGCACAGGCCGGACATCATGATGTCGCGATTGTGGCCCATAATGAAGACTTGCTCCTGCATGCTCAGCCGCTTGTTGAAGTGCTCGAGCAGATACGTGATGGCGGGCAGTCGTATCGATGCATTCGTGGCGACACACTCCCACAGTACGGTGTAGAAGTGGGTGGGATTGACGGCGGTGCACACTTGTCGCAGCAGTGAATTGGTGCGCTCGAAATGATCAAGGCCATTCTCATAGCCGGGCAGTACGCCGCTGAGGAAGCCGCTCAACGCGGGACGCAGCTTATCGCCCAGCGGCACGAAAAACCGTTCGTAAATGCTGAGCAAGGCAGGACGTACATTCATGGCGGCATAGCCGAGCAACGGAAACAGGCCAGCACTGCGGTAAGAAAAATGAAATGATAAGCATAAAAAAGTCGAATAAAAGTCTGAATTTATGTGGCGGATTTTAACCTGTATATGAATAATTCGGTGGCTAGTCGCTCGGGCCCGGTTTTACTGAAGATTACGGCATAAGTTTCCAGCGCTTTTAGGTGCACTCCCGATGGCAAAGCGGGATGCATACATTGAGCTAAGCGTTTGGAGATTTTGATGCGGCGCGGTATCACCTGGTATTGAGTGTTGCTGGAAATGGCCTAAACGGAAGACAGTAAAAAGTTGCAAAGGTTATTGTTTCATTAAATGTTGTAATAGCTAGAAAAACCTCTGCCTTTTCATTCATATTTGTATTGAATTGTAAATCGTTGTAGCATGCGCACTTAACCTCTTCAAGACCAACTCAACGCGATCCCTTGCATGACGCTTTTCTTTTGCCATCATATTAGAAGTCATTACAAGCGTTAATTTTTAAAAGGTAACGACTGAAGTGTTTGTCTAGTAAAGCAATGTTTTCGGCAAAACTATTCAACAATGCTTCCGCAAACCAACACAAAATTGCCGAATGGTACAAACAGAACAATGTTTTCGTCATTGACGATAAATTGGCGTGGTTGTGTTAATCAGTTGACATATTTCATATATATTTTTAGTTTCTGTTTTGTCAACTTTTTGCTCTGACCTGCTTTGTTATGCCGTTATATGTGGCGGTTTATCGCTTGAAATGTTAATGAAAACACCAAAAAGGAAAAAGCAAACAAAAAAAAAAACAGTGCTGACCGCTGATAAAGGGCAGGGCACATTATGGAAGAAAATATTTATACAATGCCAACTCATAAAAACGACAATTGGCTGATGGTTTTTCGATAAAATTTCCGTGTGTGGTCAGAAACGAATGACAGAAGGGAAACTTGCAAATTCTGCCCTTCGACTTTTGTGATAAGTTGCCATCGACTGGCAGATTGATGTAGTTTTTATTTATGTTTATTTTCAAGGAAATTTCCATGGTAAACGAAGTTATAATTTTCCGCTATGGTTAAAATACAAAGAAGTAATCAATGTTGATGAAGTCTATACAAAAAACGACAGCTATTCACTGCTGTATGGACATTTCACAAGAGACAGACATTTCAAAAAGATAACAGCAGACAAAGAATTATTTAATGGCGACAACCCCCGTTTTCTGCGCAGTAATGCAGAAATATACACACACACACACATATGAACATAAAAATGGAGTAAAAATGAAAATTACTCATTGCTGCACTAGTCGCGTCAATAAAACGCGCGACTCAGCAAATTTTGTAGTTGATGCATTAGAGCAGTTGGGTAAACTTTGACTGAGTTTTTAAGCCAACTACTGAACATATTTTTTTTTGCAATGAATTTTGCAAGTTCAAGGCACAATATTTTAAAAGTCTATAGTCTGCTTTTTAGACTTTGCATGGCAAATGCAGCTGACGATTACAGCCAAAGTTTGCATTGAAGCATTGCTATAGATAACAAGTGCAATTTATTCCTTAAAAAAAAACTATATTCACAGGTAGACCTATCGTTTGTATCTCTACTTTAACTAAATTTTCTAAATGTAATGCATATTTAATTTGTATGCATTTTATAACATTTATACATTTTTATTCGTAAATACTTAGTCTGCGCAGTCTGAATTCATAAATGTTTATAAAATGATTGATGCTGACTCAGCTACAGCCAGCAATCAGTTTAAGAAGACAGTATAACAGCTCAACTCCATATTTCAGTTAATTTTCAAGCAATGAAACCAATTTTCTATAGCAATAAAATTATTTTTCGCTTCTGAAACAGAAATGTTTGCAATTTCGCGTTCAACGAGAAATTTGTGAAGCAAATTAGTCTGGACATATAACATTTTCAAACTAGCTAGTTTACTGCTATCATATTCCCTTCGCAGTTGTAAGTAATGCACGCTGAGAAGTGCAGCTTTGCGGCAACTCCCAATGCTTGCATTGCAGCAATCGCGTAGTGTGAATTCCCCCAGTGTCTGTGACGGCAACTGTTCGATAAGCCCCAACGAGAAAGCTTCGCTGTATGCCGCAATCAGCAGCGTTTTGTTTTCGTTTCCAATAATGCATTTTTTGCAGTTTCTTAGCTGCATAACGCACCGCCTGCGTGTGTGTAATCAACTAGATGCCTGTACCTTGCTAAGCTTGCCCAGCGCCGATATTAGATCTGCCCATTCGCTTGAATATTCGAAATTGCGCAACGCTTTGTCAATGTTCGACATGTAGGTGCGATACTTGGCCTCTGCCAGCAGCTTCTTCTCCTCCATCAAGGCGTCCGCCGTTTCCATTGTAAATCTGTGGTTGCGCTCGCACTACTCTCGAAGGATATCCAAGTGTCCGGACGCCGATGAAGCCGCTTTCAATCACCGTCGACTGCACTGTAGAAGACACAAAACAAACGAAGGCCAATCAAAATGAAATACAGAAAAAATGTATAAACAAACCGACAAGTCAATTGGGTATTGCAGTGTCGCAGGGGCGGCTGGCAGGCGGGAACTTCGCTGGCCCACTTGACCTTCTGGCCGCCCTGTTTAAAATTGCATGATGGGAACGTGGCAAGTGTGTCGCATGCAAGCGTAAAAATAGCGCCAATAGCGTTACAACTTTTTTAATTTAGAATTTCGACATATGTATATTGCTGAATTTCGAAAATTATTTCAAACTTGGAAAAATTATAAACAAAAAATGTATACAAAAATCGATTGGCATTGAACTCCATAACGTCGTTGCTGCTGCCACTTGTTGCACAGTGCAACGAAAATCACAACAAATTCAACTCAGAGGGAGCACAAAAGGCTGCCACTGCAGCGTCAGCACTTCCCACTTGCTGCCCGCTTCATAATTGTGCGCACTCTTGCTGTCGTGCTGGTTGCATGCAGCGACGTCAGTTTCGTGACATTTACACCACTGGATACTGCACTCTAATCGAATGAAAATATTTCAATTTCTATTGAATCGCCTTTTTATTGGACCATTAGTAGCCAGTGTCAGCTTCATATTCATTCCATCGCCACTGACAACATCCCCGCCGCCGCCGTCCTCGTCGACACAAACGTAGTGCACAGATCGTTCACACGTATATATTTGCATAAAATTATGGCGTATCTGATTCTTCCACAATTTGCCAGCAATTGAGCAATTGTTTATTTACCTTGTTTATTGGTATATACACTCGATATAGATATTGTATGTGTTGTGTTGTATTTATATATCTTCGTTCGCTATCGGTGGCTGCTGTCCACTGGATCGTCGCTGGCTCATGCTGATTTCTCCGTGTACGTTCGTCGCAGCTAATCAGTGGGTGAGTTTATGCGCAGTCAGCCAGGCTGCCAACCAGCAGCGATAACTCCTTCGCACTCCTTTCGCCAGTCGCTTGCTACTGAACTATCCGTCGTTCCTGCTTGATGACACACCACTAGGCGCAGTAGCAGTCGCTACCAATCCGATTTCACAGCTTTCAAGTTTTATTTTGATTTTCGCTGCTAATTTTCCTTTTTTCGCACTCCGTTGTTTGCACTACTTTTACCATCTACCTGTCTGTCTGTCTGAGCACAGTCGTCGCCATTAACGACCTCTTCGCATATGCTTCACATTTGTATCATAATAAAAAATGCGTTTTTCCGTTTATGCAATGTTTTTGCAATAATTTCAATACTTTTCAATAAAACAAAAGAAACAAGTGTAGAAAGAGTGGCAGAAAACTTTTTTCCAAGTACTGACGTAGAGAAACACCAAGAATTCAGACGTCATTTGGCAGTGCTGCCAAGTTCGGTGCTCTGGCAGTCAGCTGTCAAGCAGGTAACTGCTGGCCGGAAATAATGTAGCCACATTGTTGGGAGTTGAAATGTTTATAATTTGAAGTATAGGAAAAAAACATTCAACAGAATATTGGATGGAATCTTTTGGCTGACAAATACATCATTACATACAAAGCAATAATCTATGATATTATGAAGCTTTCACAAACGACATCAGATTCAATTATTGAGACCAACTAAAAATTGTTAACTCATTTATCAGATTTCGTGCAAAAACATGAAAAAAACGTGGTTATGATATTGAGTAGGAATTCCGTATACGGCTTTATAACCAAGTAACATTTAAAATCATAGTTGCTACTCACAATTTATACAGTTTGGGGGGAGTTGGGGAGTGAATTCTCAAAACCTCTATTGCGTGCACCAATGTTAGTGCATTCATCCATGGTACCTGACTTTATAACCTAAAAAACTACTCCTGTTCCAGATTTATTCTCGAAAGGCCTGACTTTATGTAGGTACTAACTTGAATTTATTTATTGAAAATGTTAAGCCCTTTTGCACAGTGTAGATAAGGAAAACGAAAGTTACGTTTAAACAATGCAATTCCAATTTCAATTATTAATCAATGCAAACATGAAAACCGCATTGTGTCGATAAACTTACGTGGCCAACTGCCAAATCTGTGTCAAAAATGAATAACCACTCAAAGATGTTTCAAAATATATCTAATAAGCCCCAATCGCACTGTAATTCCCGCGTGCAGCAGCCTTGAACTCATTCCTTCGCTGCAGTTTCGCTGCAAGCGCGTGTAATGATTTTCCATTTTATTATCCACTTTTTATTTGTTTTTGTACGCTATTGATTGCATTTATTGACTTTACACTTTTAGCTTTTTTTGGAGTGTTGTTTTGTTTTTGGTGCCGATTTCAAATGGGTTTATGGGTAAAATTTATGTTGTCGGCTGTTTGCACTTACATTCGCGCGTCAACTTGCATCTAACTCGAGCAGAACAATGAACAAGTTGGTTGGCTTTCGGTTTTTACTTTCAGCGGCGCATTGATACAATGGCGTAAAGTGTACTTGCGCCAGCGTAACGGACAATGTAGGTGTGTGACGATGGGCATTGATGAGGGACTGCCTGCGGCATAGGTGGCTGGCTGAATTATGTAATGCAAAGTCGAATGTTGGCGGTAATTAGTAAAACGATGACTATCAGACATTTACTTATGTTGTACACATTTGAGGATAATTGGGATCAAGGTCAACTATTGATGCTCAGGCCACTAACCTCACAGTATGCCATGGGTTAATTAATGAAATCGGCGTTCCTGCAGAGCCGTACAGTGGTACACAGAAAGTGTTGTCTCTTTTCTAACTCTTCTTCATTACGCAATGACATACCTCGCAGACTAAAATAAACTACCAATCCGATCTGATAAGGTAAAACCGTTGATCGCTTCCATTCCTAAAGAAAGTCACAAGCACAGCATGAATGGTCAGAGAAAAGTCGGCCCTAGTTATTCGTGGGTCTAACTTTATTTTTGTGAACGTACGTACGTATGAAAGATTTCTTCTTTTTTAGCCCAGACAATTTACATTTTTTTCGTATGCCGGTCTGCCGGATTCGCCGACTAAAGACAGATTTGCAGATTTGCTGAAAGGGACTATTACTGGCATTCTAGTTTCCCCCATAGTCATCATCTTTGATAAAGCCTTACAAAGAGTAGCCCTACAAAGCTTTACACATCTCAACCTGCTAAGTCAGAAATTTTTATTCGTAGTTTCACAATGTGCTATAAGTTTAAGCCTCGAAGAGAAAAATGTTGCTGATTCACTCCTTGATAATTTTTCTAAATCCACACGTCACAAACTAATAACAACAGCAATTTGATAACCAAAACAGCTTTATCTAAAATCGTTTTGTGACAAATTGCCATTATCGGCTGTGATCTTGTCCGAAAGCCTTCAGACATCCAGTTGATATTGCGCTTGTCGCAAGTGGTGCTTAATCTTATTAGTACGAGTACCGAACATTTCGGACACGTAATCTCGTGTCGCACTCGGCTGTGCGATATCAGCCGAGATCAGCACGAGCGCAACTGATCAATTAGGCGCTTAAAAACGTTTAATTAGAGCTGCGTATGCAAATGCAAACAACGAACCATACACACACATACACACACTCATACACAAAGTCACAAGGTAATTAAATGTAACGGTCGCACGCTGTGGCACGTCGCACTGCATGACAAAAGTGACGAAAAGCGTTAAGACTGCGACTTCAAGCACCTCACTGTGATCAAAGAAATAAATAAATAAATAAATGCTGCCGCCAGTCTACGCGCGACCGCTCCAACGTTTTATAAACACCGCGTTGACGCACTCGAAAATCGCACATGAAGTTCAATGCCAATGGCCGTCCGTCCGAGTGCGTGTAGGTGCGTATCGCTGTCAACATGGAATATGCAAATTTGCCGACGCACAATTTTAAATTGCATAGATCGTAGCTGTAACCGCATTGAACGTATTTGCTTTTACCGATTGACTGTCATTGATAGGTGCGAAAATGCGATCAACTACTGAACTGCACGCAAAGCGGTTTTTGATTTTGTTTATGTTTAAAAAAAACAAGAAGCAATTAAAAAATGGTCATACTTGAATGCACAGTTTTATGTTATCTAGGAGGACTCTAATATATCTCTGTCTCTCTTAATGCCATTTGTTGCGGCTCAGTGGTTAGTGGGCTGAACTACAAGTCAATGGATCGTGAGTTCGAGTTCTCACTGAAATAATTTCAAATAAAGAAAAGTAAACTTTTCGCGCTAAACATAGTAACTAACTAAAAATAGTAACATGTTTAATATAGATTTTAAGAACCACAGCACTATTATGGTTTTTGTTTATTTTTTATCTATTTATTTATTATTTATTTATTATGTATTTATTTTTTATTTTTTGTTTATTTAGTTAAGTTAAACCCTTTCGCTACAGATTTTTACTGAGGAAAGTTAACATTTTAAATTTTACGTTTTAGGCTTCTATGTGGTTATTATATACTCAGACCCTGTATTTTAGAGTGTTTTTCTATAGGAACAAACAAAATAAAAAAAAATATATATAAATTAAAAGAAAACGTAATTTTAAAAATTGTCACATTTGTCTGCTTCTTCTTCCTTTACTATGTCAAGATATACTACCAGGTATACGCCTATGAAACCGGTAACGACATCTAGCGGTAAATAGCCGAATATTTATAAACTTCGGAACCGTACCAAATGTCATGTTTACTTCTTCTGTCATATGTCAACAATATTCAGTTCACAATTTGTCAAGTTTCATCCAACAACGCATTGTTTGACGCTCCGGAAAATGTCGGATTACGTGCCTACAAATTACGATTTGCGGACACAGTTAATTTTGTGTTACCATTTGAAGAAAAAAACCTTCTAAAACCTGGTGAAACGGTTAACGGTGAACGTTACCAACAACAATTGACCGATTTGAACCGTGCTATATGCCAAAAACGCCCAGAATATGAAGTCAGGCAACACAAAGTGATTTTCCTCGATGACAACGCACCACCACACCGCACTAGAGCCACCAAAGAATTGGTTGCATCGTACAACTGGGAAGCTCTTGCTCATGCGTCTTACTCACCAGACTTGGCGCATTCGGATTATCACATGTTCGCATCGATGGGCCACGCATTAACGAAGCAGCGCTTCAATTCTCACGCAGAAGCCAAAAAATGGATCGATGATTGGTTTCAGGCAAAAGACGAAACATTTTTTTGGCGAGGCATCCATAAATTGCCTGAGAGATGGGAAAAATGTGTAGCTAGCGATGGCCATTACTTTGAAGAATCAAATTGTAATCATTTCCTCACAATAAACGTGTTTTTACAAAAATAATTACCGGGCGCATACCTGGTATTACAAAAAACGTAAATACTTCTCTTCTTTAAACTTAAATATTCAGTTTATTAATTTCGTGTTTTTCCTAAAACTTCCTTGGACCAACTTCTAAGGACCAACAAAAAATGTATTCTCGAAAACACAGAGGGCTCCGGCATCCACAAAGTAGCATGTCGCCATATGGCAACAAAATATGGAAAGGGTTAAATATATATAATGATAATAATGAGATGTAATAATAATGAGAATAATGTAAGAATAATGTAATAATAATGAAGATGTATTCCTGCTTGAATACTGAACTAAGTAAATTTATTGAAACCAATTTGTGGCGTAATATTTTAGGATTTTAAGAGAGGATTTCCCCAATCAGTCTGTCATTGCTTGTTGCAATAAATGAAACTTTGCAAAATTTAACATTAAGTCCGTTATGGGAGCGTGGGAGCTCATTGATAGTCTGCAAACAACACCCAAATTTGGACTATAGAAAAACTGTAAACGTAAACACTTTGAGTGGTCAGTCAGCGATGTGATTTTTGTGTAAGATACCAAACGAACAAACAAACATATATCTAATGCATAAAACACTTTGAAATTCCCCCATTGCGTAGTTCGTATTGTATAGTTGCACTTTCGTTGTTATTGGCAGCAAAAATTGCTGTTTAACCCAAAACGTGATGTGACCTATTGAACGCCCATATTTACAACCTCTGCGTTCACGTTTGACGCCGTTTTCTTGTTTGTTTTGACAATCTACTTTATCATTTGCAAATAATTAAGGATGGCCAATGTGAAAGAAGGAAAGAAAAAGTCACGGAGACGGCAGCGCTGCTCTCTCTCAGTACGCCCATCTAATGCAATGTTCGGATGGTTGGGCCAAATATTGCCCAATAATGGTAACGGCCGCGACAACAACAGTCGAACGACAACAATCACATCGATGACAATGACGCAGCTGATAACGCATTTGCGTCATCTATATGCAACGTGTGCGCATGCGTATTCAAGTACATATGCGAGAGTGGGGTGGGATGGCGCGGGGAGGCGTGTTCACCCATTGCGTTGGGGGGAGCGTATTTGCTTGCGGACGCTGTTGCCTCAATTTGCGAATGTGGGCCAACATTTGAAATACGCGGCCATTATGCCAATTGCTAACAACGAACAACGATTGATGGTACCCGTACGCAGCTCACGCGGTCATAATGGGCGCAAATTTGCGCATGAAATTAACTAAGCAAAACCATTGTACGAAACTGAAACGAAACAAAAGTCGGAGACGAACAAACTCGACCGACAGCAGTCGAAAACGGCATTTGAATTCTGTCGATTTTCGTACAATTTATTGCACTTCATTTTTTATTTTCCATTTATTTTGTTTTTCACATTTTATAACGAATTTAAAGTAAAGCACGTAACGCTCACCGGTGCCATTGAGCTCTTTAATGTATTTTCATTTGAATTGAATTCAAACCGTACGAGCGCCCTAATGGCATTTGGTGTGTCGAAAAGGCCGTTTCGTCGCGCGACAGTTGATTCGAGTGCAGTGTTGCGTATGGCGGGTGCGATGTGGTCGCCCGCTGCCCGTTGCTGTGTGTCATGTCTGATTGCCAAAAAAAGATTGAAATCAATTGTGATCACTGCATTCGTATTTTTTGCTTTTTTGTGAATGCTTAGTTGGTTTTTAGGCGGGGGGCTGTTGCAGCGGGAGAATTGCGCGCAGCACGTTGTGAAATAACTTTAATTTTGAGCTATGAATGCGATAAACGAATCAATTATGGCAAACGAGTTTATGGACGCAGCAACGTTTTCAAAGGTCTTTTGCGTACGCAACTTAAACAAATTAGGGTTTAGATGAGTTATGTAGATTTTGGAATTTGTGAGGTTGAACTTGAATGCATTTCTTGTGATTTGCGGTGGTGTGGAACATCATTTGATAAACTTAAAGCCGTTATATACTTTTAACCCTTTCGACCCCGAATTTTACCGTGTCTCGATATTACTTTTTGGTATTTAAATCATGAAACATTTGCCTAAGAAGTGTGCACACGACATTCGAAGTCGCCACGCCTCTTTGTTAGAGTTCTAGAGCTAGTTTACTTTTGAACAATTTTAAAGCTTAAAACGGGTTAAATAAATTTTTATATCAATATTTTTTATGTACAAAAAGATTATTTAATATTTATGGAAAAGTACAAAATAATCCTCTTTTGATTTTATGCCAACATTAAAACAAAACAGGGTCTTGATCAAACGCACCCAATTCGTAGACTTCAATTAGAACACAAACTTTTCCTGATATCGCTGCAATTTATTGGAAATCATTTTAGGAATAATAGTACAATTTTCGTAATTTGCTTTGAATTCACTGCTAAAAATATAAATTTGTTGGTGCCTACTTAAATTAAACCCATAAATCAATCGTGGCTTTTGCTATAAAATGACAAATAGGTGAAGTTGCTCTCAGGCAACTTTGGAGTCAAAAGGGTTAAACTTAATTTAACGTTTAGTTTGTGATTCCCAGAAAACCAATATATAACTATTTTCATACCTTTAACCTTTACACTGTCACCAATTTTTATATACGGAAACCGTCACTATTAACATATGTTAATATTTTTCTTCTCATCCGTTTTATAAAGACAGTTTTCATTTTTTGAGCTAAGTTGATAAGCAAAAACATAAAATGGACTGTGCTAAAAAGATTTTAGGTTCACGTGTGGAAGGGGGAAAAGGGATGAATGGGGTTTCAGCCCCTACAATGTGGGCGAATTTGTTGCTTTTTTTGCATTTTCAAATATATTTTCATCAAATTTCGTATTTAAGACTTTTAGGTAATACTACATCACATATCCAAATTTGAACGAGATCGGTCAACTATATCATATAGCTGCCATAGAAACGATCGCTCAAAAATGCGATTGGTACAAAAGGGCTAAATTGGTAACAATTGGTGCATTTTCAAATATATTTTAATCAAATTTCGTATTTAAGACGTTTAGGTAATACTACATCACATATCCAAATTTGAACGAGATCGGCCAACTATATCATATAGCTGCCATAGAAACGATCGCTCGAAAATGTGTTGCATTGCGATTTGTACAAAAGGGCTAAATTGGTAACAATTGGTGCATTTGAAAACTGATAGTTGGCCGATCTCGTTCAAATTTGGATATGTGATGTAGTATTACCTAAAAGTCTTAAATACGAAATTTGATTAAAATATATTTGAAAATGCACCAATTGTTAGCAATTTAGCCCGTTTGTACAAATCGCAATGCAACACATTTTCGAGCGATCGTTTCTATGGCAGCTATATGATATAGTTGGCCGATCTCGTTCAAATTTGGATATGTGATGTAGTATTACCTAAAAGTCTTAAATACGAAAGTTGATGAGAATATATTTGAAAAAGAATTTATGGCATTTCTTTTAAAAAAGCAACAAATTCGCCCACTTTGTAGGGGCTGAAACCCCATTCATCCCTTTTCCCCCCTTCCACATGTGAACCTAAAATCTCTTTAGAACAGTCCATTTTATGTTTCTGCTTACCAACTTAGCTTAAAAAATGAAAGTTGTCTTTATAAAACGGATGAGAAGAAAAATATTAACATATGTTAATATGTAACCAAAATAGGGGTAAAAATTTTCATTTGTAAAAAAAAGATGGAAAAAATTAAATTTTTAGTTTTCTGATTACATATAAAGAAAGAGGTTGACAAATTGGCCACTGAGCCGAAGCCGCATGAAAATCGGACTTAAACCCAAAAAGTTATAGCAAAATCAAAATTGAAATATTAACATATGTTAATAGTGACAGTGTGAAGGTTAAAACAATACCGAGATCAGCATTTTTTAAAGGTTCGCTTTCGGTTTTAAGTGTTGGATTTTTTATGATATCGATTTATGTTAAGGTATTTACAAAAAATTGCATAACTAGGATTAAATCGCATTGAACCATAATTTCATAATTTTCGAATTTCTCAAAAATCAGTAAGTGTAGTATTGTGACGATAATACCACAAAGACGGTTCAAGGTGATGCTCGAACCTTCGAGAACGAGTTACGCTCCGGGCAGACAAGTATAAAAGACAGTCCGGGAATGGTGCTGCAAGTCAGTTTGGTTTTGACAAGTAACGCTGTAACACGGATAGGAAAAGTGAAGTGAAAGTTAAAAAGGACTCTAGAAAAATTCAAATAAAGTTACTACTGGTGGCAGGCCTGCGTTTGCCCGCAGAAAGAATTTTCAGATCAGTATGTTAATACTAGCAAACTGACGCTGAAGTGCAATAACCGTACTTATTTTCAACCTTTGTCAACCTTTGTGCCAACAAAACACAATTTGCAGCCATTGGCGATCTTCATGCGAGATGGCCACATGTTGTAAAAGCCGTTAAGGCAACTTTGGAGGCGTTTCAATTCGATATCCTACCCACCTTGCGTCTAGCAGTTGTTCCGGTCGATGGCTCATGGATTGGCCGAGCAGCACTTAACTTCTTACGACAAGAATTGAATCGATCATAAAATCGGATCAATTCTTGTATCGACTCAGAACTAATTGAATTTTATCAAAGATGGGAAGAGTCATTGCCAACAATGAAAAATAATTTAAATAAACCAATGGTTATCCATTTCTGTGTGAGCAACTGGCTGAGGCGCCAGTGAGCAACTGGCTGACTTTAAAGTAACCTTTACATTAGATTAGTTAAATCACTCTTTCTATTTTTTTTTTTGCAATATTTCACCACCAATTAATAAATATTTCAATGTCGAGCTCAAGCATTAAGCAAATAAATACCATCCGCATTTGCATGCCCTCAAGTTAAGAGAAGCAAATGCAACACAATTTTGCCTCATTGACTCATTTGGCTTGTGTGCCAGTTTGCTTGACAAGCGTCCATGACGTTGTTCAGGTTCGAGTTAAGCCTCAGGCGGTAAAAAAAATGCAAATATCAGTGCCCACTCTGATGCATACAACAACAGCCCCTTCATTAAGCGTTCGAAGGCTCTGGCTGCATGTTAAAGACTTATCATGTCCAATTAACTTATCTGCAGCCCAAACAAGTACTTATTTCTTTGAAGTTGTTGTGGTTACTGCTATTATGCCCTCAAGTCTATACGTTGCATACTCTTGTGCACTTCTTTTGGGGACCTTCAAAGAAATATTTAGCCTTTTCATTCACCTAAATACCTAAAGTCTTTCATAAACATTGCTAACAACAATAATTGCATAGCAAATTCAATAGACCAGCCAACGGATAATTTGACTAAAAAATCAGCGGTCAATCACATAGCAAACAACAAATTGCTGATAATCTCTATAATCTTAACTCCCAAATTAAACGCCTCGCTCAGCAGCCAATGACGCTGGGCTTTAACTTTTAACACCAACTACTGAAGCATTAATTTTCTAACAATAACAAAACCAAAATGAAAACAGCAATGCGTTAAATGTTGATTGTTTTACGCGCAATAAGCGTTTCGAAAAACGTTCGCGTCTCGGGGAAAAGATCAGTCGGGCACACATTCCAGTCATTTGTTGTGCTGGGCTTCTTGCTGCCACTGGACGCCAAGATGGTCAGTCGGACTGCTGTTGATGCGGGTGATTCCGCTAGTCAAGGCGCATTATATAAGTTTATGAGTATGAAGTCAGCTGCTACCACACATGTGACCGCAGCAGCAGCAGCGCCGAACAGCTGAGCGAGTTGGCGCTCAAGAAGGGCCCTGGGCAAGCGTTGATAATGCGGTTTTTGATGGCTCTAATTATACCCTTCCTACATCTGTGAGTGTATGCGTGCGTTTCATGGCAGCATTGGCTGTAAATTGCACACAACAAAAAGTTGTAATGGATCGCGCGATCGCTGCTATGCTCGGCGGATCTGCTGGCTGGTCAATGAATGGTGCGATGGGTATCGAATTACTAATGTTTGCTTCGCTGTCTGACATTGCCAGACGTTTATTGCATTTTTTGCGGCTATCACCACTTACAGCTGCCCACTAATTTTCTGGTATTTTTGGCAGCGCAAGGTCGCGTGTAGGTGTGGCAGCGCACTAATTAATAACCCCGATGGCGCCAGGCTGGTGAACTTGGAGAGCAAACAACCGATTTTTGTTAATTAATTTCGACAGTTTCGCATTATGGCCAAAATGGAGAAGCAGCAAAATATGTTCAAAACAATAAATCATAAAGCAAAATGCTTAAAAGTAGCTCAAGCAAATTGCAACTTCAAAGGAAAAAATCAGCAGAAGCAAAAGCATAAATTAAAGCAAACTTAATAGAAATCTGCAAAAATAACTAAAAACTCTGCAGTTGTAAATTGCATAGTGTCAATTTTTTGCCGTCTTTGCTTTTGTCATTGTCACCACTCGGCAAACGAACTAACTAGTTTGTTGTCAACTTTTGTTTATTGTTACGGCAAAGGCTTTTAAAATATGAATGTCAAAGCGTAATGCCAATCGAGGCAGCCAGCTGGTAGCTTAGCGCAAATCAAGACAGAGCATCAGTGTCACAGGCAGGTGAAAAGGATGCGCAGCAGCTCATGTTCATATGAAAAAGGCCAAAAAACCCAAAACCAGTTAACACCAGAGTAACAGCAACAATGCCAATAAAAAAGCATCAACACATACATACATACATACATGTGTATAAGACAATAACAACCGCCAAACATTACCTACCAACGTGCATTATGCAATCGTTGCCAGTTGCTGTCGCGACGGTCAGCGGCAACGTCTGCTTCCTTCACAACTCGCTGCTGTCCTCCGGCAAGTTGTCTTCATTGTGCACACAATATCACATCGATTGCATCTTCCCTGCACAATTTCATTCATTTTATTGGATGCTGTTGTGGTTTTCGGTTGTTGTTGTTTTGTTGTTATGGCAGTTGCTGGTTACGTGGCCTGTTGCCGTGGCAGGAAGTCTTCTTCGAAAAAGTTCAATACCGACACAGACAGCACCGCTGGCCATGGCATCCGGCAAGACATTGGTTTTGTTTTTGTTATGATTGCAATTTGGTGCCTTGGCATGGCCAATGTTTCATGCGACAGCCATGGCAATTGTTGCAGCCACTCATTTGCTGTTGTTGTTTTTATCGCACGGTGCGCATCACTGTTTGCTGCCCAAGTTGCAGCAAATCGCGCATGAAAATGGGCGCGCAGTTTACACCGGCGCTGTCACGTTTCTCCACGTTTTTATTACTTCAGTTTTTTTATTGCAATTTTTTTTTTTGTAAATAAAATGGCAGACGTCAAAGGTTGGCGATAAGACGGCGATTGTGTTTAGGACTTTGATTCGGGTTTAATGAAGCGAACAATGCACTTCCTGTGCAAATCATGGGAAATACTTGAAAGTTATTGCTGTTAAAGTGAGGAAAACGTTTCTAATGAAATAAATTTAATCAAAGCAAAAATTGTATCAACTTATCTGAAATTCGTATCATACTTCATGTTTATTAATACAGTCGTGACTGGATATAGTGAACTAATTATTGCAAGGCTTGTTCACAGTATTGAGGTTGTTCACTATATCAAGGTTAAAATTTTTGTTCAAAAACTCGTTTTATTTGCTCAAAAAACACTTTTTGTTTTTTGAAGGAAAATTTTTTTCCATATTTAGAGGCTCGATGTCAAAAAATTTGGGTGTTCACTGTATCGAGGTGTTCACTATACCCAGACACGACTGTAATATGAAAATCTAAACATTTTACTTCGTTGAAAATTTGAACATTGAGTATTTAAAATTTTTATTATTTTATTATTTTTATTATTTATTGTTTTTTATTTTATTGTTAATATTATTTTAATATTTTTATTATTTATTTTTTATTATCAGGTGTACATCTTTGCTTCCGCCGTTTTTTCCAAAATTAAAAGCTTTATTGCGAAAAAGTGCTTACAGATGTATTATTCAAAGTATTGTCCGTCGCTAGCGACAACTTTCTCCCATCTTTCCGGCAATTTTCGGATCCCGGCTCGAAAAAAGGAGTCCTCTTTTGACGCTATCCATGAAGCAATCCATTTTTCCAATTCTTCGAAGGATTGAAAATGTTGATCTGCCAGGCCGTGTGCCATCGAACGGAATAGGTGGAAGTCAGAAGGGGCGACATCTGGGGAATACGGCGGGTGGGGCAAGACTTCCCATTTCAGCGTTTCCAGGTACTTTTTGACCACTTTTGCGACGTGAGGCCGAGCATTGTCCACCACCATGTTTGTCTTCGACATCGAAATCACCATTTTTAAAACGTTGAAACCACTCCCGACACGTTCTTTCACTCAGAGCAGCATCACCGTAAGTCTCTGAGAGCATTCGATGCGCTTCAGCTGCATTTTTTTTTTTCGAATTGTAACAGAAAAGTAAAACTTCCCGCAAATGGCGAGAATTGGGCACATAAACGGACATTTTCGAGCGTGAATAATACGAAAACAAGAACAACTGTCACTGAAACGGCGATGACAATTCGTTAGGCACTGTCCACACTCACTTTAAAGGCATTACCATCTATGTATTTCAACCAGCCTCAGCCGGTACAGCCACCTATCGGAAAACGGCGGAAGCAAAGTTGTACACCTGATATTTTATTATTACTTACTATTATAACTTTTAGTTTTGTCTTAATTTTATTTTTGTTTTTTTATTGTTTCGTTTAGTTTTATTTTCTGATTGTGAAGACTTTTTTATAGTTTTATTCAACATTAAGCAAAATAACACAATTATTGTTTTTTATTTTATTTTTATTTTATTATTTTAATATTTTTATGATTTATTTTTTATTATTTAATTTTTTTTCTTATTTTTAGTTTTGTTTTAATTTTTTTATTGTTTCGCATTGAAATTATTAAAATTCACTACAAAAATGGTGAAAATCTTGCAGTCACAGTTCGCAAAACTAAAGCATTTTTGGGTCGTCGTGATGCACCTTGTCGGACCGCAATACAGAAATTGGTGGAAAAATTCGAGCTGTTGGGACAAGTTGGTGATGTGAAGAATAAAACCCGTGCACGTCGCTCAAGAACAACTGAGAACATTGCTGCTTTAGCCCAAACTTTTGAAGAAAACCCAGGTTTGTCGATTCTTCGTCGTTCTTTGGAATTGGGCATTCCAAAAACGTCATTTCACCGTATTTTGCATAAAGACTTGGGTCTTAAGGCTTATAAAGTTCAGTTAACACAAGAAATCAAGCCGACCAATCATCAACAACGTCGTGTCTTTGCCGATTGGGTCCTCTGGGTGTTATCTTTGGAAGAGGCGATCACAATTGGCCACCGAGATCTTGTGATTTAACACCTTGCGACTTCTTCCTTTGGGGCCACGTGAGATAAGGTGGACGCCAACAGCCCAGCGTCGATTCAGCCACTTTGCGATTTGGTTATGGAAAATTTCATGAAAAGGATATGGTCCTGTAAGCGTGGTCGTGGTGGCCATTTTTCTGATGTTGTTTTTCATTATTAACGGCATACCTTCCTCTTTATTATGAAATAAACATCCGATCATTTATCTCAAAAAATGGCATTTTTCTTTGAATACCAAAATAACACCTCTTGTTGGAAAACCCTGTATGTATCAGGTGAACCGCATAGAGAGCAACAGTTGGGCAGCTTTGGCCATTAAAATGAAACATTTGCATGAAACATATGTGAACTATTAAAAACCATAACTGAAGACCGAACTAAAAAACTTTTCAAATGTTTAATGCGTTGGACGTTCCGAACGTCCATCGTCTCTCAATCCGATACAGTCTCGTTTAAATTCAGCTGCACAAAATTTCACAGTGGTAAATAATGGTGCAGAGTCCTTGGACACAGCGTCCAACTTGCGTTTTAGTTGCAAAGGCTTATTACTAAAAAACAAAAATTTAGTGACTGCTCTATACACAAATCCCACAAATCTCCCATTTTTACAGAAACCATTGTCAAACAACAACTGGGCTTTCAAATGTTTCAAATTTTGGTGAATACCTTTAAGCGCAAACAGATTCTCTATTTTTCTGGACAAGTGCTGACATCTTCACGTTGAGGTTGGAAACTTTTCAGACCAGACTCATAGACCCACATGGATATAAACTATGTACAAAACTTAAGTATCTGAAGTAAGTATCTTAAGTAAGCCTTGCAGCTGTGCTCGTAAGTAATATGAAGCTTTTAATTCTTTTTTTTTTAATAAATAATAATAATAAGTAATTTTGAAGGTAATTGGGGATTTTAACCGCCAAAAGCCAGAAGTGGTTACGCCTCTGCTCAAGTTTTTGTATAAGATAAAACATTTCACATTGTGGCATATTTCAATAAAAAAACGTGTATTATACTCTCACTGTACTGGAAAAATATTCAAATATTTTTTTGTTTCATTGGTGCATCCACCACAAAGACGGAGTGCAAACTGCAGTGCGCCAACTGCCATTGCGAGTTGTGTTGTAAGAGGACAAGTCATTAACATTTGTGCAGCAAGCATCTCACGCTTTTTGCCGAAACAGGAAGCAGCCACGAATTGGCATACATACAGCCCACGCAGCTCAATGACCGTGCCACCTGCCCTATTGACATGCAACACGTGGCGTGGCACATCGCATAAGCTGTGCAAGACGGCTTCGGAGGAGTGTTTGCCTGTTTGGCGTCTTTGGTTATGTTAGTTATTTTATTTTTTTCAGGAAGACACGAATCGTCTGGTTTAGCCAACAATGCAAAAAAAATCAATAATAGAGGCAGAAATGTTATGCAATGTACTTGAAACAACAACAAATATTGCATATTTAAATTTTCTCACTCTTAGCGGCCACAGCAGCAACGACAGCCGTAAGACACAAAAACGCGGCAGCGGATGCAGAAGTTGCCACCAAGTGGAAGCTGATGGTTGTATTTGTAATTGCACATAAATTGGGCTGATCATGAGGAAACAGCAAAGCAAAACAAAAACAATAACTGAACAACTGCACGTTTGATTAACGCTGCCCATGATTTCAGTTGCAAACAGACTTCTGGGAAATGTTGCTAAATTTTTTTCAAACAGAACTCGTTGAGTTGCGTGGCGTGTCGTGGCGCCTCCACACCGAGCACAATATCTCGAAAAGTCATTGTCAACAGCAAATTAAAACTTTGCGTGACGCTTACTTATCTTTATAGCATTTTATTTATGGCTTCAAGTCATAAAAATAAATGCAGAAAATAAAAAAAACAACTAAATCAAAATGTAAAGGAAACTGTCTCAGGTCTGTCAGTTGCTAATTAATGCGTTGACGTGAATTAGGGTTTTTGGTTTTAAATTTGCTTTCTTTCTCTAAATTGCCTTTTGTTGTATTTATTTTTCTTGTGTCTTTTTTCTGTTTTTGTGAAGAATTAGTTTTTCGTTCGTTTTAATTGAAAGCGGAAAAAGGAATTGTTTGGCGTTTGCAGCCGCAGTGAGTAGGAAAAATTTAATGTCAGTAGTGACAAATGCGTTCGCCCATGGCTTTTGTTGTTCGAGTCGATTTGTATGTGATTTCTTGTTGGCTGGCGCATTCGTGTGGCATGTCGAGCTTGTGTGTCGCTGTTGACGTCTTTTCCCAACAACAAGGAAATTGCTGGTCGCTTTTGGTGTTTGTCGTTTATTCATGCAATGTGCCCACTGCAACTGAGCACACAAAAGTCCTACACACACAGCACACAACATCAGCTCAGACCGTAACAAACCAGCAACCAACTTTTCGCCAGTCTGTCACTTGGCCACAGTGGTGCCCGAAAAAAACGGCATAAGGAATCATAAAAATTGCGCCACATTGCACTGTTCGCATTTGCACTTAAGCGTTGCCTTCATTTCGGCATTTCTTTGGCGTTTTCAGGCGCAACTAATGTTTTGTCGCTTAAACGTTTCAATAAAATTGCATTCGGCTTTTGTGCAAAATCATTCAATTACATATTTGCTATTGTCATGACTGGTGTGGTTGTTGTTGTTGCTCAATAAAAGTCAACATGAAGTGTAAATTGTTGATTTGAGCACCTCATGCTGTTGTTGTTGTTATTATTGTGCAATTTGCCGCTAAGCACTAAACAATTAAAAGCTGGTTTAGTGCGCTGCAATTTATGACAACATAGGAGCTGAATCATTAAAACAGTTGGGTTGGTAATATTTCGATGATTTTTATGGGAAATTTTACGAACCCAATGATTCCCAATGGCAACTTGGTGGCTGCAGTAAACCACATACATACATTTCAGATAAATTTCAATGTGTATTTCCACTTTCTCCGGTGTTGAAGTGAAATACCAAATGGCAGGACTCATCAACCAAATCGCGCAATAATCCACCACATCAAATTGCTAATGGAATTTTATGAATTTTATGGCATTTCAGTAATTGCAGAGCTATAAAACTTACCAAGCAACAGTAACAGCAACAGTAAATATATAATCTATATACATATACATTTTTTGTCCTTACTGACTGATTCATCATTGCCCAGCCCAAGCTAATGAAGCTTCAAACGTGAAATATAAACTGTAGTTACATCATAAAAATCGAATGTCCGCTAAGACGGACATTTTTTAAAATTCGGGGTCTAAAACAGCAAAACATGGGTTAAGGTGTTGTATTAAAATTAATGGGCCTTTTGATTTCAAATTCGAAAAAACACTTCAAATAATAAAGAGTTCGAAACTTATTTTTAATTTTATCGAAAATAAAAATTTAACGGTGTCAGCAATGGGTTAAGGTAAGGAACCGATTGGTCTAATAACCTCAAAGTTAGTGAAAACACTTTTTTTTGAAAATTAAAACTTAAAGAGGCGAACCAAGGGTTAATGGTTTGTATGAAGGAACATGATTTAATTGGCCTTTAACTTCATACTTGGTGGAACTACTCTTAGTGAGAAATAATTTGACACGGGTTTTTTATTTTTTCGAAAATACAAATCTGACAGTGTAAATTGTGGGTTAAGAGTTTCTATGGGAAGACATGATGAAATGGAAAAATGTACTTCAAATATGATAATTAATTAAATAAGTATTATTTCATAAAAAAATAAAACTTGATTTATTGGGCCCATTGACTTTAATAAAGTAAAAAATTAGAAAAAACCCAAAACACGTATATTTATTTTTTTTAATTTTCTACCTAAATCCAAAAACCACAATCAAATCGATGAATTTGACATACGAAGGGTTAATAAAGTAAAAAATTTGAAAAAACCAAAAACACGTAAATATTTTTTTTTTTAATTTTCTACCTAAATCCAAAAACCGCAATAAAATCGGTGAATTTTACATACGAAGGGTTAAACTTGCGTGCAAAGCCGCGGAGTCCCGTTGTACCTAATAAATATTAAATATAGGCAACAAATGCAAAGTTTCGGGTTGCATCAAAAACAAAAAAACAAAAAAAAACATTAAATCCATTAACTGCCGCCTTCAACTGAATGATTTGAGTTTTATTGTGAAGCACCTAAAACAACATCAACAATGGCCTAAAAACCACAATTTTGCTTTTAAGGATTCATTACCTTCATTACGAAAATCCGATCTCATCACTGTTGGCCGCCAAAAAATGATCATCACACACGCCTTGAACACCATAAATTGTCCATTCATCCGCCCACAATGCAATACCATTGTTCGCTGTAATTAACAAAACTTAAAACTATAAACGTCCAAACGTCCAAACAGCCAAACCCAGCCAGACGCGTGCCCTTGCCCAGAGCAGTGGACCCCAAGTGCACTGCATGGCCACAATTGCATAACTGCAGTAGCGCGGCCACAGACGAAAGTATCAATCACCGGTGTGGTTGTTGTGGTTGTTGTGCCGCTGCAAGTAATGCATTGCAATTAATTTCCGCTTGCATTGCAGTCGAGACCACTGTGGCCCCAAAAACATAAAAAAGCTGCGCATAAAGAGAGCAACAAATGTGGGTCACTTGTGCAGCCGCAACTCGCTTTGGACACGTCGCTTGACCGGCTACGGAGCAGCGTATGGTATAGCTGTCGCTTCTTTGCAGTTGGAAAATCGACTTACGCAGACCGCTTCAACACAACAACACAATGTATCCGTTCAATAGTGGAGCGGTTCCAATAATTGGGTTAACTTCATTACGCCGGCCGTTACACTTGTCTGCCTTTCTTTCCGACTCGTCGTTGAGCAAACCCAGTCAAACTTCAACGTCATTATGAAAATAAACATCGAAAAGAAAAAAAATACTACCGAAAATAATGAGCAACCGCAAATGGCTGCGTAGCTAGAAATTCCACAACTCGCAAATGCAAATAAACGAAAACCAAATACCGGTACCACTTACCAATTACCACTCGCCACTTGCCACTTGCTATTCGTAACACTGCCCATATGTGTGGTGCTGCAGCACGTACGCTCTGCCCCGCGCAGCCGCAACCCCACACACACAACACTCGGACATCTGTGAAAAAGTGAAAACAATGCTGTGCCGGCCAGAAGTCAATGCAACAGACGGCTGGCAGCGGTTAAGTAATCACGGATTTTATTACTGAAGCGACTAGTCAACCAGTTCGCCTGGCAATTGCACCACCAGCAGTCACAGCAACAACATCAACAACAAAAGTAGGAACTACCAACGCAGCCGCAGGAGTGGAAAGCCCCCCTGAAGTGAAGTGGGAAATATAAGTGCGGCGAAGTGCAAGCAAGGAGTGCGTTTGGTGCACCTTGCTGCCAAAACTGGTTAAGTGGTTCGCAGCGTAATTGTGCTGCATCCTGAATTGTTTTGATATGCCGTTTCCATGCATAGCGTAAATCGGGCAATGCAAATAATAAAGTCTAATGTTTTTGATGTGAAAAATTAAATCATAAACTAACGAAGAATATGAATTTAGAGCGTTTCGTAAGACAGACAAATGTTTAATTCAAGCTGAATACTTCTGATGTTAGCGCAGAAATATTTGTTGATAATTTATTACTGTAGCAATTTTAATAAAAAAAAGGAACAAGTGCAGAATACCACACCCTCTTAAAAAACCCTCTTTTTTATTTTTTTTGTCGGAAAGAGGGGCATTTTTTTATTCTAACAAACTGAAAATTTTGCCCCGGAAACCTTCACAGAGGGCGTGGTCCGCCCCCAAAGTCCCAGTTATATATCCGAATTTCGCAATAAATAATCAACCGATTCTAACGATATAGGTGTCATATGAAAGGTATTTTCTTCCTCTTTCGATTAATGTATAACATTAGATATGTAATTTCTACTAATAATGAGTTATAAGCGAAGATTTGTTTTTTTTACAAACATTTTTTAAAAACGGATTTTTTTTCTCGAAAAAATACGTTATTAAGCTATTATAAGTTTGCTACCATATTATAGCCTGTGAAATTCCCTTTACAATGAAATATTTTGAAATAAATATGAAGCAAATAAAGTGAACAGGTCTCAGGCTAAAAGACTAACCACAAGCGTTACAAGAATGGCCCTCGACTGAAACCTATAAGACTTTCTCACTGCGAATCACCGAAAAATATTTGGAGGAGCTCGATTCAATACAAATTAAAAAAGTACGGCGCGCAACCAGATTAGATGAAGATGGCTTATAGAATCCCTAGAGAAATTAATAAAGAAAAAACACTGAGAATGAACTGATTTAAATGAATCCATTTCCTTAGGTTAGGCTGGATAGATTCTATCATCCACATAGGCCAAGAAGCAGAACCGTTGTGAAACCATATGCAACTTTCCCAAAAATTGCCTCGAGGTACGGTTTACCTCTAATTTGAAGCCTCTTTCTGGGCAATGACGATTAGCCGGCTTTGATAGTCCAGCGGGTAGCACGCTGGCTTCTCATACCGAGGCCCCAGGTTCGATTCCTGGCTCGGGCTGGTAAAACGCTCATCTTTTATCGCTATCCACCTGAAGCAGATGGGAATTACAAGAATTGCACAAGTGCGCTCTTGGCAGGCAATGGCAAAACCTCCAAGTGTGAAAGAAAAACTGCCAATCGCCGTTCAGATTCGGCGTTAAACTGTAGGTCAGCTCCCCCTCCCTTTCCTCATTCACTTGGACTGGACTGAACTGAGTGCTATGGAAGGCTTGTAGCCTTCCTGCCAACCCTCACATCGTCATCGTCATCATCATCATCATCATCATCATCATCATCATCATCATCATCATCATCATCATCATCTGGACAGTGACAGAGGAGATGCTGTAGGTCCCTTTGCTTAAGATTTCTAAGGGTTACTGTTAACTACCAACTTAATTATGCTTTACTACAATACCTGGAATTATTATTAAAGTGGCTATAGAAGGTTTTTAAAGCATAAACACTTGCAAAATATGTACATATGTCAAGTTTCAAGTTAATCGGTGCAGCACAACTTTAAATATCATAGAAGCCGTTTTTGTAAAACTTTTTCAAAACAAACAAAAAAACGTTTTGAAGTTGTACCGCCGACTTAAACTCCTAATAATTCTGAAAATTTTCGGAATCTTTATTTTATATTTACATATGAACAATATTTTAAAAATTATGGTCTTTTAGAAAAAGAAAAAACAATTTGATTTTGTTTCTTGAATTGTAAACTTGCAAACTAGAACACACTTTTAAGCTTTGCAAACATAATAACTAAGAATTCCCAATTGGCATGTAAAGTAATTTTTGTAACGTTTTGAGGGTTTTCTCTTTTGACGTGGGAATCTTTCAGAAGATACAAGCGTATTTATTTATTTATTTAGCACTGGCCCAAACCTTCACGGTTAGGAGTTCACCGAAATGGACCATTTAATTTGGTCTTTTATTGTTCCCTATAAGAAAAAGATTAGTCATTCAGAGGTCTGCATTAGTCATTGATCTCACTACCGATGAAGATAACTGTTTGTACTTAATGTGCACAACTCATTCTTCTTTATGGATTTGTGTCCCAAAATGCTCCAAGGCTCGCTAACTGGACGCTACGAGTGCAACTAAAGGTGCTCGGTTGGATTTTACTGCTTTATTTAATCATTGCAAGAACTCTTGGAATGTAGAATAAATTTGTGAGATTATTTTGGGAAAAAGTTTTAAAAAATTGTACCAAAGTTTCTATTTAAACTGTTGAATGAAAAACCCATACTCCCTTTATATTTGTCAATTTTTAGTGAAGCAGCAGTTGCATTTGAGTTAACTGATTTCTGTAAATGTCCACAACCAGAATTGTGCAATGACTTTGAATGTGTAAATTGCGTGTTTGGCCGATGTCGCCAGCGTCCATGCACCGACTCACGCTATTTCGTTGATTGTGCTTTCTGTCTGCATCGCATCACGTTATGAGTTGAAAGAAACCCCAGCAACAACAACAACAGCCACACACAGCCATCCTTTGACTGCAAATTGCAGAAACTTACGCAAGAGCGATTTCACAGACCGGCCGCCAAATGAACAGACAGACAAACACAGACATACAGACCGAACAGCAGACAAACGGACAAGTCGTAAGCGGTCAGATGCTGCTCAGCTCAGCTCAGCATGCAACGTGCAACAATTGCTCGCACAATTGCAGCAACGATCACTGCAAAGGCTGTAAAAATTGCGCTGCTTGGCTGCGATGCCAAAAGGAAGACATTTCTGATAAACGACTGACATACATCATTTGCTCGTCGATGGCGCGTCTTCAGTCTTGCAGTGACTGTTGTTGTGCGGCAGCAATGCGCTAATAATAATGTTGTTGTTGTTGGTGGTTTTCGCGTATTGCGCCGCTGCCGCTATTGTCTCCTTTAAGTGCCGATATTTGTTATTGTCATTATTGTTGTTGTGCTTTATTGATGTTGTTATTGGTGCTACTGGTGCCGCGCTTGCAGATGATGTGATAACAACAGCCGAACGAACCCACACAACCGCAACACAACGAATGCCCCACCGAAGGCCGAGCAATTGCAATTCGTTGCCGCTTCACCACTGCGCTTTTGTTTTTTTGGTTTTTGTATAGTTTTGTGTTATCGTTGTTATTGTCGTTTTTTGCATTTTCTGTTGGCTGTTTTGCTTTGGTGACAGTCTGCGATGGCGTTGACGATTGCGCTGCACTTGTCTTCAGCTGTTGACTTATATATTTCGCTAATACTTGCGGTGTGTTATTGTTGTTGGTATTGGCCGACTGGCTATTTGCGATTCTGAGTTTGCATTTGTTGCAGTTTACTTTAGTCAGGCAACGTAAACGGCATTTGTCGCATTAGCAGCACTTAACATTTGATGGATGCGTTGTCGTGTTTGCTGTCTTAGTTGTTGGTTTTCTTGCATGGCTGCCAATTAGAAATGACAGCAACAATTCGCTTGCGCTATCAATTACAACAAATCAGGCATGGCCAAGTGGTTATGCACACACAAACGCACGGTGGCACTGGCAACTGTTGGCGCACTGCATGCCTCACGTGTCTGAGATAACGCTGCAACAGCAGCAACAGGTGGCCGCCAGACAGCCACAACTTGCCACACATTTGTAGCGGCACGCACATCCGCATAGTTGGCCTGACGAAATGAGTTGCCACTTGGTTGAGGATATGAAGCGAATTACATTGCAATCATTCCAGCAATAGCAGCAACACCAACAATAACAACAACAACAGCAAAGTGCAAAAAACCACATTACAGTGTTGCACTAAATTGAAGCGCAAAAACAAGCAACAACATATAAATAAAACCTTAAAACGCATGAAACCAGTCAATAACAAAATGAATGACATAAATAAAAAACAACAAAAACAATAACACACGCGACATAGTTGTTACTATAAAATGCGTATCACAAGCGTCGCCTTCCACCCGCGGAGGTCGTTGGCAAACGAGAGTGAAATTTATCATCAACAGCAAACTGAAAATAACCGAAAAAGCAACAAAATCAAAAACAAAACCAAAACTCAAAAGCGCCCTCACGCCTCAGCGCCGAAGCGTCAACTTTGCGTTTGCTCGTTTCTCATGTCGCCGAAAGACGGAAACAACCAAAGAGCCAAAGTAGCAGAAGAAGAAGAAGAAGCGTTGAAAAAAGGCCATTAAAATGCGAATTTCTGGGACGTTTGTCACCGCTGTGTGCAATGCTCGCGTAATTCGGTGCGCAATCTTTTTTTATGGCGTTTTTTTATAATATTTTTTTTTATTGTTTTTCTTTTGCTTTTGTTTTGAATTTTTGAAGGGGGTGAAAGGCAGCTGGTGTTGGCAATAAAAGCGACAGGTTGTCTGTAGCACTTTTACTAATTACTAAACTTACCAACTCTAATGTCAACAATGTCAACATGCAACAACGTGTAACATTTCCGTTGATGGTAAAGTTTTTTTTGGTAATTTTGTGCCAATTCGCAATTTATGGTGTCTATGACCTGTTTACTTATTTGTTGTTTTTGTAGTTTTTTTTCTTATACACATTTGGATGGTGTTGAATTTTTTAGACATTTTAGGGTTTTTTTTTGTTTTTGCAACTCAAAATTGAGATAGTCAAATGATATTTTGAAACCAAATTACAGACAAAACCTATTATTAAATGTAATTTTTTTGAGGTACTTAAGCGGGTGGAGTACTTGAGGTACTAAGTACTAAGTCTACATAGCGCATTGAGCTGAAAATTGTTGGTTGGCTGGTTGGTTGGTTGAGTGGTTACTTCGTCCATACTTCGTTCAGGTCATTCTTTGGCAGATAAAGATAAACAGAAGAGAAGATAAACAGATTGCTCAATCTTTTGTTAGCACGAATTAAAAAGTGAGCGTGTATGGACCTCCCTCCTTACTCAGCTCAGCGGAGTAGCTACCGGCTCCATTCCTCCGGTGTCTTTTAGATCCTGGGAGCCAGGTAGATGTGACGACTGTCTTGCGACGGATGAGATTTAAAATGTTTTCGCAATCTTTCGACGACTATCTGTCGACAGATGAGATTTAAAATGTTTTCGCAATTTTTAACTACATATTTTTGAGGTACTGACTGTATGTAAAGATCGCCGATGTTGTCGTAGAGCTAAGCCTCACCTGTCTCTAAGTTGGCTAGCATTTTCACCTGAAACACACTTGTCTTATTTGGAAGGCAGAAAGATTTCGTTAAGTCAAAAGACTGCAAATAGAACCCTGCCCCCACTCTGCAATCGATCTTGGACCCGTCCATCTGGAGTTCTGTGTCAAAGTCCTGCCTCACCTTTTTGTGCTTAGAGCACTTCTTGAATGAAAATAACGTCATAAATGTTGGTTACTTGAACGGGGAGAAACTTCAGACGGGAGGTACTCAAGCGGGTTTCACTATAGTTTGAAATTGGATGCATAGGACAGAACAGATAGAACAAATTATAGACTCGAAATTTTTGAATCTTAAAAGGCATCCGTTGCTTTAATATTCCTCAATTCTATCAAAATAGTTAGGCTGTTTTTGGTTTGTATGGCTTCGGCTTTGTAGTCTTCAATGAGGTCACAGAAGGGGAGTGTGCACTTGCACTTTTCTTTCGATTCGAGTGTTGGTGTCCTTTTCCTATCTGTTGAGTTCTTTGTACAACTAAACATAATCTTTTGGAGCCTTTTGGTCTTGATGAGAATGTTGAGTACTTAAGTCATATGTAAATTTGTAATAATTAATTAATAATTGATTGGCACGACAGCCCGCTTACGCGAGACTAAGGCCTAGCTTCCCAAAACCACCCGTGTTGTGCGTGTGAATTTTGTACGCGGGTGGAAGGGACCTACAGTTTTATGCCGGTTCCGAACGGCAGGTTGGGAGCTTTTTCATTGGCAATTTTGTGCTTCAGCTAAATTTATGAGTCCATCAAAGAACCTGACCCGAAATCGTCGTTTCTTTCGTGTATATCAAAAACAGACTTGCATTTTTTAATTCTTAAAGCTGGTTCGTCATGGCAATGATTAAATTTTGGAAAACACATCTGATTTCTCAATCATCGAGAACACTTTGGTTTACTAAGATCCTGTTCACATTTGATTGCCTATAAATCTACAACTATTAACAATTTATACAATTTAAATTGTTAATATTTATAAATTGTAAACAGTTTTAAATATTTTTAGATTTAAACAATTTCACATTTAAACACTCTGCAGAAAAACACGTTTTGGAGCAGGCCAAACCCCCCACCCCCCTACCACACAAAAATTGGTGGTACAAAACATGGTTTTGAATAATTTCGGCTCAAAATTTTTAGGCAAACTTCCCTCCCCCCAAATGAAAACCTGTGTGCGCCCTGAGTAGAAGTATGGGTCTACATGACCTAGTGTATTCTCCATAGGTTAAATGAAAATGCTTTACTTAAAACCGTACTTTATGTAAAAATGTTCCATCTTGTAGCAAACTGGTTAAACCGAAAGCTGCAACTTTGAATATTTTTTTAAATAATTTTTTCTGAAAAGTCTAACCTTTAAGTCATTAAAATTAGAATCCAAATCAATGAGAATCAAATTTTTTATAAAAGAAGTCGTTATTATTTACCAAACTTGTAATTAAAGGTTTCATAGATCGGATGTTTCCCATACTGTTTGTGCCCGCACACACACACCTCAAGCGGAAAACCAGGCACTTGCACGCATGTTCGTTGGCACTGCTTGAGTTGCAATGCCAGTGGCAGCCGCCAACGATAGACCTGTCAACTGATTTTCCCATAACCCACCGCGAAAACTTGCAATGACATTCGCGCATTTAGCGCCGCATTTCAGCTGCCACATTTAGCTCCACTCTCGCGCTCTCGCCATCGCAACTGCCACTACTCTCACTTTTCGCGCAAAACCTGAATCATGAATGAGGCGCACATCGCCCCCACAAGGCAATGCGGCAGCAGTGTGTTGAGTTTTGAATTCAAATGCAAAGCGGCACAGTTCCGTTGGCGGCGCTCACGGCTTGATTCACTTTCAGCGCGCCTCGCAGCAGAGCAGCGCGCTTGCGCTCACCGGGCCGCTTGCACTTTTTGCATAATCGTGGTGAGTAGATGCGGCCGATGCGATGGCGCCTCACACACACATACGGTGGTGCACACCTGGCTGACCGTTGGCCGTATTGAGTTCTCGTGCACCTCAGCGTTCCAATTTGGCAGCGTGCAAGCGAACTGACGCAGTTTTGCACGTTTTTGTTGTTTGATTGTTTTTTTTGTTGTGGTAGGTTGAGGTCTGTCGGTGGCTGTCGTCGCTGGTTCAGTTGGTGTATTCGTGCGGTTCGGAGGGTTCGTCGTGTGCGTTGATCGTCATTGCTGGCTGCAACGGTGCAGTACTTCGTAGCCGTTATTGTTGTTTGTTTGTTGGTGTTGTGCTGTGTTGTTGGCCATTGCGCTTGCGCTGTCGACAATTTTTGTCCAAAATATAAATAGATGTGCATATGGAGAAATGTGGATAGTGTTATTAGAAGACCCCGACGGAGGCACACAGTATCTGGTGTTGAAAAGTTTCCGCTTTTAAACGCGACGCAGGGTTTCAAGCGATGAGATCCCTACAACTATTGGTGGGTGGTGTGCAATTTGTTGTTGTTTTTTTAATAACGATTCCATGTGGCTTTCATTGTGCGTAAAATGGACATGAGTATAAATCGAAAAAAAGCAGAAAATAATTAAAGCCACGTGTAAAGTGTCGAAGGAGGTCAAGTGACGATTGGATTATGCAGCCTGATTTAAAATTGTGTGTGTAAAAAAATCGCACAGAATCATTGGAGTTTGCACGTGGATTCAAATCAACTCTAAGAGCCAAAGGATATATTAAAATATTAATAAAAAATCTCATTACGTGGAGGCGAATAACAAACCAATAATTTCAATTTAAAAAATTATGAAATAAAGCAAAATTAAGTTGCGTCGAAAAACGAAATTAATAAATGAATGAATACAAAATTATATAAAATATTTTAAATCTAATTGAAAGCTTGAAATGAAAGCTTAAATTTTAAATTAAAAAAATTCAAGCAATAAGCCCTATTTCGATCCAAAATCAAGGAAATTGGAAAATGGAAAAATAAAAAAAATAAAAATATTTATTTTTATTTTATATTTTTATTTATTATTTATTTATTTTATATTTTTATTTAAAAAAATAACTCTCAAATATTTTACAATAATACATATTCAACTCAAGATCAATTCGAGATCAAATATCTGTCTATAAAATTTCTGTTCAGAACGTAAGAAAGTAAGCGTTGAATATTTTTTGTGTTGAATATATATTGTTTGATATATATTTGACCTTAAATTCATCTTGGGTTGAATATATATTTGTGTAAAAAATTCAAAAGTTATTTTTAAATAAAAATATTTGATCTGTTTTCGAGAACAGACATCGAACAATTTTGTAATATTTTCAGACACTCTATTTGTCTGTTTCAATTTTTTTTTTATTTTTTTTTTGTTAAAAAAAATTAGTTTTTTTTTGCAAAATTTTTTTTACATAAAATTGTTACTATACCTAAATTTTTGAAAAAGCCTCTTGTTTACGGGTATTTAATATTATCTTAAGCATACTTTTGTGCAGTAGAAAATAATAAGAATTTTTTTTTAATTAGTTCCTCAAACTTAAAATTTTCATTTTCTCTCTCTTCCCTTTCTCTCACTTTCAGCTTCTAGGCGCCAGCTGCGCGCTTATTGTAAGCTTCGCTTTTGCACATCCGCCCGAGGGTGTCTGGAAGAAGAAACTCGTCTGGAAGGAGGACTGGGTACAGGTGTGGAAAACCATCAAAAAGGAGGCCTGGGAAACGAAGTGGAAGAAAATCCAGGTGCCCATTTGGAAGGAGGTGCAAGTGCCCATCTGGAAGGAGGTGCAAGTGCCCGATTGGAAAATCGTCAAGAAACCGCACATTGAGGAGCGCGAGGTGCCCGCCTGGAAGGAGGAAAAAGTGCCCGAATGGAAGAAGATCACAAAGCCTGTGTGGCGCGAGATTCAGGTGCCCATCTGGAAGGAGATTCAGGTGCCCGTGTGGAAGGAAATTCAAGTGCCCATATGGCGTGAAATAAAGGTGCCCATCTGGAAGGAGATCCAGGTGCCGGTGTGGAAGGAAATTCAAGTGCCCTTTTGGCGCGAAGTGCAGGTGCCCGACTGGAAGCAAATGTTTGTGCCCGAGTGGGTGAAGATGGGCATACCGGGCGAAAAGTATCTGGGCAAGGATCACGACGGCTGGGAGTACACCAGTCACGATCTGTGGCGCAAGAAGCTCATCTGGAAGCCGGTGTGGAAGAAGGTGTGGCGCACCGAAAAGAAACAAGAATGGAAGACGGAGAAGAAGCAGGAGTGGAAAACGGAGAAGGTGCAGGAGTGGAAAGTGGAGAAGAAGCAAGAATGGAAAACGGAGAAGGTGCAAGAATGGAAGACGGAGAAGAAGCAGGCGTGGAAGACCGAGAAGAAGCTGGAATGGAAAATCGAATGGGTGCAAATCTGGAAGCCTGTAAAGAAACAAATCTGGATCAAGGAGAAGCGCGAAACGTGGGTGGAGGAGAAGGTCCAAATCTGGCGCACGGAGAAGAAACAGGCCTGGGCCACCGAAAAGAAACAGGCGTGGAAGGACGAGTGGAAGTCAATCAAGGTGCCCGTGTGGAAGGAGGTGAAAGTGCAGGAGTGGAAGCGCGTGTGGAAGCCAGTGTGGGAGAAGGTTTGGGTGCCCACTAGCCATGGCTGGGATTGAGCACAACAAGCGCTAAAGTGTTAGAAACATAACGAACAGTCTCCCCTCAGTGGCGCTTCCAACTTTGTGCATTACATGAAACCAGCGAATGATAGTCGGAATGCGTGGGGCAGAGTTTGTTCCAGCACTGATACAAATACATACAAAACATTAATTTTTAAAAGTCGATTGTAAAGAAGCGGATGTACATACATCGCATGCGAACATTGTACACTGATAACTCTAAGTATGTCACACACACACAAGCACACGTCCACTCAAAGCTCTGCACCATTAATCATCAAGTCGAATGCAAAACGTTTGTATATAAAAATTCACCGCTGTCAACGCTGTCCATGACAGAGAGCAAAGCCACATACCTCCAGTTTTTGTCACCTCCATTTGTTATATTTTTTGTTGAATTTCCATTTGTTTATGTTCATTTGTGTATTGGTAAATTGTCAGACGAATTGAATTTATTACATTTTGCAAATGTGTACAAATTAGTCAAATTCGCTCTCAAATAGCGAATGCTTATGTTTTGAAAGCATTTAGGTATCATTTGTTTTTGTTGATTTGTTTTTTAAACTGGTCCCTACATTGTTGTTGAAAGAAAAGAATTGAGAAGAATTATGTTAATGCTAACTTAAGTGTGATCGCCAAGCGAAGCGTTTTGCTTGGCAGACTGGCACCAGCAGAAAAAGAATGAACACATTGTTAACGAAATTTGAAAATATAAATCAAAAGATAAATTAAACTTCAGCCAAGAGAGAGAGTGGAGAGTTTCAAGAGAATTTTCTTGGAAGCGAAAACAAAAGATCAAATGTAAATATTTACTGACAATACAAATAATGGTATTTTGTAAAGAAACACAGAAAACGAATTTCAATAAAAAAAACCATGTGAGATTTTTATTCGAAAAGTTGATTGCTTTTAATTGAAAAAGTTTATAGGTAATGGTGATTTTTAGAAAAAAAATTTACTTATTTTCGCACATACACTTCCCAAATATTAGAGACACCTGCTAGCCCTAACATATTTAAGGATCTAAATTGGCAGCGGAACAATTAAGAAGAGTAAACAAGAAAAACTTCATAACATAACGAAAGCTAGTTGCCTTTTGAAGTTGTAATATAATTTGCTTATATTTATTTTTCATACAAATAAACAAAGAACATAAAAATTTAAGACATAAACCAAAATAATTCAATTAAAAAAAAACCAAAAAAAAATTCATAAAAAGCAATTTTGTTTGCGCATTTCCAATTCTACAATTTTCAAGTGAAAATTTTCTTTTTCGTTTCAAGTTCCCTCCAAAAAAACGCAGCGCAATTAAAAGTCGCTCAATTACAAAAAAATTATTTCCGAAATTGCGTGTAAAAAGGGTCCCAGCCAACAATTTTTTTCCAAATCCAGTTTTGTTTCGCATCATTGCTGTGCCACGACAGCAGCAGCGAGTAATTGAAAAAAGCCGAGAAGTGCACGTAAGACAATGCAGCAGTCGCCACAATTGTAGCCACAGCATCCGCAGCAACAAAGCCTACCACTAAATTTCAATTAATAACGAAACGGCGGAACGACGGAACGAAAAATGATTATGCAAGACAACTCACGAATTAAACAGCGAGCAAAGGAAAATGCTAATAAAGTACACAAATGCAACAAAGCAAAAAATAAATATAAAAACAAAAACAAAAAAAAAAAAAATCCAACAATCTCGGTTGCCACTTTTGGTCACTCTGTCAATGGCTGCGGCTCAGCGGCTGCGTGAAGATGCCACACGGAAGTTAGATAAGGCATCACAAAATTCAAAGAAAACAAATTGAAATTAAAACAAAAGCAAATGAAAGCGAATTTGACACGTTGCCCTGCCACCGGCTACAACAACAGCAACAACACTAAACATCAAAACAACACCAGCACTGTCACTGCCATCGAAGAGGTGAAAAATGACAAGGAAGCGACGCCAGAGGCAGAAATAATTGTAATTGTAAATAAAACAGCAATAACAACAGCAACAGAAACACCAAAACATACAATTACAACAACTGTTGCGGTACTAGCAACAAGCATCAAGCAGCAAGTAGCCAAAACGAAGAAGACATCGATGCGGCAGATGCAACACAGCCTGAAACCTGTACACAATTCAATGCAGCCGCCGCCATAAAACTACAACATACACAACAAAAACTACAATAACAACAACGAGAAGAAGCAACACCAAGAGTGCAACTGCAGCAGTTGCCAGCAAAAGCCAAACAACAACAACAACAGCTAAACTAACAGCTGCTGCAATCTTCAGCTGCTGCAATCTTCAGCTGCAACTGCAATTGCAGATAAGTCAAATAAACCAAACAAAAAAAACACAACAACAGCAACAATGCACTGTGGCAAACAATTTCCTCTAAGGCAGTCAGCAGCTAAATCAAAAGACTTAAGAAACGAACTGCACTGGCGAGAAGTGCCAAAGGCGCGAGGAGAAGTCTGCCCAAAAAAATCACCTCGCCAAATGCCGCACACAAATTGCAAAAAGTTCGAGTTCAAGAAAAAATGCATTGCAACAATCAACACCGCCAACAACAACAACAACAGCGACAATAGCAAAAACAAACACCGACTACTGCAGCCACCTTGAAGCTGGCCCGGCGCGCTTTCGTTTTCAACCGCAACGAACGCCGCCTTTGCGCCCACTTTTGCATTGCCTCTTCCTCTCTGCCGCTTGCCACTCCACTGGCGGCATTCATCAGCCGCTGCGGAAATATTTTTTTCCCGGTTTCGGTTTGTTTGCTTGTGTGACTCTGTGTTTGTTTGTGCCATGCTGCCAGTTGGTGTTGGTGCTGCGAATTGCTGCCGCTGCTGACCGAGTGCGGTTTGTATGCATTGTTGTTGTTGCATTTGCCATTGCTATGATTATTGCTGCAGTGTTGGCATTGTTGCCACTGTGACTGTCGTTCGCAAATTGCTTGTTGCATTAAATTTTATTGCACATTATTTGACAATAAACATTTTTCACGAGTCACACTCACTCAAACCAGCAGCAACAACAACAACAACAACAAAGCAATAGTCATAACCATAACAAACGTAAAAACTATCAATTCACAAAAATCACACACACAAAAATGCAAAAAAGCACAAACAAAAAACTCGCCAACAACATTCAAGTCGCTGACATTTATGGCCAACAGATGTGCGTCGCGGCGACCCTTTAACTATTTTCCCTTTGTCGCCGCTTTGCGGCCGCACATGTGTGATGCGTGCCTCTATTGTTGTTGACTTTTATTACTATTTTTAATTTTTCAGCGTTAATTTTATGGCCGTTGAGCAGTTTTTGTCACTTTGCTGTCAGTTGCGGCGCGCGCCCGGCAATTAGTTGTGCGATTTTATGGTCAATTTTGGGGTTTTGGTGTGCTGTGTTGCTGTACAACACCGGTCACGCCCACTTTTCACGCCATTGCAGTCAATACGACGGTTTTTATTTCTCAATTAAACAAACAAAGAAATAAATATGATGACAAAGTTGGCAAATAGGTCAGCGGCAATGTTTACATGTTGGCAATAATAAGAAATAAAAAGGAGAAAAAATTGGCAAAGTTGGTAAATCTTGGCTTCGTTGGCGTCATATCACAGAAATTAATTGCAGTGAATTTTCCATAAAGAAGAGCGCCAACGCCAAAGCACCATTGCCGTGTTTGAAATATATAACTGAAGTTTTAATGTTGACAGATGGCAGCGTTGTTGTTGTTGTTGTTGTTGTTGAGTGTTAATAACAAATATGCAATTGCTGCTGGCATGTCGTTTCGACACAAATTGCACACAGCATTGCAGCATATCAAGCAGCAAATATTGAAGTATAAATGCAAATTTAGCTGTGTACATGCCGAGACTCGTAAAAAATTTCATGCCAATATTCCAATTTGCGTTACAAAACAAAAACATTTTCTAAATAAAAATATTTGCAGTAATTCGTGCAATGTTGAATTGAATTGAAAAGAAAGTCAATTTGTCTTCAATTTGTGAGCAAATTTGCTGGTCCTTCTGGACAAATCAAACAATATTTGCTAAAAGCTACAATCAATGAATATGAACAAGTTTTTCTCTAAGTCATTATTGATGTGTGTGTGGTCCTGATGGAACACAAATCCTTTCCTATTGGACAAAGCTGACAACTTCTGGGCGAAATAATGACAGCACTGGTCCAACTTACAAGGGGGCAGCTCATAGTAGATGATTTCCTACCCATGCGACCAAACATATAGCAACACTTTCCTGACCGCAGCGATTCGACGACGACCGCTTAACGTTGTCGTAAGTGATCCACTTTTTACCACCAGTCACAATTCGCTTTAGAAATGGGTCGAGGTTGTTGGGATTCAGCAGCAATTTCCCGGTAGTCCATTAGGATTTTTTCCTTAATTCGTGTGGCATCATACATTGAGGTTCTTTTTTGTATTCACTCTTATTCAAGTGGACCCAAATGGTGTTTTCTCCAATGCTTAGCTCCTGGGAAATCGAAACAGTGCTTACATGAGGATTGAATTTGACGATTTTTTTATTAACATTTAAAACAATAGGTCTTCCAGAAAGTTTGTTATAGTTTGAAAGTTCTAATAGCGCCAAACTGTGTCACTGATCCTCGGCTCTTACACTAAAACAATAACTCTTAGCCAATTACTCAACGACTTTTTCTGAAATTGTAATGACCAAGAATAAGAGAAGGAATTGATTGTGCAGTTCCTTTACACCTGCTATCAAATTTCTGGGCCTTTGAGAGTGTTGAAGGCCTGATTGGCACATATTTTTGCAAAGTTAGCTATTCTACTAATGTTTGAAATAAGTTTCTAAGAACGAGAGCTCTCTTTTCCAATTGAGTAGCTACAGATGCAGACAACGTAAGATCGAGAAATTCTTAAAGTCAACTTCTAAACTTGACGATATGGAAGCTTACAACTTAACTTGTCATCTCGTAAAGCTAGAACCTTAAATACAGCGCATTCAATTAAACGTCTTTAGGTGTTCACAATGGGTCCAAGGTCTTCGCCACATCAAATTTTTAAGTGACAAAAAACTGATTGCATCTCTGTCTCTCGCTTCACTAAACACCACAGTGCTTTGCTCCAAAAGTAAACAAAAATAACTTTCAAAATGTATAGTTTGTAATAATCCATTGATAACTTTTTTCCAAATACTTAGTTTTTCAGATGGCAACATAAGAAATTTACATCATTAACTCTTTCGCCCCAAACTTTCCTGAGAACAACTTCGCCTATTTGTCATCTTATAGCAAAAGCTACGATTGATTTATGGGTTTAATTAAAGTAGGCAACAACAAATTAATATTTTTAGAAGTGAATTCAAAGAAAATTACAAAAATGTTACTGTTATCCACAAACAAATTTCGAATAATTTGCAGCAATATCAGAGAAAGTTTGTGTTCTAATTGAAGTCGACAAATTGGGCGCGTTTGGTCAAAATCCTGTTTCTTTAATAATGGTTAAAAAAAATCAAAAACTGATAGTTCTGTATTTTTCCATAAATATTAAAAATTTTTTTTTGTTTATTAAAAATATTGATAACAAATTTATTTAAACCGTTTTAAGCTAAAATTGGTCAAGTATTTGATGATGTAAATACAAAAAAGCAATATCGAGACTCAGGGTAAAATTCGGGTTCGAAAGGGTTAAAAGATAAAGCAAAGATCACAGACATTTTCAAAATTCGATGCGACTTTTCATTTTTAATTATTTCTCTATCGACTATTTCTTAAACAAAACTCAATATTTCTTGTTGTCACGTGCCAGAGTTCGCATCACTTGACCGACAAAACAACAAATTTGCAAACACCTGTTGCTCGCCCCAATTTGGCACAACATTTTTACAAATTAATTATTCGACACAGTTTGCCTGGCAGCGACCGGCTGCGGCTGTGATCAGTAAATAATCCGCACGCAGATTGATAGCATTTGCCACGCCTTGTGGGCAACAGCAACTGCAACAACCCGCACCGCTTCATCGCCATTATGTTGTCGGCTTGTTTTGCCGACACGGTGGTCGCGTGTTGCCGCTGTTTTGATTGTTGCGCTGAACCTGAACTTGTGGCTGAGCATTCAACTAAGCGTTATAGTTTTTGTTTTGTTTTTGTTTCTGCAGCAATCTCCTGTTGCTATTGCTGTTGTTTGTCTGTTTTTAGTGTCTTCTATGATTTTTATGTTGGAAAAACACATAATTATTGTTTACAATTATTGCGCGGTATGTTGCAGCATTGTTGCTTTTAATTACGCTATGCCACTGCGTAATATTACTCGTACGCGTATGCGTTGCTGACATTTGCTTTCAGTTGTATGCAATTGTTGCGCTTCTCATGTGTGAAGCGTCGTGCAAACGCGTCAGACGCGCATCTGGCAACGAGCAGCTTCTGTGCGTTGTTGCTAGTTGGTAGTTGCGTTAGAGCGCCGACTGCCTATTCGAAGTGTTGTGCAATTGATTTGAATGCGCGCAGACACCGCCATTCGATTGGCGCAGATTTGCATGGCATAACGCAACACGCATTCGACGCACTCTAGTTGGCCCTGAGAGCAGTGCGCCGGCAGCGGTGGTGGATGTGGTTGGCAATAAATGTGATGACAATTATAAAAAGACGAATGTTGCGTGGCCATACGCAGCCACTTAAATACAATTAGGCAATTTGGGAGTTGAATGGGCTGTCACTTTGTGGCTCGAAGGTCCGCTCGTGTGTGCCAATTGTTGGCATAAATCTGCATAATATTAACTACGATCTATTAAATCATCGTCACTCTTAAGAAGCTTTTCGCTTTTCGCTTAACCTTCAACCTCTCTCTCTCTCTAATTTTTTCATATGTCACGAAATTTAAAATATGCAAAGGTAAATTCGCAATGAACGTACACAAAAAACTCTAACTTGAACCAGTATGCGAAGTCACTAAACACTAACAACTATACATAACTACAGCCTTGAAATAATTTAATTTTAATATATTTAAAAACTCTGAAAGTGAAATACTCTGTTGAAAGTTAAATAGATGGGATACGGGCGTCTTTGAAGCGAAGTTCAATTTTAACATTTGGGCTTAAGACTTTTTTTAATACTTAACTATATACTCAAAAATTTTGTGCTTGAAGCTGTTGGTATTGGGTCTTTCTTTCACCCATTTCAGCGTGCGGATGTCATTTTTTAATTTTTCATTACTTCTTAAAGGTTTCGATGCAATTGGTCGAGTCCACGTTCACTTCTCATGTAGGTGTCTGAAAAATAAATTGTTCTTGCAGGTTATACTTATACTTAAAAAAATTGAAATGCATTTTTGGTAAAATCCATTGGAGATGTCATTCGGTCGTAGTGGAAATAAGGAGTGAACCAGAAAAATGTTAGAATTTTTACGCATCCAGCATTCGAAAATTCCAAGAGTATTTGCGAGTGAAAGTATCTATAAATATTGCAGTTTCTTGCTATATTAGTCAATTGCATCTTGGATCTACTTTTAGTCAACATGTCCAGCCCGCAAAAGTGCTGCCACAAATTAATACTGGACATTTACTTGACTGATAAGACGAAATCTACATTAAGCATTGCAAGGGAAAACAAAGCGAGCGTAGTGACGGTTTATAATTTTATAAATAGGTATCGGATTTATATGCCAAACCTATGCAAAAAATGCAAAAATATGCAAAATATACAAACAAATGCAAATATGCAGTGCATATGTTAGCTTATTCTTAATATTTTTCAATACAAATAGTTTCTGTTTTGGTCCAAAAAAAATCAAATCGGAAGCTCCAAAAAAATATGCACTTGCATAAAATTCCGATCCCTAGTTATAAACAACTACAACGTGGGAAACTCCATCTACAGAGCCGAAGAATCAGGCAGAAAAAAGGGTCCAATAACCCAGAAGTGCTGAAGAGGCTTGTTAGCACATATCGGAATAAAGCCACGAGGGCGACTTGAGATGTTGCAGCTGCATCAGGCACATCGCAATCAACTGAGATTTGATATAAGCGAAGTCAAGGGTTAAGGACTTACGAACAGCAGAAAGTGCCTGACCGGTTGGACGCAAACAAAAAATAGCGAAGACGCGGGCTCGAAAACTATATGACGATTACGTAACCAAGTTCGATTGCGTGATTCTCGATAATGAAACCTACTCTACGGTGGACTTCAAGCAGTTGCCTGGGAATGCCCATTTCACCAAAAACAATGAGAATGGAACACAAAGAAAATACTTCGAAGTGAAATACACCAAATTTCCAAAACGCTTCATGGTTTAGCAAGCTATTTGCACCTGTGTTCTACGGAGCAAGGCGTTCATTTCGAGAGGAACAATTAACTCTAGAATTTATATAAAAGAATGTCTGCAAAAACGCCTTCTACCATTTATTGAATAGCACAAAGAAACAGTTTTATTTTGGCCAGACCTAGCGACAAGCCACTACTCCAGGACAACTATGGAATGTTATGAAGGAGATTGTGTCACGGTGGTCCCAAAAGAGGCAAATCCTCCCAAATGCCTGGAACTTCGGCCTATTGAAAGATATTGGGCTGTAATGAAGCAAACCTTAAGAAAAACAAACAAAGTTTGCAAAAATGATGTACAGTTCTGAAATCGATGGAAGCAAGCCTATGCAATAGTCACCGAATGTCCAATAGTCCAGTGTCTAACTAAGAACGTTAAGAAAAATATAAAAAATATTGTAGCCACTAATTACATTTCATTACATTTTTTTGTGAATTAGAGTTTAGGAAATTTATAAAAAATTTTAGTAAAATCAGACTATTACCTTTTTTTTTAATGTCTCCTTAAAAATTCTAAACTTTTTCTGGTTCACTCCTTAATTATAGTGGCTTACGTCCAGAAGGAACGAAAGTAGAGACGAGTGACACAAGCAAGGGGTTTGAACTCCAAAAATATATAAGCTTTCAAATTTGGCCCAAAAATAGTGTGTGGAACCGCCCAAAATTAAATCCTTTGAACGCCACCCATTGCTTGCGTCGCTGTATAAATTTGCGTTTAGTTGGTACCCACTCAAGAAGGTTGGGGGTGTTTTCAAAAGATTTCTGTCGCAGCTGTATGACCGAGGAGGAGGAAGACAATACACTTCACCTCCTGTCCACTTTTTCTGCTTTATCCCGAAATGTTATACACTACCTGGCCAACTATTTCTTCGATATTTTAAATAGAGGATTTAACCGATAAGACTATTTGCAGACTACAAAGCTTCGTGACAAGCTCAATGAGGCTCAATGAGGTTCAATGAACAGTCTTATGCCCTCATGGCCTAAGTAACCACTCCTACCAACTCATTTACCTACGATTGTTTGTAGAAAGTTAGGTCAACTGGTTCCGTTATTGAACCATGGCATAAGTAACGTAAAAATGTGCGCACTGCAGTGCCATGCATTCACATTTATATATTTTCTACAAAAATCTCAATTGGCCCTGTATAAATAAATACAAAAAAAACATAAATCACAAGATAAATTAAAAAAACAACGAATAATCTAAAAACATTTTGTTTCTATTTAATTAGCTGTCCTTAGTAAGTAAATTTACATTTTTTAGAGTTTGAATTTTAATAGAAACTTTGGCCTTCATTTGGCGCCAAGTATTTGCAGCATCGAAACCCACAAACCACTTTACTTTCTTTATTTATTTTTTTGATAGTTTAGGTATTTGGAAATGCATGTGTTGATGACATGTTTGTCACGCATACTTATGCAAAAGCTACCATACAGCAGCAACAACAACAATAATGAAACCAACAACAACAACATCACATGCAAACAGCTGCAGCCATCATCATTATTAATATTTACTATGTTTTTATTGTTTTTTTTGCTGGTGAATTTTATCACTAAACTAAAACAAGCTAAAACAAAAATAAAACTGCAAGACATTCCAGTTGAAAAATTTATATTAGACTATAAAATCGCAACAAATTAAATCCGCCTATAAGCAACAAAAGACTTAAGCAGCGAACTGCATATTGAATTCGCACACATGTGGGGCGATTGGAGAGCAATAGCAACCATTGGCGACTTGAAGACAGCAACAATGCCAACAACAACAACAACAAATGTAACAACATAAACAGAAACTGCTATGCGATGGACGCAACTCCACGCTTGATTTGAAAATAAATCGGCACAAAGTTGAATGTTAATGCGCTTTTTATACCATCAAAAACAATAAAAACAAAACCAATTTTTTAAGTAAAATTGATTATACAAAAGCAATTCAGCAATTTACGAAATTCCCAAACATTTCCAAATTTGCATGCGTCGCGTTTTAAGAGACTTTGACATTTGTTTTTACCGAAATTTTTCATTGCATTGATTTGCTGCTTTTGTATTTGCTTTTGTTTACACCTTTTATTGATTTTATATTTCGCGAGCTTTTGACATGCGGCTCGTGGTCGACATGAATCATTGCATTTCATTTCGATATAAAACAAATGCCATGGACCGCACATCATAGCTTCATCGCTTGTCTTTGTGTGAATCTTACATAAAAAAACAATGAAAAAACAACAACAATAAAGCCTGTGTAACTTGGTAAGCTGTTGGGCCGCAGCTAATGTCAACGTCAATGCAAAAAACCAGCAGCGCTAAATTTCCCGCTCAGCTGCAACACAATTCCACTCGGTGACGCTGGCCTGGGAGTTATCTATGCTGGTATTATATGCTAATTTATTGTCGCCAATTGTTGCGGTGGCTGCCGTTTGTTGGCTCTGGCCGGTTGGTTGTTTTGTTGTGGTGACGATTTATTACAACGCATTGTTTCAACCGCGGCTCCCTCAACCCTCATCGACACTCTTTGTAATGCGGTGGAACGTGGGACGAGCGCATTTTTATGACTTCCTCGAAATGTTGGCTGTTTTACTCTTTGCGCTACCTATGCACCAACACACCCTTGCTACATCCCAAGTGCTGTAAGTGTATACGTAAAAGTTAATTACCCATTAAAGTTCATCAATTGGTAATGAGAATTTAATTGGAGTAAATGAAGCGACTGTGTGCTTTGCTGCTACGAGCCAATAGCCATGCATTGCTCTGGCTGTGACTGTATATATGTATGTGTGTGTTTTGGTGGGAAGCGAAAAGTGTGTTGCGGTAAAAATTACTGAAATTTGCGCAAATTGGCGGACAAGGTGACGTTTTTGGGCGAACGTTTTTCGCTAATGACCGGTAGCGTCATTGCGTAAGTAATGCAAAAACTGTCATAATATATATAAAATATAACGTAATTTTCACACATATACGAGTAGTTACTGGTACAAGTGGAGACTGTAAAGTAAAAGAAATACAATAGTTTTTAAATTCAAAATTCAAGTAGTCTTAATTATTGCTATAAGTAGACACAGAAGTGAGTGCTTTGGGAAAGAAATAAATTCTAAATTGTTATATGGCAGAAGATATCCCTTTGGCGGAGCGGAGTAATGAAAACGCGGAGCAGATTTCGCTTTCTATGTTTATTCGTCGAAGTATTCAACACGACTCCGCGAGTTCAATACTCCGTTGCGTTAACACCGAAAAAAAAACAGAGCGGCTGTCCTCTCAGCACGAAATGGCAAACCTCTGAGAGTAAAATTGCCTATGAAAAAGCCCCAACTTGCCGTTCGGAATCGGCATAAAGCTGTAGGTCCCTTCCAACCTTGTAAAAAACATTCGCACGCACAACACAGATGGTTGCCTTAGTTTCGTAATCGGGCAGTCAAGAAGAAGAAGAAGATTCAACAGGATAGGAAAAATAATGAACGACACGAACGGCCGGAGCTGATGGGTTGGAAATAGGGGGAACATAAGTACAAGAGGGATTTGAAAGTATGGGATTGAAATTGCTTAGGAACCACAGATCACTGAACAACACCTTTAGTCAATCGTAAATAGTTTTGCTGTTCAAGTCTTGAAAAACATTATGAAGAATGGCAGCCAGGCATTATTTAGGATTGATTAGAAGGTCCTTTTGATATGAGCGTCAACAAAAATTGTGTGTTTAACGACTACTTCACTAAAGTCGGTTTCATTAACAATAAATTCACGTTGGCCAAAATATAACTTAAGAAAAATAAGTACAACCAAGTTTGTTTATTGATTATCAAACGAGAGCCTCGAGCAATGAGTTCTACAATGATTTATTACGCTGGCATGGATCATAATTATAATATACAATAAATTATACTCAAAATAAACCATAAAAATATATAATAAATTATACTCAACAAAACCTCAAACCAATAAATATTTAAGTAATTTTTTTTTTATTTTAAACATTTTTTAACTGAGAGCCGTTAATCGAAAACGTTTAGTCGCTGACAGATACAATGCCAAATATGATTGACCCACCAACAAGAAGACACAGTTCAGTAGCGACATACAAATTTCTACGAAAGCTTTTAATTTATTTTTTTATTTATTAACTTTTAACTTTAAACAATTTTTTTTACTCAAACTTTTACGACAACGCCATCTACATGCCAAGTTTTGCTATGCATTTTATGTTTAACTGAAATTAAATAACAGTGAAAGTTGCGTCCATGTATGCATTCACCAAAAATCTGGCAAAAGTCAGACCAACTAAACGAAAAGCCAAGGCAGCTGCTAGCGAACGGCATCGCCCATTTGTATGCAATGTCAAGAGCAACAATTGCGGTTGTGGTCGTCTCTGCGTGTTCGCTGGAAAGTGTTGACTACGCACGAGTTGAATGTGTGCGTGAATTTTTGTATAAATGATTTTTGTAGAGCAGCTTTTGCGCTTTCAAAAGCTCGTCAAATTCAATAACTTAAAAAGTTGTTAGTTATTTTAGTTTATTTGAATGTGTGTAAAATTGTTGGCTGCAGTCTGAAACTTGATCAGTTTGTATTTCAGTTCAGCATATTGGGGAATGAAATCTTGTGAATTATCTTTGTATAAAACGTCCGCTACAGTTAACGTTTATGTTACAGTTTACGCATTAAAGCTAAAATGTACTCATTCAATAATCCAAAAAAATCTATTCTGCACCAACAAAAACCTAACAAATCTCTGTAAATTCTCTTCTAATTATGAAATGCCACAGAATTTCGTGGTAGACAACAAAAATTTGGCACATCCGACAACTTTGGCCAACTTCAACGTTCACTGCTGATTGCATTTAGTGATAAAAGTATTTTTCTCATAACACTTACACTCAAAAAAACGTAATAAAGTTCATTAAGTTTATTACACGACATTTATTTTTTTTGTTAATTATTAAAAACAATTTATTATAAAATCATTATACAATAGTTTGAAGAATAATAAGCCTAAGCAGGAAAACATTAGATAAATTTTGTTCAAATATTTTTTCTTTCACATTTTGTAGTTCAGCGATGTATCAACTTTTTGATGCTTTTCCAAATCTATGTACAAGCCAAAGTCTCAAAAAAGACATCAGTTTCCCTTTAAGTGTGCTTAATGTGTACAATGCAACTTTGTTAAGCTTTTCAAGAATCTATATATGATGTGTCGAGATTAAAAAAAAAATTTATCAGTCTCTCTTTTTGTGCCAAAGTCTCAGTCTCTCTTTTTGTGCCAAAGTCTCAGTCTCTCTTTTTGTGCCAATGAATCAGTTTCCCTTTCAACTTCTTAATACCATGAAAATCTCTTGCCAAATCTCTTGGATTTTCTATCGTATTTCTTCTTCTTCTTCTTGACTGGCACGACAGCCCGATTACGAGACTAAGGCCTAGCTACCCGCAACCATTCGTGTTGTGCGTGCGAATTTGTACACGGATGGAAGGGACCTACAGTTTTATGCCGGTTCCGAACGGCGAGTTGGGAGCTTTTTCATAGGCAATTTTAGTATCGTATTTGGGAACAAATAATAGTTGCAGGGGTCGAAATCTGAATAATACGGTAAATATATAAGCAACTCGTAGTTCGAATTCTTCAGTTTTTTCCATTATGTAAGCTTTCACTGAAATGTCTCTATGAAAGAACACTTTTCCTCTACAAATGAGATCGGGTTTTCTTGATTTAAATGTTTAATTGATTCAAAATTTCTGCGTAAAGTTTGCTTGTTATTTTGTTTCCTTTGTAAAAAAAATCAATAAAGATAATCTCATGTGCATTAAAAAAAAACGTTCTCATAATACTCCCGGCCAATGGAATAACTTTTGCCCTCTTTGGAGCACTTAAACCCACTTCTACACATAGTTTCGACTGTTCCTTTCAGGTGTGTAGTGGTGAATCCATGTTATGCCAGCAGTTTCAATGTTATGTCAAAAGTTTTCCAGTATTGTTCTGAAACTTGTTCAAACACTGCTTTCAACTGTTCATTCTTTGGCTTTTTTTGGTACATTGTGAGCAAATTTTCGTGAAATACATTAAGAATACGTTGAAAAGTTTACCATGTCAGCTATAACACTGAGAGTGTGCAATACTTTCACTTGCAGTACTCACAGTTCTTGCAGTACTTTTCAAACTATGTTTACACAAAGTAGCTAAAATTATTATAAAATTTCATTTCCAGAAGCTTCTATGAATTTTTTCAGCGTAGCTCACACACCAGCTAACAAAAATGCCTACAACATTTTTGAGGTCACTGTTGGTTTGTCTTGTGGCAATAGCCAGCCGCTTCTGAACTTTATTCGTTCACTTCAAGAATACGCGGCAGCACAACCAGCGAAGCGAATAATAGTCAAGTTTAGTAAAGAATCTTTGCATGCATATGCAACACATATCAATGCATGCAGATTGCATGGCGCAAATATGCAGTTGAGACATTGTGGCCCACAAAAAGAATATTCGCGAAGGCCTAGAAACCTGTCCACGCAATAGCTGCCTTGCGCTTGCTGCTTAAACTAAACAACTGTTTAACTATGTCTAATTGATGCCTTAGTAAATGGCGTAGATAATTACAACAAAGTGTGGCGGAAATTATGATTGCTGTTATTTTTTGCAATTCACTGTTTGCCGGCTGCGGCAACTTGCAACCTCATCATGCGGCACATGAACAACAAATACACACACAAATATAGAAGTGTCGCCAGTTGCCTGTGGAAATGCAACAAATCATTCAATCATTTCGCATTAAATAATTTTGTCTGTGTCTGCATTTTGCATTTTGCATATGCGGATGCCAGTGCCGGAGCTGTTAGCGGCGGCATTTACATTTCGCACACTTTGCAACAACAACCACGCCGGCGATTATATAATTAAGTGACCACATGGCCATGACTGCTGCTGCTGTTCGCTGGCAAAATTTCGCACAGGAAAAAACCAAAAATCAAAATGCTGAGTAAAGTGGAGGGCGCAAATTGCACATCGTAAAAACCACATGGAAATTTATAGGAAACACAAACTAAAAAAAATGTTAAATGAAAAATATTAATGATAACAAAAAATAAAAACAAAAATGAACAAGCCTGTGAAATGCATAAAATCGAGTTGTTTCTTAAAACTTGTGTGTAAAAAAAAGGTGTGTATTTATTTACATAAATAAAACGTTGGTCTGACCTTGGTTCGAGCATGGATTAGCATCTCATTAGTCGATAGATGCACTATTTGCATATGTAACAAAATCCAAGCTATAACAAGTTTATAGTTAAATCCAATTAGACAATGCAACAATACTTCTTGAAATGGTGTAGGCTTTTGTTATATTTTGTCGTAATAATTTAAAATTATAAATTAAAAATATAAACATTTTTCAAGACACTAAAAAGTTTACTGATATTTATCTTCTGCTGCTTAAATCGCATGTTTTCGTATTGCATGTTTTTTTTTTGCCCATTAGAAGACTTGATTACTAAATGTGAATAAATTTTCTTGACAAACATTTATAACATTTGTTACATTTATAGCAGAGTTGACCTTTCGCATAGACAAGTTTGTTGCTTAAGTTTTTTGATTTGTTTGATTTTTGTTATCTCTCATATCAGACTAAGATAAAAGATTTTGAATTGTTATGTTTATTATGCAACTGTTGCAACTTCTACAAAGCAAAGATTGTCTGGCAACTGGCTGAAGCGAGTCTGACAACTCCGCATTGGTGGCTCAACGATACAGGATAGACAGCCCAGAGATTATCTGTCAAATACCTACAACGTTTTCCAAGTGAAAATCTTTGCCAATGAAAAGGCAAGAATCCAAAGAAATTAATTTAGAGATTATTAGAAGTAATAGTAACATTTATAACAGAGTTGTTCTCTCAGCGCAAAAACAAGTTCGTTGCTTAAGTTTTTTGTTTTGTTTGGTTTTTCGTATCTCTCACATCAGACTAAGAAATACGATTTTGAATTGTTATATTTATTATGCAACTGTTGGAATTTCTACAGAGGAAAGATAGTCTTCACTGATGTTTATTCAGTGAAATAAAATCTTTGTTTGCTGAGTTTCTGGCTATATTGATTAATCTTCTTCTTCTTGACTGGCACGACAGCCCGATACCGCGACTAAGGCCTGGCTACCCGCAACCAACCGTGTTGCGTGCGAATGTTTTTACAAGGTTGGAAGGGACCTACAGTTTTATGCCGATTCCGAACGGCAAGTTGGGGCTTTTTCATAGGCAATTTTACTCTCAGAGGTTTTTTTCGGTTTTAACGCAACGGAGTATTGAACTCGCGGAGTCTTGACTCGCGGCCCAACGCACTAGCCAACTGAGCTACGGCGGCATATTGATTAATAAAGAAACGAAATAGCGGATAAGATGGCAAAGTGGGGCCCGGAAATGAATTCAATTCAAACAACACTTTGCAATTTAAATAATTGTATACTAACGAGTTATGGACTAAGTATGGTTACAAAGTCTTTAGATCATTGTAAGAATAAGTTTATATAGAGAAATGGTGAAAGCCCTACTGAGGTTCAACAAATCCAAAAATACTAACAGAAGTTAGCACTGGGAACTGTGTTATTGAACCAATGCTCCAAGGATGACACATGCCTACAAGTATTTCTGCAAATTGTTAAAGTGACTCAACCATTTGGAGTCATGCTTCCTCACAGACCTAACAAAGATAACAAAAGTAAAACTATCAAACCTCTCCAGACCAGTCATAGAAGGCAATGATGCCTCCTCTGCTTAACTGAAAATCACAAATCAAATACCTAATAAATTTTTCCCTTATTTGATTTGTGATTTTCAATTATTTATTTCATTTCTTTGAATATATTTTCTTATAAAATAACAGAAAATCGAATTACAATTTGACCAAAGATGTTCAAGAAATGGCCCATGTTTGAAGTTCGTTGTTCAAGTCTTTTGTTCATATCACTTTACCGCAAAAACAATTAAACACTTCACTGAACATGAAGTCTTTGTTGAATTCATTTAAACATAAAACTCTGACCCATTCGGGCACAGCCTCCGCTACATTTGCACGACATTGTTACGCGCACATAACTTCATTATTGCCACCAACGGCGCAATCATTACGTGCGCCAACATGTCACTGCCTCAAATGACAAACTGGCGTAAACAGTTTGCGACACTCGTGCGTCTGGATTTGAACTACTCGTATATTTTTGTTTCTGTTGCTGTTTGGCGTAGTTGCCTCAACCTCTGCGGCAGTTTCACGTAAGCGTTATGATCTCATCAGTTGCTGAAGATGCGTTGTCGAGTGCAATAATTAGACAACGCCATGCAAAATAATACCAGCAGCCACAATTTGAACATGCGACAACACACAACCACAAAAAATTCAAAATAATAACAAACGATACCAAAACAAAGTAAAAGTAAAATTATTTGCCAGTGAAAAGTAGAGGACAGCCAGAGATGAATCAAGACGCGGCAAATAGCACAAAATTGTTGCCGCAATAATTTGAAAGAAATGCGTTCATTACACTAAATGTTGCCATAAATCTTGGTGGTGGTAACAGTCGGCGTGCTTAGGTGCGTTGCTTTTGCTGCTATGGTTGTGGTTGATGGGTTATTGGTGGCCATAAGCGCTTAATTTGAGTTTTGCAGGTTTTTGCGGAAATAAAAGTTAAATGAATGTGTCAAGGATTCAATTTTATTAAATAGTGGAAAATGGTATAACAATTGACTTAAATTGTAAATAAGTAATTTGGAATGTTTAAACAAATACTAGAATGGGAAGAAATATTTTATAAAGTCCGCAATGAATAATAAACATTTAATTTAAATATCAATTTAAAAGAAAATAATAATGTTTATTGCAACAGTTTGATTGACTTAATCTAAACACCAAATTTGTTTTTTCAGTAAACTTTTTATTAAATTTAATTTCAAAAATTATAAACCTAGAAAAACCTTCTCACACACCACAATTCTCCTCACCAACTTGTAATTTGACGTTGTTACATATTCACAGTTTTATTGAACTATTTATTTTGTAATATCAAAAGCCAACGCCTTGTGCAGCGATGGCAAAAATTGATTTCAATTTTAATTGGTCACCGCCATCAACAACGGCGCCTTTGACAAACCTTTTCCTTGACTTTCGCCACAATTTGGTGTGCAAGCTAAACAACAGCAACAACAGCGACAAAATCATAGCAACGTGCAGCCAATAGAGGCCAGATCTGCAAAAATCCATACATTTGTGCGCCCATACCATTTACAAGTACAACTACTGGGTGCGCACTCACACACACACATTCACACTTAAGACTCCAACCAGCAGCAGCAATCTACATATGCGATCGCGTTACTATCGCTGCAGCACACGTCAGCCAGATATGATTCGAAATTGTTTCCATGGCAATGAATTACTTATGGCTTTAGCCAACTGGCTGAATGGCTGTCTGGCCAGCCGGCTTGTTGACTATGACGATGGCATTGACCGTCAACTGCGACGCCCGACTAGCAAAGGAATTTCCTTCTTTAGCTGCACTCAACCTTATGTCTACGATTGCTGTTGGTTGCATAATCGGCTGCACAGCTGCAATTTTATGTGTGTGTCGGTATGTTGGCGGCGTCCAAGTTTTTACACTTCGAAAAGAGGATTAAAGGAGGAGAGGATTATTTATGTAGTATAAAAAAGCAAAATTGTGAAAATTTGAGTTTTTTAATGAATAGAAGCCACACTTTTTAGACTTTCTAGATGATATAACTACAACCCAAGCATGAATAGAAGAATTGTATTTTTAATAAAAGAATATTTTTTGTCTTTAATACAAATTTTCTTAATTGAATGTCTTTAAAAAATAGTTTCTTTAGATTATGTCCCATACGACTTTTCAAATAAGCCACAGGTTTCTTTCAGTGTACACGTACATGCAAGTCCACAAGTGCGGGCGGCAGAAAACCGCAGCATCAGCCACGCTGATGGCTTCAGTTATTTTGTTGCATTTGTGAAATATTTGCCAACTGCCGGACGCGTAATTTACGCGTTGCAATAATTTGTAAACATTTTCATGCAGTTTTCTTTTCTTCATTTATAAAATTTTCTTAGGAAAGAAAGTGCTTGTCCAAAGATGTGAGAGAAATTGTTTGTCGGTGATAGGTTTTTGGGGAAATAAACAACACAAAAATTGTTTCACTATCAAAAAAATGTTTCTATTACTTTTATTTTTTTTTAAAAAGGATGAAAATGTATTTTGTTATCATCAAAAATGGTTTCATTGCTTTTCAAGGTATTCTCCTTGAGTATTTATACACTTTTGAATGCACTCAAACGAACTGTCGAGGCACTTTTTCCACTTCGATTGAGACACCTCCAAAACATGGTTTTTGAATGCTTCAGCAGCATCTTCTGGCAATGAAAATCGTTGACCACGCAATTTGTTTTTTTTATGTGCGAGAATAAAAAGAAGTCATTGGGAGCTGGGTCAGAGCTGTATGGCGGATGACTCATTAAATTTATGCTTTGGTCGATCAATAGGCGTTTGTTTGAGACGATGTGTATGAACGCGTATTGTTCTGGTGAAGAATGATTAGGCGTCGGCGGTTGTTTTTCCGTATTTCATTGAACACTTTTGTCCAACAAATTGTTTTGTACCACTCAGAATTGACCGTTCTACGTTGTTTTAATGACCACATAACCAGTTTTGCCATTTTCTTCGATGTGCTGCGTGCCCGAACAACTTTTGTTGGATTTGGCTCATCTTGAAAGACCCACACTGTCGATTGCTGTTTTGTTTCGCACTCATACGCACATATCCATGATTCGTCAACTGTCACGATCTTATAAATGTCGAATGATCGAATTTTTCCATCATTTCTTTGCACCAATCGACACGATCCTTTTTTGAGCAATTGCCAAATTATGCGGGATCCAACGAGAACAAATCTTTCTGACATCTAAATGTTCATGCAATATCGAATGCACGGCCGTGGAACTAATGTCCAAGGATGCCTCTATCTCACAATATGTCACATGACGATCTTTCATTATCAGTTCACGCACAGCATCGATGGTTTCTGGCATAAGGACCGACTCTGGACGACCTTAACAAAATTCGTCCTGAAGCGAACGGCGACCACGCTTGAATTCGTTAAACCAGTTATAAATTGTCTTGAGGAATGGTGCTTCATTACAAAATTCCGAATGAAGGCGATCGAGACACTGTTGTTGAGATAATTCACTTCGGAAATCGTAAAAAATTATTGCTCGAAAATGTTCACAAGTTAAATCCATTTTTTGACCGAGATGTCAGTGTAAACAACACAAATAGCGCTTGAACATTAAAATGTTCTAAGCACGTATTAAAAAAATCGGTAAGGATTTTTGAAAACTATTAATTTCAAATTAGTAATGAAACAACTAAAGGCCACAGCAGCCATTGCTGTCTACTCTAAACTTATGATTTTTTAAATACAAGTTTTAGTTCGTAAATAAATAAGTAAATGAATTGATTAACTAAAATAACAAACTAACTAAAAAGCTAACCACTTTCCTTATTGACATCATCACATCAGCCTAAAAATTTCAATAAATTCTTTAAATGGTTATGATCTTCAAATTTTAAAGTATCTTTAAAAGGATATTGGACAGCTTTATTAGGTCGGTGGGACTAGGGGACGTTCTCTAAAGTTGTAGGGGGCACAATAGATCAGCTTTGATCTCAGTGCACATTCCCCCTTCAAATCTAATCTAATCTAATCTAAGGATATTGGACCATGATATGAAAAACTGTGTATTATGAATAATTTCACGCCTGCAAAAATTTTTGGATGGATCTCGACAACATTTTATTTTATAAAATTTAATTTTATAAATCACTTCTCTTTTTTTCTTATCTTTTTTACTTGATAACATTATGGATCGATTTATGAATGTGACAAAAAACCCATTCGAAAATGTAAAATTCATTTTTCCTAAAATTTTCAACCTCCTCTTCCACAGTTTTCAATGTGTCAATGTTGCCACGTTTAAACTTTTACTGCATTCATTCAATTAAACAGACAACCATATCATTGATATCCACCCACTACAACCCAACATTCAATAGCAGCCATGTGACGCCACAGATGTCGGTCATAACTAATTCACGTGCCGCTGACACACTCACCACAAAAACAACATAACGCACTGGCAGTAAAGTCAAATTAACTCAACAATAAACGAAATAATTAAGAGCCAACAAAAATAATACAAACACACCAGCAGAAACATTACGGTGGCAGCAGACTCGTCGGCACACTTGTCATAATTTTATGCAAAAATTCACACAGCGGCAACAACAACAACATTACATGGTAAATGACAATTAAATAACAATAACAATAAAATTACCAGCACAACAAACGCATAAATAACAAATTTTTCCCCCACTTTAACTTTATCCATAATTTGACAATACTCACAGTGTTCGGCCCGAGTTGTGTCCCTATCCCAATGCTAATTGTGTGCACCATAAACAGCTCACTACAACAACAACACTTATAAATTTTACGATCTTTTAAGTGCGCATGAATTGTGTGGCATATTAAACATTTGAAGGGACGCGAAAAAGTGCTGCGATGTGTTGACGCTTTGCGTTTGTTGGCTGATAAGGTAAACAGTTGAGAAAAGTGAGGTAAAAATGGAAGTGACCATATGTATAGAGAGGCATAACCAAGTGCAAGTGTATAATGAATCTTTGCATCACAGCTCAGTTGCATTCTTCTACCATAAATAGCGGCAAGAAAGCCAATACTCGTGAGTGTCAGCTTCAACTCTGAGCAAAACTTCGTCTTCAAATCAGTTCGAATAATTTCTTCACTTCTCTTAGCATATTTTGTTCAAATTAGTAAGCTTGTTTTTTACAAATTGTATTCAAAACTATAAATAAATATTCAAACAAACATCATAACATTAGTGTCAATATGCCAGTTTGTTGCTTAAGTCTTTTGTTAGAAGCAACCAATCAGCGAAGCTGCAACCATAATGTTGCGTACAGCAATTCTGTTTTTCCCAGCACCTTGTAGAATATGTTGCAACGAAGTGTTGCTGGCAATGGAAGCGCAATTTCAGCAACACTCGGCGCAATAATTCAAACAATAAACCACTAAACATGGCCGCAAATTTCTGCGTCGACTAACTGCAGCGCATGCAGTCAATACAAATTAACAATTAAAATTATACTACAAGTGTTCGACGGATGAATGAATAAACTGCACAATTGGGCGCGGCAAAAATTAGCATAAAGTTGAAAAAAAAATTAAATCGGCAGTTTTGTTGCTGCATAATGCGCAAAAAAAAATATTTTTTAAAGCGCCCAATTACCGCGACGTGTGTGGAGTTCACAATTGATGCAGCGCGCACAGAGTCAATGGTTGAGAAACTACGCACAGCGCACGTCTTCAGCTGATTTTGAATCGAAATAATCAAAATATTGTAATAAACCATTTTGTGTTACTTAATGCATGAGAAACATGTGACAGAAATTGCTGCTGTCGAACATAAAAAACGCAGTTAAATAATTTCAACTACGTTTTACTGGAACTCAGCTGAAAAATGTTAGTGTTACAGTATCTTTTTTCAAATTTTTATGTAGCAATGGCTTTTTAAATAAAAGGCAGAACACAGAGGATTCTCCTATTATGCCCAGACAGTCAAAAAGACTCCACTGAGGATTTCTATTATTTTATTGTATCGACTTCTCAAGGAAAACCTTTGGCGACTTTCATCACCTTCTTGACTTCATCAACTTTTTTTTGATCCTAACGAATTAATTTCTAATTTCCATATTTTTTATTGTCCAAGTTTTCGTGCTCACTTTATACCAAACTGTTTTTAGTAGCAACATCTGCACACATTCCCTGCCAATGACCATCGCAATGACATCAGCGTCCGATAAAGCCATCGCCTCGAGCAAGCAACTCTGGCCACGAATCCTTTCCGCATGCATTTTCAAATTTCGTTATAAGGAAATTGCACTCGACCACAGCGCTCCAACTCGAATACTGCAACAATTAATTACCATGAAAATGTTTTGCCAAAACCAGCAACAAAATATAACAAACAACAACATGCGTAGAGCCGCTGCAGCGACCGACGGGGCACGCACAGTGCATTGCTCCAACGCAGTCCACAGTTCGATTGACCAAATTTGAAATGACAACAGAAAAAGCCAAAATGTTAAGGAAAAACCGGCGCGGCGCAACGTGGAAAATGCTTAAACGCCAAAACCAACCATCGACGAAATCAAAACAAATAGCGCCAAGTCATAATGTCGCCACACGCTGCATGCCGCATTTCGGAAAAGCGCACACAAAAACAGGAAGCGCCGACCGCAAAAGACGCGCGCAGATGTTGTTGGCGCGCCGCTTCGAAGGTCGACCCGTTGGCTGGTCGGTCCTGACTTGATTGCGGTCCACACAAAATCGGAAGTAAAAGGCAGCTGTCTGCCGATGATGAAGTGTGCACAGATTGGCGTGGCGGCGTTGCATGAGTCGACAATGTGGCAGCCGTTGTCGTCAACCTCGCAAACCATGGTTGTTGTGATTTTGTTCAGTGTTTAGTAGTATTTCGCTCATTGCTTTTTAATTGCATAGCAAAACACTGTCTACACATCGCCATTCAGCCACATGCAACATTGCAATTTCTTCAAATTTTTTTATTTGTTGTTTTAGATGTCCACAGCAGTGTCGACACCGTTGCAGATGAACCGGACCCGCAGCCACACGTCAGTGATGCTGCGGCAATGTGTGCGTGCCCGACAAAAATGGAGCGCACCAATGTGCGCAGTCAATGTTGCAACTTGCCCGACAACAACAACAATAAACGTGTCTGCAAATGATAGCGCGCCCACTTGGACGGCCGCTTTATTGGGCCAATAAGGAAGTGCGTTTGCACGCATAGTGAAAATTGACACTTTGACGCTTTAGGGTAAATGTAATTCACAATTTTTCATAATCTGTTTTTTATGCATTAGTTTGTATGTTGGTGTGTGTATTTGTGAGTATATATTTGGGAATTTTTTGTTGTTGCGAAATATGTTTGTGATTATATATTTTTTGTCAAGTTTGTAAAATTGCGCGCATTTGGTGAGAAATTTTTAGTGGAATTAGCTAATTTAGACTTTGGTTATCTACATAAAAGCGAGCTTTGGGGAAAGAGTTTATTTTGCTATCAGCGGTTACTGATTACCAACGGTGTTGAGCAAAATTAAATTTAACTAGTGATTAAAAAACATTGACTAAAAAATCAAAAATCAACCAATGAACTTATGACTGATTTTGGTATTAATCAAATGGTTATAGCACGTGGCTTAGGTTAGGTCTGGTTGGCTTTTTATTAAAGTTACATAGGTCAGTGTTGACCCTGTGTGTTACTACAAAAATGAGGAAGCAGCATAACCTAGACGACACCCGAGTTAAAGACAAAAACTATAAACTCTCTCATGAAAAGTGTATTGCCGTCTATGTCGAAGAATAACAAGTTAGCCAGGTCAAAACGTGCTCCAAGGCGATAGAGCCTACCCCAGGTCAGGGTTGGATAGGGGCACATAAACTGCAAAACGTCTTCTTCTGCATCTACGCAACTGCAGCAGCGCTCATTCAGGTCAGCCGCACCTTTTCACGATCCAAAGCCAGTTAAGACAACTTGTGGCCAAATAATGAATAATTTATGTTAAGGTGACTAAAGTAAATACATATGAATCAATCATAATTGAGTTTGACTAAACTTTTTGATTTCAATATAAATCACCAGATTATTAGTGGAAAAATGTTTCCATACATTTTGTACATTTTTACAATTTATTAAAATATTCGATATTTCAAAATTTCCTAATGACTAATTAGGAAAGCTTATAGCTTATTACCTTAGGGGTAATTATAAACTAGATTCGTTTATTCATTAAATTTATACATAATAATAATAATTAATTAATTCATTACATTCATTCATCCGTCTATTCATTCAGTCATTCATTCATTTATTACATTCAGTCATTGATTCTTCAATCATTAATTCATTCAAGTTAATGACTAATTAACTTAGTGGTATTTATAAACTAGATTCATCATTCATTTTTTACATTCACCTGTTTTTAGTTATTCTTAAATACATTATAATCATCAATTCATTCACTCATTTATACACTAATTAATGTATTCATTCATTCATTCTTTCATTCATTAATCAATTAATTCAATTATTACGTTCATCTATGCATTCATTAATACATTATAATTATTAGTTCATTTAATGCTTCACTCATTCTTTCATTCATTATACTCATTAATCCATTCATTAAATACATTATAATCATCTATTCATTCACTCATTTATACACTAATTAATGTATTCATTCATTCATTCTTTCATTCATTAATACATTAATTCAATTATTACGTTCATCTATGCATTCATTAATACATTATAATCATTAGTTCATTTAATGCTTCAGTCATTCCTTCATTCATTATACTCATTAATCCATTCATTCATTTATTACGTTCATTCACTCATACATTACATTCATCAAGTTGAATAAATTCATGAATTCTTTCATTCATTAATCAATCCATTGAATTTATTACGTTCATTCATTACACTCATTAAGTCATTCGTTCATTCATTTACTCTTTCTTTCATTACATTCATTACTACATTCATTAAGGTATTATGTCCAGGCATTCATTCATTCGTACATTAAATCCATTAAGTTCATTCATTCTTTCATTCATAATTCACTTCATTTATTTATTATGTTCATCTATCCATTCATCCACACATTACACTCATTCATTCTGTCATTCATTAATCATTTCATCCATTTATTACGGCCATCTATTCATTCATCTATACATGACACTCATTAATTTATTCGTTCATTCATTTACTCTTTCTTTTATTACATTGATTAATACAATCATTCATTCGTACATTAAATCTATTAAGTTCATTCATTAAATTAAATTCATTAATTCTTTCATTCATAATTCACTTCATTTATTTATTATGTTCATCTATTCATTCATCCATAGATTACACTCATTCATTCTTTCGTTCATTAATCATTTCATCCATTTATTACGGTCATTCATCTATTCATTCATCTATACATGACACTCATTAATTCATTCGTTCTTTCATTTACTCTTTCACCCTTTACATTCATTAATCCATTCATTTATTTAATGGTCCATCCATTTATTCATTCATACATTACATAAGGATCAGTTTAGTACTATTTTGATGACTAGTGACAAGAGTTACATGGTCACTCTTGGTCACATGGTCACTGTCGTGAACTCCTTCTTTAAGCATAAATTAAAATATTTGTTTCTCATTCTCTTGGAATGATTTCGGAACAGGCTCTTTCTTCTTTCAACTCGATCCAGTCTAGGGTTGCCAAATCGAATATTGCATCCCTAGATTCAGGACATTTTAGGGTATTCTCCGGGCTCCAAGCTTACTAAATTTTTTTCCGGGTTTTGCGAAAAATTGTTATATTTTTAATCTAAAGAAATTTCGACATTTCATAGGTAAATTTTAACATCGCCTTCAGGTCCTTCTGCGAATTACAGCCTCAAACGTTTTCTGTGAAGTGGTAACTTGAATCATATGAATACAAAAAGTCACAAGATGTCTTATCGAGTAAATGCAAAGCCGGGAACGGTAGGAACGTTGTTTTTGGTCAAATAGTCGCGTCCAAACGAGATGTGTGAACGGGTGCATTGTTGTGGTAAAGAAACCATGAACCAATTTTCACCTCTTGCGATGAATATTTTCCCTCAAACGTTTTAATGCGATGTTGAGATAAACTCTTTACTCAACTAAATTCAACATTTCGAAATTCGCAGAAGACAACAACCACTGACTGACTTGACAAACTCCCGATAGATGGGGATCAAACAGATATTTGAGCACCAGATGACAGATGTACCAACTGATGCAAAAAAAGGACGGTAGCAGACTACGGTTACGGAATAAATAGTCCAAACATTTAGAACGATCTTAAAAATATTACTAAAAATACTCGATTTTAAGTTTATCACTTAAGTTATGAGTTAAGTTCGGTTGAGTAACCGAAGAATGGACTACAAAAGACGAAAATCCAGTGACTGCCTGACATACTCAACAAAATAAACACACAACGATGTCAACCCATCATCTTTCATATAACTTTTTTTTTAACAAATGGTCAAGTGACATCATAGAAAAAGGTGCTTTGGTGAATTGCGATGCAACAATTGTCGCAATTATTTGCATGTCGTGCAATTTAATTTTCATTGCTCTTTTTGACACCTGTCTTTGTCGGGCTGTGCCATGCGTCGCTTATGTCAAAATCACCAATGCGCAATATTAATGGCGTTGGCCGTAAATATGCGTGCGCGACACATTGCCCCCGCACTGCACTGCGCCCCACCGCAACACTTCGGCATGGCTTCTTAGGCGTTGTGCAAACAAACAAATTGCATGAATTCGCTTGCAGTGCCACTTCACATGTCAATGTGACATAAACACACATTTCTGGCCACCAACCATCATCACCGTTGCTACATGCACCGCATTATGAAGCACTTAACACCTGTGAACGCCCAACAACAATCAAATAAACAAAATGTAGATATAAAAAAGGAAGCAAATCGGCAAGTTGCCAAAATGATCAGAAAGATAAAAATCTCAGCAAAATTGTTGCGTTTGCCAAAAAAAAAACACTGCACACACTATAAAAATGACAAAAACAATGACGAAATAATATTAAATAAAAAAACAACAAATACAACAACTAAATCGGTTTGCACCATATCGAACGCAGAGTGCAAAAACATACAAAAATCGAGACGTGTGTGTACTTTTTGTTGTTTTTTAGTTATGTGAACAGTTGTTGCCATTGTTGTTGTTGCATTGATATTATTGTTATTGTAATCGTTTTGGCTTTGGTGAAAAGTAAAAGTGGTACAACTGGTCGACGACGCGACACTGCCATCGCCATTTATGAGTGCCACAAACAGCAACAACAACTAAAGCCAAACGCAGTTTGTCGAGGATCAACGCAACGCAACGATCCCACTTCGCATTTTGTTATCGTTTTTGAGTCGACGTTGTTAATATGGTCGCTTCCTTATTTCAGAAATTGCACACATAGTGTTCAATTTTTGCACACTTTGGTTGACTTTTCGGTTTATTAGCTCGAGCGATCGGCTTGGCTTGGCTTCAATAGTTTTGTGCGCAAGATTTTGTGCGGCGTAACCAGCGATAAATATGCATGATTTCCTAAAGATTGCGCAATCAACGCAATTAAAACAACAACAACAACAACAAACGCCTAAAGTGGTGCACCGATAGCTGGACCAGGCAGTCGACAGACGACAGACAGTGAGCTGGTTACGCGCCACCCGACACACCACGCCGACATCAGCGTCGCTACGCATTTGGTGTGGAGTCTGGGCGCATTTTTGTTTTTTTTTTTTTGTTTTCGCATTTTTCGAAGCAGCTTCAGAAACGGAAGAGATGCGTAAAATTTGCAAATTGAAATTCGGAAAATGCTGTGTGTCGTGTGCAGTCCAAAAGTATGCGCGCCGTCGATTGCCGGCCGGTCGGATTATGCAAAATGTTGTCGTTGATAGGAGTACTCGTACTTGTGAACAATTCAGTCGGACCTGAAGACTTCCTCGTAAATCGTAAGCATAATTAAAGACTCAGGAAATGCAACTAGCTGTAGTTGCAAGTCGAAGCGAGGAGCAGTTCCTGAAAGGTGATGGTCCTTTGAAGCGGTTTTGACTTTAGAAGTCAAGTACGAGCAGTTAATCGTAATCTGCAGTTAAAAATATATCAGTGCTCCTAGAAGGGGAAGTATTGGTCTTATTTTTTTTTTAATTCGAGAACTTATAAAACATTTTTTTGATCTATATGAACTATGAAATACTTCGAGTCTTTGAATGTGCAAATAGAAGATCTAAACCCGATTTTTTCGACGCGAAGCCCATTCTTGTTCAGTCACTTGCTGCCATTAAGGTCACCTTTTGGGATTTTCGGGACATGGACATCATAGAAAACCATGCTTTTTGTCATTTCTGAGTGAAGAAGAACAAGACTGCTAATGATTTTTAACGCTTTCGACCCCAAAGTTGCCTGAGAGCAACTTCACCAATTTGTCATCTTATATAAGAAGCCACGATTGATTTCTGGGTTTAATTTAAGGAGGCAACAACAAATTAATATTTTTAGAGGTGAATTCAAAGCAGATTACAAAAATATTACTGTTATCAACAACATAAGTTTCAATAATTTGCAGCGATATCAGGGAAAGTTTGTGTTCTAATTGAAGTCTACGAATTGGGCGCGTTTGATCAAAACCCTGTTTCCTTAATAATGGTTAAATACATCAAAAAGTGATAATTTTGTATTTTTCTATAAATATAACAAATTTTTTCTGTAATTAAAAAATATTGATGCAAAATTTATTTAACCCGTTTTAAGCTAAAATTTTTCAAAAGCTCGGATTCGGCGTTAAACTGTAGGTCCCCCCTCCCTTTCCCCATCCGTTTGAAATGTGTGTTGCATCACATGTTGGAAAAAACAGTGTTGCATACCCATTTCACACGGGTGGAATTTGTGGTATAACAACGGGCCCGTTAAGAGGCCTAAGGGTGTCTCATACAGAGGCAGCCACTGCAACCTAACCTAACCTAACATAATATCGAACCACAGGCTAAAATTCGGGGTCGAAAGGGTTAAGCGTTCTTAAGAACCAATCTAAGTACTTAAGCTATGGTTTGATATGCAGAATTTACTACAATTTAATGAAGATCCATAGCAACGAATTGAGAAATTGATCTGCTTTACAAAAAATATCAAAAACAAACTCATCATTATTTAATCCAAATATTTGTAATACACTACACACGATTTTTATGCGCGACTGCGTCTCACTTTGCTCAATTTGACTTCAAAAATTGCTCCATATAAAATATGATACAATTTAAATGTTTTTGACTAACCAATGCTCCCTTTTGTGTGCAACCCTTCAGCACTTGAACTGCATAACAATGAACACACATACAAAGTTTTAGGCACCGCTACAACCATTAAACGCACCGCAAAGTGCCAAAAAACACTACGAAAACATTGAATTATGGATCATTGCCCTTAACCGATTTTAAACATAAAACAAAATACCCAGCCGCACAATTTTTTTCTTTAAACCAAAACAATACAACTTGCTTGGAATGCACGGAGTCAATTATTGCCTTTAACTAATTAATTTCGCTACCATTGGCATACAAAATTAATTCTACCAAAACGTGCGCCAGTAGTAGCCAACAACAACAACAACAACGGCTGCAACGCCTACAACTGACCATCGGCAACATGCTCGAAATGCCAAACACACAACGCACATATGACGTACGTGACGGCCTTGTTGACACCGCTCGAGAATTCCCCAAAAGTCAAACGAAAGGAAAACGAAATAAACACATAACACTAAAAAAGCAAAACTAAAAAATTAAAACAAATAATAAACAACATACAAAAAAATAACAAAAATATAAAAATAATAAAAAAGTAGATAAAAACATAAATAAAAAAACATATACAAAATAAAAATTAAAAACCAAACGCCAACAAATTCCAATTACAAAGCACCAAAAGTTTATTTAAATTGTAAAAGCAGCCCAAATGGCGTTGCTGACCATAGCGTTGACTATTGCACAATAATGTTGCAGCCACAACGTTGGCCACAGTGCTCAGTGCAGCAGCAGCAGCGGCAGCAACAACAATGCGATGATATCACCGGCGAATGTGCCAGAAAGGCGCACTGTGCGTTGATTTAGAGATCCGCGTAGTGTGCGGGTTAAAAGCGAATGCGAATAAAGCGAACAAAAGAGAGACAAGCATGTGTGTGTGTGCGTGTGTGAGCCTCTGAGACAGCCGGCCAAGCAGCTTTGTGCAACTTTTTATCGCCACTGAGCGCTACACCCACCACAACTCACCAACTTTTCATTTCATTTTCACTGATTTGGCTTGTCGTCTGCCGCTTGCACTTTCGGTTTCGTTCACAATTGAAACCGTTATCAGCTCAAGGTGAGTCGCGCAAGCTTTTACGCGCCGCTCTTGGCGCTCGTTCAACATGTCTCTAATGGTTTTCGTTTTATTTTGCTTGCGTCTTTCTTGAGCGCGGAGCGCGCACACTACACTTTGGCGTCGTTGTTGGGCTTTATTTACTTTCTGCTTCTTCTTGTTGTTTATCAGACCAGACAAGCGTCGCATCGCCGGGGTATTTAACTGGAGTGTCAAAGAATTGTTAAAACAGTTTTTTCCTCCACACGCTGGAGTTAAAGTTGCTGTTTGCGGCACAGCTGCCCATTCGAACGCATTCACAGTGCGGATAGTTTGTTGGATTTTTCCCTCGTTCGGTGGCATTAAACGCAGCGCCACAATCGTTGTTGCATTGAGGAAGTAAATTTAGCTTAGGACCCGGGAACCATGCGGATCCAGCGGAGTCTTGTGGTAAATGTGAAAGTATTTGTGAAATATTTAAACAAATAAAAGTGCCGAAAAGTGCAACAAGGACAGAAAAACATTATTTTAAAAAATATTGAAAATTGTTAAAAACAAAAAACACACACTTAATGAAGTGTCTGTATGTCAACGAAATGGTAAAAGTGGCCACCGTCAAGGATAATGTAATTTTTTGCCAAGTGCAGCTGAAAATTGCCGCCGCCCCACAACGCATCCACTTAGTGTGCTCAGCTGTGGGTGACGCCTACTTTTGCAACACACATGCACATAATCAGCTGTTGTTGTTGTTGTTATTGCTGTCTGTTGCTGGCAAGTGCGTAAATCGTAATAGCGCCGCATTGTGACAGTGGCAGTGAAGAGCAGCCAAGAGCAACAACAACGCCCGCAATGCGCGCTTCGTTGGCCAAGCAAATTTTCGTGCCGTGGCATTTAGCGCACTGCTGGCGTATTAATTGCATAAATTTGCACATTGCACAACAACACAAATGTTTAGGAAGTCGATTTTCCGCAGTTTTGCTGCATTTTAATACTATCACTTGCGGCATAAATGTGCGCTCACGGCTTTTGATGCCAAAGCAAAGTGGCGCAAAACAATGTGCCGCCGCGATAAGGTCGACAACATATTTATGAAGCCAATAGCCAATAGGTAGGAAGTATTTTAGCGGTTTAATCATTTAAAAAGTAATTGAAAAGCAATGCTTAATTAAATGAATGTGTTGTGAGTGTGCTGTGCAATTGCAACGAAAGACTCTGCACACGAACTGACAAGCAGAGGAAGTTGTTGAGTTTAGTTTTGTTGTAATTTCATAAAATGTAATAAATGCAACATATGCAATTCAACTAATTGTGCGTGTAATTAGTTGTGGTTAGTCAGATGGTAAATATTTAGTGAGGAAGGTTAAAAAATCAAGAGTGGTAGTTCGTGCAAAGAAACTGAAGTGGTAAGGCATTCATTTGAGATAAGAATGGCAGTGGTCAGTAGGGCATTGGGGTGTTTTGGATAAATTGTGGAGCTGTTAATAATGTACAAATCTCTTAAGTAAACATTTTATTTTAGATCAAGTTGGCAGCTTTAAAAAGCTCACTTAGGCAAGCGTTGACTTGCTGTGTTGCCATGAGTTAGATCCTGAATCTTAATTACAAATCACACGTGATTTTAGGTGGGCGCAAATAATTTCAGCAGTGATGATTTACATTATCAACAGTTTAGTTAGGTTAAAGACAAGAAAAGCGGTCCCAGATGTCGAACCAACGCAGGGATGTGGCACATGTGAACTGAGTTTCTACACATTTACCAATACTGCAGAGGTGGCAGTAATTGTTGATTTGCAGTGGTTTCATGGATGTGATGGTTTCATAAGATGTGACATGCGTTTCTTCTCATCTACCGATTCTCCAGATGTTGCAGTAATGGTTGATTAGCAGATTACGTTTCGGAGAATGTGTTTTTGTGGTATGGCACATGAGGCGTTAATATTATTTAGTGTTCCTAAGTGGCCATCAGATTTCTCTGAAGCAAAGATGTTCTCCTAGAAGCTCACTACAGCAAACACTGAAATTTGTTGGCTCACGCTAGCTCAATTACAACAAACACATTTGAAGTACTGGTAGAGTTCAGCGCTCATGCGTTTTTGTTGTGTCAACTAAATAAATCTGATCTTAAATTTCGAGAACATTGTTGGGAGGATGTTGTGAAATTATTTTAGTTTGGCTCACTAAAGATAGTTTTTCACCCAGTGATTGCTTACAGCCTTCTAGTCTGCCATTCTGCCTGTTCAGAGGCAACAAATAGATCCGAGTTTTCTAAAACATAATTAATTTTCCTTCTGTTTTGAGAGATAAAAAAGTATTTTTTTTAGTATATTAAAGTTAAACTTTGAATTAAAAAAACACACTTTAATTTTCCTTTATTCTAATCTATTAATTTGTTCTTTTCTATAGTGTTTGATATCACATTCAAAAGCTTATTTAATGTTATTCATGAAAGCACGAAAAAAAGTGGAAAAGTTAAATTGCTATTTCGCTGGTCATTTCAACAGATTGGAATTTCTTAAATCTTCTCACTGCTTCTGCCTTTTATATGATTTGTTTTGATGCCATTTGATCTCCGAGACCTCATTACATTTTCAATGATTTTTTGCAATTCCCTTTCGTTCAAGTAGAAGTTAAAAAAGTTTAGAAAAACTATGATTTTTTTTAATTCAATAATTGGTTTTTCATCTTTTCTGCTTTTTGCATAATTTTTTTAATTTATTATAATTTGTTTGTTTTGTTTTTTTATTTTTTTTAAATATATTTATTTTTTATTTTATTTCTTTTTTTATTTATTTCGTTTTTTTATTTGATTTCTATACTTCATTTAAAGATTCTCTCGTTTCAAAAAACATTTTTGGGAAATTTGAGACTTTCTACCTTTTTTTTAACATGGTTCGAGTAATTTCCAATTGATTTCTTGACCTCAATTTCTTGACCTCAAAAATCTCTTCAATGCTTCATTGCAGCTGCTTTCATTGAACAATTTCATCGTTTCAAAAATTATTTTTGGGAAATTTGGGACTTTCTACCTTCTGTTTACATGATTCGAGTCATTTCCAATTGATTTCTAGACCTCAAAAATCTCTTCTATGCTTCATTGCAGCTGCTTTAATTAAAAAATTTATTCGTTTCAAAAAACATTTTTGGGAAATTTGGAACTTGCTACCTTCTTTTTACATGATTCGAGTCATTTCCAATTGATTTCTAGACCTCAAAAATCTCTTCAATGCTTCATTGCAGCTGCTTTCATTAAAAAATTTACTCGTTTCAAAAAACATTTTTGGGAAGTTTGGCACTTTCTACCTTCTTTTTACATGATTTGATTCATTTCCAATTGATTTCTAGACCTCAAAAAATGATTTATTGCAGCATCCTTTTCTACCACAAAGTTGCTCTTATAAGTTAATAATTGTTGGTAAACATTTGAATTTTCTACATTTCATTATTGCTTTTGCCTTCTTTCTGCCTTCCATACAATTCTTTTCATCATTTGATTCTACACTTGAAACACTGAAGCTTCGTTTTTAATTGAATTGAGTTTTCTATATTACTTCATTGCTTTTGCTTTCTTTTTTGACTTTTACATGATTTTTTTAAGTGCCATTTGATTGATCGACTACACCTCACAATCTCATCATTGTTTCATTGCAGTTTCCTTTACTAAATAGTTTCAATAAAAAACTATTTAGGAAAGTTGGGATTTTTAGTATTTCGTACGTTTTGCCTTCTTTTTGACTGTTACATGATTTGTTTAATGTCATTTCATCGACTAGACCTCACAATCTGATCATCATCATCATCATTGCTTCATTGCAGTTTCCTTTACTAAGTGGTTTCAATAAAAAACTATTTGGAAAAGTTGGGATTTTTTATATTTCGTCATACTTTTTGCCTTCTTTTTGACTTTTACATGATTTGTTTTAGTGCCATTTCATCGACTAGACCTCACAATCTCATCATCATCATTATCATTATCATTGCTTCACTGCAGTTTCCTTTAGTTCAACAAATTTACTTGTTTAAATTCATTAAATTCATTCAATTCAATTAAATTTTTTTTGTTATATTTCGTCATACGTTTTGCATTCCTTTTGCCTTTCACATGATTTGTTTCATATTTGATTTTTAAACTTTATAGCATCTGCATTGCTTCACTGGCTCTTCCTTCCTTACTTCTTCCTTTCGCCTAACAAATATTTCACTCGCATAAGTTACACATTTTTGTATATGAAAATCATGTCCAAATGGCAAATAAACAAATTTTGCACACATTGTGCAATTCAACAGAAAGTTTAGGAAAACACAACTTGAACACATACGCACATAATAGCAAAAGCATCTATGCAACGTGATCTGGACTTTTTTATTTTTGCATTATGTGAGTATGCATAATCTGTGTACAATTATCTTTGCAAGCTCATGCCAGAGTCATTAACACATTTTACCAAATGCTCAAAATGACATAAGCAACCAACCAAGCAGCCGAACTGCCACACTGTGGGCAAGGCTGGTCAGCACTTTCGACAACAGCTCGAAAAAAACCACAATCATAATTCGGTGAGAGGCAACAAGTGGAAGTGCGCCCTTAGGAAATCCGAAATAGTTGCACGTAATCGGCGGAAATGCGTCGCGCTGGCAGCATGCAAGTGGCTGCCACAAATTACACACACAATGATGGAGTTGCTGCAATTGCGCTGTCAGCAACAGCGTCATGCCACATGCAATGCAATCCACACCGCAGTAATGTTGACAGAGAGTGTGCCGCCCTTTGCTTAAAGAGACGGACAGACAGACAGAGATTATGCTGGCTTCCGTAACAAATGAAACGCCTCAAATGCTTACACGCACACATAGATCACGTGTCTGGTGGTAAATGTACATATGAGTGGATTTGTGTGCGCTAAGCTTCGACGTAACCGCTGCAAGGCCCTATGCGCAATTTAATGAAAATAATATTAAATATGTAAAAGTCCAATAACTGAAAATCGAGTGTCGTTTATTAACAACTGTGGCGTGCGCATGAAATCACAAACACTTCCCATACACACACGCACACATGCAACACAAATAGGTGTGCGCGTGTCTGCCGGTACTGGTGACTGATATATGTTTCACTTTCACTATCATTGCGATCGCTTGCAATTAGCACTTTTGCTGCTGCACGAAACTTCAAACAGAAAAAATAAGTCAAAATCGAAAACACTCGCTGACAACTGTATTCGTGCACCTGTCGCATGGGCGACAGTGTCATTAGTGTGTGGCATTTTTTTTGTTAATTCTTTGAGCCAAAGTGTCCGAATGTATTTTTTTGGCAACTTGTAACTGTTGACAGTCAAAAATTCATTTCTGCAAAAAGTTTGTTGCTCCAGTCTTTTGTTTACTTATTTCGCCGAAACTGTAATTTATGACATTTTAATTGTCGCTCTCTGCTTTTCTAACTCATCCAACGAAAGAAAATACACACAATTGGGCTAACACTGAATTTGCTTTAGGATGCTGTAATTGGCAAGTTTGTTGTTCAAGTCTTTTGTTTTCAATATTCACAAACTATGAATGCAGTGCACTAAGCTAACTTTATGCGCCATAATGTTGTTTAAATTGGCCTTGTAAATGTTATGTTGCACATGTTTTGCAATTCGGCAACATTTTGAACACACATCAAGCACTGCCCTAATGTGAAATTAACCACCCGCAGACGTGCTGAAAAAAACTTGTCAGCCAGTCTGAGTCACAGGCCGATTTGGTTTTTTCCACATTTAATTTTTACATTTTTTTAACATAATTTACATTTTCATTATGCTGCTTTTAAAATGGGTTAACAAAAGCAACGAAAAAAGCTATGAACCACAGAGGCAACAAAATTCGAAAGACAAAAACAACAAAGCAGTTAAGCATCAAATCTTTTCATTAATACGCTCAATCACCTCGGCGGTTAGACAGCGCACAGACAGCCAAATAGACAAGCCGACAGACAGTCAGTCAGTCAGTCAGGCAGTTTGTTAGCCTGTCGTTTGTTTGTTTGCATGTATGGATCGCTTGGCGGCGCACTTTGATTATTGTTGCCGTTGCCGCTGTTGCTGTTGCTACTGTGCGGCGGGTTTATAATTGTCATTGTTATCGATTTGGTTTGGCTTGTTCGTTTCTTCCCGAAATCCAGTGCATGCGTTACGCTTTGTTATTACACAAAAAACCCAAACCAACACTTAAATTATGTTTGCTACAAAATAGCACTCGAGATGTGTCAGCGGCTGTGGTGATTGTGGCTGTGGCTCCTATTGCTGCGGTTAGTTTTTTTCAATGCTTTACGAAGAAAAAAACCATTGCAATTAAAATTGTAGGAAATGCGCGCACATTATGTAACAACCCCTGTCTAGACAGTGGCTGCCGTTCAATGTGACCGCAAAATATCACACCGAAAGACACCAAACCGCCAAACATAAAACTGGGTCAAGCTCATAAATTGTAACAACGAAACACAACACACCTAACTCACTTGCACTTCCTTGCGACAATAATTCAAAGAAAAAATATAAAAATAAACAAACGTAAAAATAAATCAGCATCAGTTGGCGCCAGCCAAATTAGTGTCACCGCAGCTCTTTCGCCATTTGTCACTGACGTCTTTTCCATCTGTCTTCCTCTTCAAAGTTTGTGTCTCAGCGGTCAGCGCTCCTAGTCAACTCCCATACTTTATTATGTCACGAGACAATGACGCGACAAAGTGCCCACATATCCGCTTAGTTTCCCACCTGTGGCCTCCGCTATGGCATTGCCAATTTCTCAAGCTCACACGCCGTTATATAAATCGCTCGTGACCCAATTTACTCAATCCGTTCATTTGCCAATTCTGCATATTTTCGTAATGTGTCTTTCACTTTGCATTTGCTTTATCAACAACGTAAACTTGAAACGGATTTATAAATTATTCACAACTAAATTGTGCAGCTTTCATGCCATCGCAATGAATTTCGATTGTCTATATTTACATGTTTCTTCAGTTCTCGTCTATGCTACACTTTTTCTTTACGTCTACATTTTTCATTAATTCTAAGCGTTTTTCATTTCATTCGCTTTTCCTTTCATCATTCATTCATTTTACTATCTTTTTTGTTATACTTTCTTTTCATTTTTGTTAGTTCACTCAAATTTTTTAATCTCATCTTCACTACCAAATATCTAATAAATTCTTTTTCTATTTATAGTTTCATAGTTTTCTTTTCATACTATTCTTCCATTCCCTTTTCTCCTTTACTAGTTCTATTTCTTCTATTCTAGTTTTACGTAACATTCTACCGGTCACTCGTTTCATTCAATTCACTTATTTCGCTTCAATCTTTTCACCTCAATATTTTCTCGTTAATCTTTTCACTCCAACTTTTGGACTTCAATTTTCTGATTTCAATAATTTCACTTCCATCTATCAGTTCGTCTTTTTCTCTTCAATGTTTTCATTTTATTCTTTTCGCTTCACTCTATTTGCTTCACTCTTTCAACTTCAGTCTTTTAATTTCGCTCTTTGAACATTAATATTTTCACTTTGATCCTTTCACTTCACTCATTTCACTTTTAATTCATTCGTTTCACTTTATTTTTTTTACTTCAGTTTTTTCACTAAAACATATTTATTTCGCTCTTTCCGCATCAATTTTTCCACTTTATTCTTTTTTACTTCACTATTTTCACTATAATCTTTTCTCTTCGCGCTTTTTTCTCAAATCTTTTGTTTTGATATTTTCTCTTTAGTCCTTTCACTTCAATTTTGTTACTTTAACCTTTTTACTTTAATCTTTTAACTTCATTTCAATCTTTTCACTTCAATCTCTTCTCTTTATTCTTTTCACTTCAATATTTTCCCTTCAATCTTTTCACTTCAAATTTTTCCTTCGAATACTTTCACTTCACTTTTCACTTGAATGTTTTCATTTCACTCTTCTTCTCGCTTCACTTTAATATTTCCATATAACAGTTTTCCGCTTCAATTTATGTCTTCATTCCTTTCATTTCAATTTTTTCACTTTTCACTTTGCTTTTTTACTTCAATCTTTTCATTTCACCCTTTGTCGCTTCATTCTTTTCACTTCAATCTTTTCTCTTTGCTCAACTCACTTCAATCTTTTCTCTTTAATCCTTTCAATTCAATCTTTTTTAGTTTCAATCCTTTTACTTCGCTCTTTCCTTTTTAATCTTTTTCATTCCAGTCTTCACTTCAGTCTTTTCACTTTACTGTCTACTTAGGTTTTTCACTTTTATCTTTTCACTTCAAATTTTTCCTTCAGATACTTTACTTTACTTTTCACTTTGATGTTTTCATTTAACTCTTCTTTTCGCTTCAATTCTTTAACTTCGCTCTTTTCACTTCAATATTTTCTCTTCATCTTTTGCCCTATTCTGTTCTCTTTAATTCCTTCACTTAAATTCTTTTTAGTTTCAATCTTTTTACTTTGCTCTTTTCTTTTTAATATTTTCCATTCCACTCTTCTTCCATTCTTCATTTACTTCAATCTTGTCACATTACTCTGTCCACTAAAATGTTTTCACATCCCTTTTTCCCCTTCAATGTTTTTGCTTCACTCTTATTTCTTCAAACTTTTCATTGCAATCTTCTCACTGCAATCCTTTCACTTCATTCTTTTTTACTTCAATTTTTTTTACTCCAATTATTTCACCTGAATCTTTTCATTTCGTTCTTTCTACTTAAATTTTTCATTTTTTTTATATCTTAATCTCACCCACTCACTCACTTTACTCTTTTCAGTTTCCTGATTTTCGAATCATTTCCATTCCGCTTTTCCGCTTCAATCATTTTGCTTTTAATGATTCGCTTTCACTTTCGATTTCACTCGTTTCTTCGTTTATTAATTTCCATTCACTTCTTTGACATTTTTCCTTCTATTTATGTATTGTACTTCGGTTCTAGTTAATTTCTATATTTTTATCTCCATTTTTAATTCATTCACTTCATTCCTTTAATCTTTGTTTCATATACAGTTTGTCAAGTAAATGTTTGCAAACTTAAAAAGGGTAGAAACTTTTTAAAGGGTAGAAACTTTTTAAGTTTGCAAACATTTACTTGACAAACTGTATATGAAACATGAATCATTTTGAAAAGCTTATAAATATAATAGAAATTGCAATATTTTGAAATTTTTTACAAGATATAGATTAGTAGTAATATCTATTTGATACGCGAAAATAGTGTAAAAAATCAAAAAAGGAAATGAAGCTATATTTCAAACTGTGAAAAAATTCGTCTTCTTTCAAAACCAAGATTGCATTGAAAATTTGGCGCCATACAGTTCCGAACAGTTTCATGAGATACATCAGTTTCGCATTCTATATTTGTATATCCAAAGCCATTTTCCTTATTGAGATACGGGGGTTTTCACGAACTTTTCGGATGATTTTTCTTTATTCTCTATTAGGCAGTTTTCTGGGTTGTCCAGGAGATACTTTCAAATCAATTCGCCCTTCCATACGCGAATTAAACAGACATTACTTTGATATTATATGAGAGTGAAATATTCAATTAATTTATATTTTTCAAATAATTTCAAAATATTCCAATTTCTGTTATATTATAAGCTTTTAAAAATAATTTTCTACCTTCTTTAAATTTGCAAACATGTACTTGACAAACTGTATCCCTTTCTTCTTCTTGTTATTGCACTTGTTCTCTGCTGTATTTTGCCCATCTTTGTCTACATAAATCTGCACATTCTTTCCGATTTTTATTAATTTTTTATTCTTCTAACCAATTTATGCATCAAATGTCATGGCGCTTTTTTCATTCTGATTGTTTTCCCTTTTAAATTACCTTCTACGTCTCACACAGGACTAACACTAGAACGGCCTGGCTGGGCAATCCAAATGGACTTTTCACATATTATAAGGTTGCAAAATGGGAATGAAATTTTTTAAAATTTTTTTTAATTTTGATTTATAAAAATCATGAAAAGTTGAGTAAAAATCATGAAAGATTTTCATACAGTAAGCAGTTAGCATAATAAAAGGCATTCGACTCAGACTTCTAGTATTAAACAGATGAGATGCATTCTCCTTAATTTTAATAATATTTGAGTCTAATTCATGTTTATTTAAATTTGGATATAAATTCAACTCCATTAGAGGCTAATTGATATTTAAAAAACTTTTCTCCCTTACAATTTTTCCTAATTTTTTCTGTCAAATTCGTTTTCATTTTGTATTCATTACTCTGTTAAACTCAAACTCTAAACCACAAGTAAATCAACCCAATTAGCAGTAATAACGTGAATTATTCAATTTTCTATCTGCTTGCCCCGCATGTTTCTTTACTTTTCTTTATTCCCCATGACTTGGTTACTTTTGTAACCCAAGTCGTTTAACCCAATTACCGCAAGTCATATTTTAATCGACTACGTGCAACACCTCCATTACGTTTTACTGTCTTTTATGGTTTCAATTACCAAATTGTCAGCTTACAGCACAAATTACTATCACGGCTCACGACTGTTGGGGTTTTTTACATCCTATGTGTTTTCCACAATAAAATGCACTAATAAACTTAAAGTGCTTATTTTATTAATAAACTGTTTCTTGTTTTTCTTATTTCGCCAAAGCGACACCTTCGCCCTAATTCAGCACAGTTCAGTGCAATTCAGCGTCACTCGGTCCAGCCCATTCCGGGATATTGCATAATAATCTGCTATACTGACTTTGTTTTATGCAAATTTCTCTGTGCCGACTGACCAACCGACCGGCCAGTCAGCCAGCATACCACAATCTTCACATTGACCCCATTCACAAAAGCTGCCATTAAACTTTGCAAGCGTCACTGTTGCCACAATGTACCCTACGCCCACGTATTGTCTGCTCCCCGTTGGGCCAAACTAACTTGTTCGCTGGCCCACATGATCTCAACAAGGAAATAATAAAAATGCTCGCAAATTGCCAATTCAGTTGCCAGCCATCTTAAATGGTTTACATAATTGCAGTTTTTTTTGGCGTTAACTTCTTTTGTTCGCCTCGTTTGTTTGCTTTGCACTCGTGTGAATGGTTTTGTTAATTTTTCAGTTGGCCGAAAATTATTGCTTTGCATTCATGGAAAACCGTTTACTGTTTCTTTTCATTGCGGTGTGTTGGTGTGTGGAAGTGAAAGTGTTGAATGAGTGGAAGCGGACACTGAGGTCCTTATTGCAAAACAAGTTGGCTGCTTAGCTGGGACTGTGAGCACCTGGTCCGAGAGTTATTCACTTTCTGAAATAACGAAGTCAAGTCAACTTTTACGTTTCGCACTCTTTCGCAAAGTCAAGTATGTGTCTTAAGTCTTTTGATTCAGACTCAATCTTCGCTTGTGTTGATGTTTGAGTTGGTGCTGTTGTTATTTTTGTTTTATAGTACTGATAGAAATTATTTTTGGAGTAAGTTAATAATCAGAAGAAGAAGAAAGAAATCTGTTATATATTTTCCAAGCATTTTACCTAAAATACTTGTTCTAGTCATCCTTTCAGCTTGCAAACTCTTTCGTAACATAGCTTATTTTTTACTTTGTTTCGTTCTCACTCTTCCCGCAGTTATGTGCACTCAGCACACTCTCTCTTCTCACCGTGTGTGCTGGCAAGGCGCTGTTCGACCAGCAAGCATCCGAATCGCATGCGAGCAGCGCCAGCGTGGCCCAACAGCGGATTGGCTTTGACGAACACCACGACGAGCATCATCACCACGAGCACCATCACGATCCCGGCTTCTGGAAGAAGAAGGTGACGTGGAAGGAGGGCTGGAAGAAGATCTGGAAGCCGGCCAAGAAGCAAATCTGGAATCCGTCGTGGAAGCAAATCTGGAAGCCAGTGTGGGTGCCGGTGAAGGTGCCCGCCTGGAAGGACATCAAGGTACCCGCTTGGAAGCAGATCTGGAAGCCGGTGTGGAAGGAGATAAAGGTGCCCGCCTGGAAGGAGATACAGGTGCCCGACTGGAAGAAGATCTGGAAGCCGGTTTGGGTGCCCACCAAAGTGCCCGCCTGGAAGGACATACAAGTGCCTGCATGGAAGCAGATTTGGGTGCCCGTCTGGAAGGAGATACAGGTGCCTGCCTGGAAGGAGATACAAGTGCCCGATTGGAAGCAATACTGGACGCCCGAGTGGGTCAAGTTGGGCATACCGGGCGAAAAGTACCTAGGCAAGGATCACGACGGCTGGGAGTACACCAGTCATGATCTGTGGAAGAAGAAATTGATATGGAAGTCGCATTGGAAGAAGATCTGGAAGCCAGCCAAGAAACAAATCTGGGTGCCGAGCAAGAAGCTGGAATGGAAGGAAGAGTGGAAGCAAATCTGGAAGCCGGGCAAGAAACAAATCTGGGTTGATGACAAGAAACTCGAATGGAAGGAAGCATGGAAACAGATCTGGAAGCCAGCCAAGAAACTGGTTTGGGTGCCGGACAAGAAACTCGAGTGGAAAGAGTCATGGGTGCAGATATGGAAACCGGGCAAGAAGCAAATCTGGGTGGAAGACAAGAAACTGGAATGGAAGGAGGCGTGGAAGCAGATTTGGGTGCCTGGCTGGAAGGAAATCTGGGTGCCGGCCTGGAAGAAAATCTGGCGGCCGGTAATCATATCGGAATGGTTCCCAACGCCCGACCATCACGATCACCATCACCACGAGGAGCATGGCTGGGATCGAAAGGACAGTCAAAGCGACAAAACGCTATGGAAACGAGACGACAAGGCCACAAAACTACAACCGGTTGCCTCGGCCAACTTTCAAGCGCCACCGCCAGCTGCAGTTAGCCAAACGCCAGTAGCGGCAACACAGACGCAAGCATTCAAGTTTCCGGGCGCGTAGAAACGTAGATGCGTTGAGGCATTGAAGCGACGCAACGTCAGTCCTTTCCATGTGATTCACACGAAATCACGCCATTTTGCATGTAAACCAAACACGGCCGCACATGTTCATGTCCCAACAAGCACGTCACCACATCCACTCATCCTTGTAAATACTTCAGTCGCTAGTTGTAGTTGTTAAGTTTAATTATGTTTATTTTTATAAAAAAAAACTAACTTAATTTTGAATTTGTTGTGTAAGTATGTGAAGCGCACAAAACTGCAAATTGCTAGGTTATGTATGATTTCCAATGCAAAATATTTAAGAATGAGCTGAATGAGCTAATTTCATTGTATTCGTTGTAAGCGAAATTCAATTTTCATAACACTTCAGAGAAAAGAACACAAATAAATGAAACAATTGTTGTTTTTGTAAGGAAACGGTGTCTGTCTTTTTTTTGAGTCGGCAAGTATGTTTTTTTATTGTGTGTTTATGGCAAAGTGGGCACAGTGGATGCAGTAGAAAAGTAAGGTTAAGGTTTAAGTTTTTACAAAATTGGTTTTGTAAATTAAAAATCTAATTAATGGACAAACTATAGATTGCAAAGTGAAACAGTAAAGTAAAAATAAAGTTAAAATGTAAGTACTTAAAAGCTTTTAACTGATTTATGTTTGAAAATTGGACTGAAAGATTAACGATAAATTAATTCATAACAAATTTTATATATAGTAAATAAATCAATTGACTTAATATGCAAGTTTGAACGTTACAATTAATAATACAAACATTAATAAGTTAACTAATAACTTAATTATTTCGTAAAATACTAAATATTTTTAATTTATTTGCAATTTATTCCGAACAAAAATAAAATATTTGGAATAATCATAAAAAATGTCCAACTGAATATGAACATAGCAAGCTTTCACAGTTTTAATGCTTCTGTGGTAAAAACAAACATTAATAAGTTAATTAATCATTTAATTATTTCGTAAAACACTAATTTCTTCAATTAATTTACAATTTTTTCCATAAAAAATGTCCAACTGAACATGAACATAGAAAGTTCTGTAGCGATTTAATGCTACTGTGGTAAAAAAATTAACCTTAGGACTCTTAGGACATTGAGAAGCGAAAGTCAAACCAACTCACAGCAGTGGCGCACACAGAATTTCATTTTGGGGGAAGAATAGCATTTAAAACCATATTTGGCACACAAAATGTTTGTAACAAACTTCTCTCAGGTGCTTAGACTCAGAAATCTCCCTTTCCATGCGTCACTGACTCACATTACTACACCTTTTCCAGACTAAAATCAAAAGGCATTAAGTGGTTTTCAGAGAACGTCTTTTCTTCTTCAATCTCGCTTCTTCATGTTCAGTCTTGTCTTTTTCTTCTCCACTTCTTAGTCAATGAACTGGTTTCTAATTTTCATTTGGAAAAGTTGTAGACTTGTCAGCCCACCAACAACACTCACTCACAATTTTGAAATTGGACCCTTCAATTGTGAGCATTTGCAGCTAATACTCCACTTCTTGGGCTATGGTGCGCGTGATACCTTTCCAACCGCTGCCACTCTTGCTGCTTGTGCTCCAACCGCCACTGGTCAACCTGCCACCGCTACTGCTCCAACTGCGTCCACCACGACTGCTGCGCCAGCCAGAAGCGGCTTTTTTATAGCTGCTGCTGCTACTGCTGCTCCAACCACCTTTTGGCTTTTGGTCCCAGCCCGGTGGCGGCTTTGGCAGTGGCACCCATTCGTTTTGCACCACCGGCGTCCAGACTTTCTTCCAAACGGGCACATAGATTGCCTTGGAGCGCCAATGCTTCACCCAGCGCGATTTCCAGGTTACTTTACGATCCCAGAAACCGTCCTCTGCTGGATTGTGTGAATTGGTGTGTTTCACGCTGGTGGAGAAATTCACCAAAATAACATTTCATAATGTTGCATACTTTTGGGCAGCAGTTCTGCCAAATATCATTAAACTCTACACTCACATTGTGGTCTGCGAGGAATTCGCCGCACATTGCCACCACAAAACGCTGCACAGTGCCACAAGACAAGCCACAAGCTGCGTTTCAAAATATTTATAAATTGAACAAAACCACAAACAATTCCCATTTTGTTATGATCAATTAACTCACATTGATTTGTGGTCTCATTTTAATGAGATTAATAATAAGAATTTTATTTATTTTTTTTCAACTGCTGTCTGCTTTCTTCGTACAGAGCAATGCGCTTTTGCAGTTTTAACGTTGCTTTACTTTAGTTTAGTTTAAATTAAATTTTGTTTGTTGAAGCAACCAACCGCGCACTTCAAGGTTTGAATCGATAATCGCGCGTTTGCGCTTTCTTTGTCGCATTAAATACATTTCCTCAACTAACTATTTGTTGCACAAAATATAAACTAAAACCCAAACACGCGGGACAGCTGTTTTGCATGTTTTATAATTTTTTATTTATGTTTTTTTGTTTTTGTTTTGTTTCTTTTTATTTGTTTGGGTTTGGTTTGTGTTTTCGTTTTATGTTTATTTACAATCAAAAATCAATATGTGTGCTTCGCGTATTTCCAGCACTGCTGCTGATAACGCATTTGCCATTCGTCACACGCGCCAGCGCGCCGCAATAAAAGTCAAGCTTACTGCAGTCCTAAACAAACCACACGTGTTTGTTTTATTGTTTTAATTGATTTTTACTTTTTGTTTTTGCAATGCAATTCAATGAAATTCGACTACTGTACAGTGAAACGTGAAGCGTGTACAGTGGGGAAAAAAATTTGTGATTTAAGTAAAATGGCAAAACAAAATATTTATTCGAAAAAGTGGTTCAAGTGATTAGGTGATTCGGTTAAGTGACCGCCTCGAGGGCATTACTTTAGGCCATGGGGCAAGTGGTGTACACTGGGGGGTTTGGAGGTTCAAAACCCCCAAACACAAAAATTGCTAGTACAAAATATGGTTTCAAATGGTAATCGGTTCAAAAGTCCATTGTTGTTACGACATGAGAGGACTACCGTTCAAATATTTGTGAGCCACTTGGTAACTCTGTTGAATGGGGGACATCTTTTCTAGGTCCGTTAGATAGCGAGAATCGGATTCTTCAAAGATCGGAAGCAAGCGACGATGATTTGCAGAGGAAATGGTCTACGAACTCCCCGCAAACTTCATTCATTACCTAATTTTTCTTGGCGTATTGGCCGATGAGGACCTGATCTGGTGGGTTGACATGTTATATATTTGTTCATGGAATCATCTAGTCTCTGCCTTAAGTGGATAGTGGTATGCAACTTCCTTTGTAGCATTGATGCATTGCAGCTCCGTGCCTCCTCTTGCCAGCTCATTGTCCATACAGTTTATCGCTATGACATCGACTGCATCGACTGCACCTCGTTTAAAACAAGGATCACCATATTTCCTGACTGCCAAGCGGCCCTAAAGGCACTGGGTCTCCATAAGGAATACAAAAAGTTAACATGGGATATTTTGTATAATATGGGATAAATATATTCATTTCTCGCAATTCTTCCCAGTTGTATGAATTCAAATCCAAATAAAAGGTAACTTTTGACATAATTTCAAAAGCATCGAAAAACATTAAAAAACAGTAATATTTAAAAAAAGTAACTATGCAGTCTTGTAAAAAATTAATCAAACTCTCGAAAATATATTAACACTTTTCCCATGAAACCAATATTATAGCCACATATATATTTAAAGTTAGGTGTTCGATTTATTAAACACCAAATATCTCAAAAACAAAAATTTTGTTGACCCCAAATTTGAATTTTCCGATCCAATTTCACCTTAAAAAAAACTATTTCATTCGAATATTGACAAAAAAAATCGCTGGGCTTATATGGGTTCATGCCTCGAACAACAGCCAGGGTTCGAAATGGTCTGAATAATCGGTACTTGCACTTAAAATCCGAGAGAGTGGTTTAAAATTTACAAATTTGCGCTAATCCTCACACTAACCAATCAACAAAACTAATACCAAGCTGCGCTGAAGCTACTTTTCACTTCACACAAGTCGCCCTCTTAAAAATCAATTTCGCTTCGATTATGAAAGCACTTTGCGCCGTATCCAACCAAACTTGTCTACTGTGCACATTGAGTTGTCACAGTTATTCCAAGCACACACCAATGAATTTAACATTTTTCTGCGATTTTATGCACTCGAATTCAGTGCGCTAAATGGGCAGCTAGCAGATCAACGTTCAGCTGCGTTGCAAGCAAACAAATAAAATCACTTAATTGCTTTCTTCTTTTCGCTGCAGCGCGTCTTACATAACCCACGCATTATGCATTCATCGATAGCGACGCTTTAAAGCAAATGAAATAATGTCTTCTTCTGTCTTTTTGTTTAAATTAAATGCTCCACTGTCGCTCATCTCTGCATTTCAATTCAAACGCCAGCATTTTCATTGTCTGCAAATCGATTTTGAATTTTTTATTCAATTGATTTTATGGTTTTATTGAATTTTTTTTATGTTCTTTTATGCGGTCTTAAATTAACTTATTGATAGCTAAATCTAATAAATTCCATGTATTTTTTTTTGTATGTACACATTTAAATGTATGTTTCCAGCAAATGCTAACAACAAAAGCCCACAAACGTGCATACAACGTAAATAAGTCAAAGTATTTTCATTGTAGTACTGCAATTTTTCAACACTACAAATAGTGAACATTTACATAATTTGTTTAGCTAATTTGATTATATGTTGTTTGTTGATTCGATTTGATTTTGGAACTTGTGTTTACATGCATAGGTGTCTGAATTGAGTGACTTAAATGCTACTAGTTGTTGTTGTTAAAGCTAACGTTGTTGCGGAATTTCTGCTCGAAACAAAAAGGCTCGAATGCGTCTACATGCTCAACGCTTACAAATTAATTGTAATTCTAAAAAATAATACGCAAAGCGCAAAGGCAAAGTGTAACTATTTTAAGTCGATTTTCAAGCAATGCTCTAGTAAGCTGAAAACTAGTGCCAACTTAAAAGCAATGAGACAATACTACTACAGTGCGGCGCAGCAACTGAGCGCACTGTGAGCAGTGCTTAGCGCAGAGTAAGCTAATCTCTGCTCAGAGTGCAACAAGTTGTCGGACCTGAGTAATTACAACTAAAATTGTTTTCAATACTACCATAGATTAAGTGCTGCGGCATTTTAACTACACGCTTTCGCATGACAAAGGAGTAGCTTTGAACAACTATGTAGAGGCGCGCGGAGAGAAGTGCTCAGTGATTTTGGTTTTTCTAAAATGTTGCTGTATAAAATGCTTGCAGTTTCAGTTGCTAAAAGCTAGTACAAAGTTTTAGTATAAATAACACTTATAAATTTCGTACAAATACCGACTGTAGTTAAGTATATATTCGATAATGTTTGCTTTTTAAGTTTAAAGGGTGCAGCAGTATTTTTCAATTTCAATATCTTTTCTTGCGTTTCTTCTTCAGCTTTTGTTGAACTGCTCCTTTTGCATTTGGCAAAACGCATTCGAGTATCATTGATTGTTAATAATTGAGTAGCAGTTAAAATGCCTAAAATTCTAATAAGAATTTCTTATCCACCTTAAAAAGAATTAAACAAAATTCGAGATTTTTCTATTGGACTTATGGGCCTTGATAGCCATTAGCTGGTACAAAAAAGTCAGACGTCCATGCCAGTTTCGTAGTCAAAAGTTATGCCAAAAGTTCACCATTCATTTCTAATTGAAATACTTTACTTCGTCTCAACTTTTAGCAAAGCTTTTGCGCCTACACCAGCTCTGATCGTCGCTACTGTCTATTGATTTGTTTCAATATTGTTCGTTTGATTTGTTTTAGTTGCACCTTCGTAAAAAAGTTGTAGTGTTTTGATACTATTTCTGGTTTGTTCAGTTTTGCGTTTCAGCTGTGTGAAACTAACTTGCATCAGTCTTTGAAAATTTAAATCGTTTCTTAAGTGTTTCCGCGTGCATTTTGTTGCAGTTCTGCGTTATTATTCGTTTTGTTCTACAATTGCAAGTAGATATTTGCAATAGACGGAGGCATTAACGCTGTAAACATAAACAATTCGAAAGCACCCAATTGTATGCAGAACAGAAAACTTAAGCTAACTTGGCGTAACATCGAATTTTGCACTACTCGAACGACATCAAATTGATGGGCAGCGGTTTCGGTGCGCTACGCTGCATGGCCACCTTGCAGATGGACATTGTCCACAGTTGCGTTGCCTGCGCGCTGTCCGTGCGAAATTTGTAGACAGTGCCCAGTGTGCGGTGATACAGCTCGAATGAGTTCTTGTGTTTCGTGTTCTCGACCACCTGCGCGTACCAGCCATCCAGCGGGCACACCTTGCACGGCTCGCGCTTGAAGTCGCTGCGCTCGCTGCCCTTGAACGACTTGGGCGGAAAGTAGACCAGCGAATTGGCCCAGATCTGCAGCCAGTAGCGCTGCCACGAGGCAACTGCCGGCTTGCGGCCCTCCTTCTGCACTGTTTTGCGACGCACACAGCCCTGCACGCAGCGCTCGGGGTCCATGGGCGCCGTGTAGATCAGCTCGAGCTCGCTGCCGTTGACGCCGCGATGGCAGAGCACACCTTCGACGCTGTCATTGGAAATGGCATCGCCGCCGGCCACTATGTTGCCGTGCTCCAGCACTGAGTCGTCCAGCAGATGACGCGGCTGCTGGCTGAGCACGCTGTAGTCGTGCAGACGATGCTCGTCGCCGTAGCCAATCATTGCTGTGGAGGCGTGGCTGCCGATGTCGTGGGTGTGTGTGATTTTGCCAAAGATGCTGCAAAGTAGTCAAACGAAGGCAAATGCGTTCAGACAATAAATAAACGTTTATGTGGAGCAACGCACGCAAAATGTAAGTAAATGATTTCATTGTTAATGTGGGTTTTGTGAAAAGGCAGGTACGCGTTGGCATGAACAGCGCAAAAAGGCAGGCAAACGAAACGCTCATAATATGCGAGGTTGATAAACCAAGCAAAACAAATCGAAATTAAATGTTTTGTAAACAACAACTCAAATGTTTTCAGACTCTGCGTGCAATTCAGACATCTTTGAGAACTTAGAAGACATTTAAAATTATGTAAAGAAAATTGAGAAACACAAAACAAAAACTAGAAACTATACTTCGCGAAAACAAATGGTGCCGTGCAAATAAATCGAACAGAATCAAGGAAATTTTTATAAATGCATTTGATATTTTCATAAATTTTATGTTGGGTTCAAACAGAGAGTGTAGGTCATTCCTTCTTCCAGATATTTACAATCGAATAATTTGTTTACTTTGGTTCCAACTCACCGAACGCATCTGCAACGCTTATTCGAAATGGTGCCGATGCCAGGTGCAATCATCAATATGGAGCATTGACATTTCTGATAGAAATTTCGCGGCAAACTTGTGCTACGAAATCTACAACAAATTTTACGCAATTAAATAATTCCAAATTGAAATTTTACACAGAAAGAGAAATCAAGACAACACAAGAAGAATTATGTACAAATTATGAGTGCACATGTGTGTTGTTGTTGTTTTTGTTTTTGTAATGCATATGTACGAAAACCCAACATCCAATTGCGCGCAGTTAGTGCATGTTAGATGGTCGTAGTTGCAGTTGTTGATGTGTGAAATGTTGGCATATGAGTGTAGAATGAGGAAATGTGAGACAATTTTTTCATAAAGAAATAGAGTAGACAAATAGACCAGAATTGTTGTTAGTAAAAACCAGAGAGTGTGTGCAGTGAATTGAATTAGAACAATAGACAGCAAAGCAAACGAGTACAAACACTTACTTGGTGCCCAAGCTGCGACATTTACGATGGCCGGGAATGAATTTGCTGCCGCTGGTGTTGGAGATGCGCATCGAGCCGATGGTCTTGGCTGGTGAGAGATTGAGGCAAGCCAAAGCTGGCGTTACTGCGTCCACATTGAAGGACTCCTTCGAGCTGCAGGACGATGAGCTGGGCCCCGAGGGTGAGGCAGGCTCTAATTTTAAGGATTTCCTAAAACCATACAAAAGATCAATGAAAAGGATTATTTTTGTAAAATGCTGCAACTGACGCACTTGTATTGATCCTCTTCGAAAATATTCTGCAGCTCCTCTATGTAGCGTATGGAGGTCAGATACTTCTGTGTGGCCTCGATTGGCTGAATGTGCGTGTAGTCCGACTGCTGATAGTTGGCTATAACACGCAATATGTTGTTCATTTTATTGCGTCGCTGTTCGGGCTCCAGGCCACCCTTGTGCGGGTGCGCCAAGTCAATGTAAATTAAATCAGTGAGAAATAGTCCCAGGTAGGGTATGCAAGGCAGGCGCAAACTCTCCAGATAGGCGCGCAGATTTTCCCAATTATTTTGATCGCTGAATATGTCACTCAGACGCTCATACGACTGTCGATCTTTTTTCGATAGACATGACCAAGTCTTCTTCAGGCGATAAATGCTGGCACTCTGCATGGCGGAAATTATGGCAAACAGCGAATGCAAATTGTTCAATTCGTGGAGTTTCTTGGCCACCTGTAAGAAAGGAAATCATAAAATTATGGTTTGTTTTTTAATATTTAAATCAGTGATGATTACACCGACTCGCTAACTATTGGAAATTTCCAAGGATAAAGTTTGAAAAGAACATTTTCAATACCTCTTCTTCCTTTTGCACCAAAACATTAAATCTTTTAAGATTCTAAGGATTTTTCTCTTACATTTGATACCCATTGATTTAAAATAATTTTTTAAAATAAACATGTCCTTGCAATTTCAAATTCCTTTAAAAAAAATCCTGACGTCAGAAATAAAAACTAAGAACCCGGTTTTCTACATTTGGCCCCTAGTTTTGCGATATAGATGTTCATGTTTTGAAATTTTTGGATTTTTTTCGCACGGTGTTATAAATCTTTATACGAATATAAAACAGCCTCGTTCCGAGCGCAGTATCACTGACACTTCAGATTTCATGCGAGAAACAAAACGCTCAATTGCTGAGGATTTGGTCACATTTTACACACAGAGTATTTATTTTTTCATGAAATGTATAAATAGGAATCACTGTAACCACTTATTACACAAACATTACTACACATAAAATGTTGTAATGTTGTGTTTTGTTTATCACTGCTTACGCCGCAATACACTAAGATATCTCATCAAAGATTTCCTATGTCGACACTCATACAAAATTTGTTTCTACTTAAAGACTCCCAAAGTGCATGCATTTTTTACAATTTAGCTGCTCACCTTAATGAAATGCGTCAAGATTTCGGCACGTTGCTTTGGCTGTTCGCCGCCCAATATCTCTTGCACCGTCCAGAAGCTGGTGTGATTGAAACGTTTCGTAAAGGCTACAATATTCGGCGTCACAATGTGTTTGTCCTTCTTGGTCCAAGCGCAGCTGGTCAGCTCGTCCGGCTGTATGGCAGCGAATATAGGAAAATCCAGCAATGTGATCTGGTTGGCCAGCGCATCGGCCGGCACACGCAATGCATTCAAAATGACACTATCAAAGTTGTTTATAGTCGAGTGCGCGGGCAAACTTTGCGTCTTGCCAGGCGGTGGTGCGGAACTGCAAACAAATTCATAAATATTTATTTCGCTATAATAGAATCCAAACATACCCCACGCAATAGTAGCAGCCAGGCGAACCGGGCGATGAGGACAACGCATTCAGGCAGCCAATGGAGTTTTTGCGTCGAGCGCTCTTCACATTTATCGACTTGCTGGCCGACAGCGTCAGGCGATCCGTGTCAAATTGGCAACTCTGTGTCGATCTGGTGCTGTCCTTGCGCTGCCGCATATAGGAAATGGTAGCGGCGCCATCGGTGCTGTCACGTCCGCACGAGAAGCGCTTCGAGTTGCGCTGGCTGGCGTGGCGCTGCGGACCGCAGTTGCTGCTGCCGTTGCTGCAATTGTCGCCCGCATAGCTGGCGTCCATTGGGGTTTGTTGCTGGCAATTCAAATCGGTCGAGGTCATGGAGCCGCTGCAATTCGAAACATCGCTGCGCGGCGATTCTTCGCGTAGATTCTTGTAAATGTACTCGTCGCCGAGCTGCAACAAAAAACCAAAACAAAGTGAGTTTTGAGATGAATTCAAATCGAATAGAATATGCAAAACACTCACTTCGGCATAGCGCATACTATCCGTGGACAATTCGCGTGAAATTTCCGAGTAACGCATCATGGCACGTAGGAGCCCACTGCAAGTAACAACAACTCAGTCACACAATTGGCTGCGCACTGCCGACACGCGTCCTGCTGTGTGTCGCACTCGGCCTGCGAACTGCCGCACAACGTAATGAGTTTCTGTAAAATAAAACAAATAAAATAACATTTGTTTATTTCGCATTATTGCTGGTTGATTTCACGAATGTGTGCGCGTGTGTGTGTGTGCCCAGACACTCGATCAGTATTTACTGCCTTCGAGCGTTTGTATTTTCTTGGCAATTTAAGACATTTCCCGGTGCATGAACAAGATTGTGTGTTGTATTTTTGGCGCATTGTTGTTGTACAAGTCGCCACTGGCGCACAATTTGCTGCCTTTAGAGTTCAGTTTGCAGTTGAACTTTTTGTGCGCACGACTTCAATGGCCGCCGATAAGGAACCCCAATTTGAAAATGAGACAAGGCGCTCGCCGCCGCCGCCGCCTGACGGAAGCGAACCGCAATTTCTTTTTTTTTAATATAAAACAGCAATTTCCATGGGAACGTACAGCTGATAAAATGTGTGCTTTAAAACAGTTCAATTGAGGCCTGGGTGGGTATGCAAATAGTGCTCTACGCACAGGCACACACACATACATATTCAGCAGTTACAATAATTCTGTACATTTGCAATTCGTTCAACGTTCTGGCGCATGAATGTGCGTTCTGCCTTGGGTAATTGAAATTCGCTGAAGCAACTCTAGCAAATACATATTTCAAGTATTAGAGCATTTCTTTATCAAGCGATTTTTCTATAATTTACGGCATAAGTAAGCAATAATTGACCAGTGTGCGTGTGTTTGTGAAGCATTTGCTCGTATAATGTATGTGCATAAATTATGTGTGCGTTTGCTTTTTGCTTCATTCAAACATTGCCAAATTGAGCGCAAAATCCGAAAAGTTAAGCGTTGCTGAAATGCTAATGAGCCTGAAGAATTTAAAGCCTTTGAACTGTGGTGCGACACAAGGGGAAATTATCAATCAACTTTATTCTAATGCAGCGCAGACCTAAATGTGAAATTTGCGACACCTTTCATTAGAAGTGGATTTAAAGTTATTTGCTTGCGGCTACTCTGATGGAAAAATAGTAGAAAATCAAATACAAAATTTGTAAAAGGTAGAAAGATAAATAGATAGAAAATTTGCAGAAGATAAAAAGATAGATAAATTTGTCAAAGATAGATAGATAGGGACATAGCCAAAGCTTTAAAGTGTTAAACCCCATCTTTCAGGCAACATACAAATTCCGCATTGAAAAAATTACTTCCTACGTCATTTGAGGCGATTGAAGAATCAACCCAATTGTTGGCTTTTTCATCAAACAGAACAAGTGATAGTCAAAAGGTGAAATGTCTGATGAATACAACGGTTGGGGTAGAACATCCCATCGAAGCGTTTTCAAAGTTTGCTTTGACAACTTTTGCAACATGTGACCAAGCGTTGTCGTGCAGAGAGCCACAAATTGTGTTTTGTTGGCACAGAGGTTGACATGGTTAGAGCTGAAAGAAACTAAAGGGTGACCAGATACAGGGTAGGCCATTTAAAGTGGAAGGCCATTCTTGTTTTTGAAAAAAAAGAGGAAAAAAAATGTTTTTTTTTGTTTTCAACTCGATATTCATTTATTTTGGTCCAAGGAGAAATTTTCTAGTTAGTTTTTGAAAATGATATCGCGTAAATGGCCACCATTAGCTTTGGCCGCAAAATGTGCCCTTTTTTCGGCATTTTCCATCACTTTTGCCAGTGTATCGGCCGATATGGCTCTTATTTCGCGGCGTATAATGGCTCTGAGTTGAGCTAGTGTCCTTGGCTTGTTGGTGTATACATTGGACTTCAAGTAGCCCCATAAAACAAGTCTGGCGGCGTAAAATCGGGTGATCTCGGTGGCCACTCATAATCGCCGTTTGGTTTTCACAATCGAGAAGTTATTTTGAAAGTAAAGCTGAACAATTTCAGCACGTTCTTTTGGAGTGTACTGTTCCATGGTATAAATTGTCTTGGAATGACGCTTCCAACGCGCTATGTCATTAGTCGATCTGACAGCTCTGTCAAAAGTTATAGGGTTACCAGATGCTTCCACTTTCAATGGCCTACCCTGTAGCAATGATAGTTTTTCCAACTTTAACGATGTCTAAGCAACTCTCAAAGATATCAATGTCGTTTGAATGTCAAAATATTTAGTGTTATTTGTCATTTCATCAGGCATCGTTTTAATCTTCGCACCGTTTAAAATTTAGAGTTTTCTTCTCACTCTTTTTTGAATCTTACTTGTGGCTACCAACCACCAGATTGGTGCGAAGTAACCGCCGAAGTATAGCCGCACAGTATCCAAGAAGACCCAGAAATTTTGAGATCGAGGCCAACATTTGAGACGCCATTGCCGGAATAACGTCGCAAATATTTGTCCGAGTCATCAAAAATGGGACCGACTGCTTGAAGCACTGCCACTTAATTTAATGAATGTAGCTTCAAAAAAGCCAGAATCAATTTGATATCTCACACCGTTGTTGTTTTACAGTGCGTTTTAAAATAAAGTGTTGCTAATAAAACTCATACAAAAAGGTATAGTAATTAATTATATATATTTTCTGAAAGGCTGTGTAAATATGTTTTTCGCATTATTATCAATTCTTTGTTGAGTCTCCCTTGTTATCAATAGTAGCTTGGCATCTCTTGGTACAATTTTGGCTTAATTTTTTAGCGTTCTCCAAAGAAAACCCTCTCCAAATCTGTTTTAATGCCAAAATGAGCTGTTTTGTTGTTGTTATTATTTTTCCTCTAAGCTTTTGCTTCATTAAGGACCAAACATTTTCGATTGGGTTTGCATGTGGACTTTGAGATGGCCAATTCAGACGATTTTCCACATATTTTTTACCCAATAGCAATTTCGACATGGAACTTCTATGAAGAATTCCCGATTTCAGAAGCCTGCGTCGCGTAGTGGCCGTTGATACTTCGACTCTCTTCTGCGACAATCTTTCTTTCGTTTGCTTCAGGCTAAGAGTTGGAGTGTTATCAAACATCCGGACTATCGCTTCACCGATTTTTTCTGAGTGGTTCTCTTCCTGCCTCTCCGTGGCTCATTGTCAACATATCCGAACTATTTGAATCGACTGACTCACTTCCTCACAAATGAAACTAATGTTTCCGAGTATTTTGCGACTTGTGGAGGTTTCATTTTTGGACCCTTTGGATAGTTTACCAAAAACACTACTTCGAAGCGTATTTTAATTATAGCACTCATTTTTAATTCTTGATATTTCCGCGAAAACTTGTACCCAACTAAAAAAACAGAAACACATGCGACAACGGTATTTTAAAACGCACTGTATTTAATTATTTTTTTTAATTTTCCACCCTTTATGTTGCTTACACTTAAGCAAAGTGACACGCACTAATTTATAGTGGAAAATTATGACACCTTAACACGAATAGTGTCACAAGATGATCCGATGCGATTAAATGTTAGTTAGGTCATCTTTTGTAAGTCCCTCAAAAATTTTGTATGACCCCAATACGTTTCTTTGATTTGAAAGTTTAATAGGATATACGTTCAATGAACTTTAGGTTCCCTTTTACAGCGCTTTTAATCTACCTCACCCTCATAGAAATCTGAGTAGATACTCCCTACACATCAGTGCCAAATCAAAGCCAAACCTGACTCGAGTAAGTGAAGCAGACGTAAAGAAAATAATCTGACGCCTTGCCATCATTCACCACAACCAAAGCATTCTGTCTAATGTTGCTACATTAATGAATCAACTTATGTAACTCCACTTGCTCTCTAGACAGTATCAGTACTTGTTTGAGAGTATAAAAATTAATATAAAATATTTGTTGCAGTATGAAAGCTATTTGCAAAAACTTAAGTTTTGATCAATACTGTTTTTGATATACGACGCTATAAATATACAACGTTATACTTCTTGTTTATATATCATGTGTGAGTTTTAAATCGACAATTTGACATAGCAACTTTATTAATTGACCATATCTCTGTAAGTGAACGCAACTGTTGCTAATACCTAAACCAGTATTTATTCACATTCTTTCAACCATTAAAGTTTATTTAATTTATAAAATTATATACAAAAGTTCTAACCTAAATTCTTGCACTAATTTCTATACAAAACGCAAATTCATGTTTTCTCATCGGTGAGAATAGTCAGCCAGACATAGAAAGACATTGGCCGTCCGCAGAACGCAAGTCATAAATATTGATCATGTCTCAAATTTGAGTCCAATACAAACAAATATATTGTGTTGTATTGATTTACAAATATGGAGAAATGTTGCCCAACGTTTAAAGTGTCATTATGGAAATTAATTTCCACCACTAGAAAATTTTGCACACCAGCTGTTTGCAGTTGCTAACCGCTATCGGCCACTTTTCGCCTTTCCACATTTACTTCCCAACCATAAGTGATATTTGTTCAACGCCATGCGCACAGCTGACCGTCGGTCAGCCACTCCTCGAACACGTGCAGCGCTAGCACGCCCCTTAATTGCGCCTAACATGTTCAAATTAGTTGCTGGCGGTGCGGACACAGACATGAAGCGAGCAAATGCGCCGGAGCGTGAGCGGAAGAAGGTGCAACACACCTTTAAATTTTTTTCAGCATTGACAGCACGCTTTCGTGGGCATTTTCCGGCACCGATACCAACGCGGACACCGACACCGACACCGACACACACGACACGACGCGCACGCACAGCAACGAAACAACCAAATACCAAACAGGCTGAATACGTTTTATATAAATTTTCCTCAGCTCATGTGCCGTCCGTCGCCACCTCCACCACTAAAGCCGTCAGCAACTGCAACAACCAAACTTTTGCTGGCAACTTATTTTCACAATTTTTATTTGTTTTTTATTTTGTTTTATGAAATGTTTGTTTTAATTTTATGTTTCGTTTTTTTTTTACTTTTTTGTTAATTTCAACGAAAACCCAAAATTACGTTTTACCACAAGAACGCGTAACCACTTCGGCAGACGCTTGGCTGGCTGACTAGTTGGTTGTTTCGTTGGTTGGTTGGTTGCACTCGTTGTGAAGACGCAGTGGTAACAACTGAGCCAACAAAATGCGGCGCAACAAAGTGGAAACAACAAAGCACAAACGCGACCAGTGTGCAGAGTGTTGTGGAAATGCAATTAGCTGGCAGAAAGCCGTAGACAGTGAGAGTGGGGGGTGAGGGGGGTGAGCGGATGAATGGCAACCAGACACTCACGACGGCACGAGCGCTGGTAGCAGCGGTGACGGCGCGTCATCTGCAATGGGCCGTTATGGTCTAATGGGTAAAGTTGTTGCACAAGCAATAACAACAACAAAAACAACAGAAACGCGACCCTGGTGGCAGCAGGCGCGGGCAGAGACAACAGTGTGGCGAATCATGCATACAAAAAACAACAAAACAACAACAACAAAGTGAACACAGCACAAACAATGAAATTGCACAATGCTTGACTAGGCTGACTACTTGGCTGGCTGACTGCATGGTTGGCTGACTAGTTGGTAGGTTGGTTGGTTGGTTTGCTGCTCGCCTCATCGTTGACCATCGAGGAAAATGGCGGTTGATTAACGTGCTTGGCGCGCGCCATCAACCGTTCAATTGCAGTAAATGGAATCATAAAAGTGTGAGTTGTGCAGCGTTGGCGATGTCGCCGAGTGTATCGTCAGCTGGTGCGCCTTAAAATAGGCTACACAATTTAAATCGATGGCCAGAACAAAGAAGACAACTCAACTGAATGCTATGAATATAGAACTGACGCCAAAACGCCTGCAAATATGCAATATGCATTGGACTATTCCCCAAGGAAGACGTCAGCGCAAAAGCCATTTCACTGACAATGAATCATGCACACAGCAATGTGAAGCCTGGGAATATGCCACAACAACATTAACGAGCAAATTTTGCAGCTCCACTCGTTAAACACCATGAATCACTCAACCGGGCGTTGTTTTTTTAAAGCGCCCTGAATTGTGCTAAGCAAATGTTAATAGTGAGTCATGGCGCTTTCCCACCGGGTCAACTTCAATCTATATTGAGTCGAAGCATGCAAAGGCGTGCCAAATTATTCAAATCCCGCGCTGAAGCATTAACAAATCGTAAATGTGATCTTTCAACACACAAAAACGGCGGCCATTGACCAAGGCAACAAAATAAATCATTGCCACCGCGCAATTCATTCAAAATAACAAACAATTGATGGCACTCAACTGGGCCACATGCCGGCACAATCAGCTGGCAGCGTGTGCGGCAAGTCAGCAGGGCGCAATAGAATGGCAGAGGCAAGTGGAAAGCGCCAAAAATAACAACAATAAAACGTAAAATCCACGCAAGGATGCTTGCAAGCGCAACATCTTTCGCATTGTTTGTTGTTTGCTCAACAGCAAAAATACACAAAACCAACAAAAGCACAGCCCATTAACAGCTGTGAACTTGTCACGTACACGCTGCGTCTCGAGAAAGCGCCCACCCAGACGCGAACGGTGAGTGGAAGCCCACAGAACCCAGCCATGAACTCTTCCCTCAAGACTACTCAAGTGCGCCCGCAATGAATTGTATCTTCGTCTTTGTTGTTGTTGTTGGTTGAGTGTGTGAAAAACGAAAAACATAAGACGCGCAAAAGAAAACAAGCAACAACCACAGACAACAAAGAAAACACAAAAATCCAGCACACAGTGATGTCAGCGGAAAAAATCTGTGCGAGTGGAAAATCACATGACGCCATCAAGTCGCCACTGGCGCGGGCCATGACGGCAGGAAGCTGTCTGAAGTTGAGTGACGGAAATGTAAAAGCGTGCAGGAAATTAAGGACTGCGAAGTGAGCACTTAAAGGAGTTTGAGTTGGATTTAAAGTCGAAGTTGTTGCGGGTCATGTGGGCAGACGCATCACTCAATGCGTGCAGTTGTCAACTTGTCTCGCAACGATGTCATCGCTTTTAGAGCAAACAGTGAAATTTCGAAATTAAAATTAATTGATGCAAAATGCCTGAAATGCACGCAACATTGAGAACTTGAGTGTGGCAATGCAATAAAAGTGAAAATCAATAGCTGGAAGCTGCGAAAACGAATGAAAATGAACGGCATTGAGCCGCGTGCGAGGCGCGACGAAAGCCAAACAGACTCAGTGACTAAGGTCGCGCAGCGCTCAACTGCAGAAATACACAAAATATTAATGGAAATGGACTTTAGCGCTGGCAATGAACAAGCAGCCAACGCAAACAAAAACAGAAAATAAAATTTTGCAAATGCAAATTCGGGCGAAAATTTTTCACTTCACGTACAAGCAATCGGTGACGAAAAAATATTATATTATTCTTATTATTATTATTCTTAAATAGCTACAATTATAGACAAAGCTGTGTGAAATTCAATACGACCAGAAATGCAAATAGTCAGCAGTAAAAATTATACATGACTCAGTGTCAGAGGAACACAAGTCATTAAAAAATGAAGAAGATTGTACGATTGTGAAGGTAGTTGTGGGCTGTTTGGATAGTTGGATACCGTACTGCGATAAAATATCTATTGTGGCTATTTGAAGCACACGACTCTATATGTTGCGTCTTAAAAGAAAAATTTTGCACATTGGAACTACGCGACTCAAGATATTGTAACCTAAGAGATGTTTTATGGCCATGGGAACCACATGACTCAAGATATTGCAACATGAAAGATCTTTCGTGCCCATTTTATCCACTCGACTCAAAATGTTGGGTCTTAAAAGATCAATTTTTTGCCCAAAAGATCTTTCGTTCGGAACCCCATGGCTCAAAATATTGCGATCTAAAAGATCTTTCGTGACCATTAGATTCATTTGACTCAAGATATTGCGACCTGAAGGATCTTTTCTACCCATTGGAACCACATGAACCAAGATATTTCTACCTGAAAGTTTTTCGACTCAAGATATTGCAACCTGAAAAATCTTTCGTGACCATTGGAATCACATGACTCAAGAAAATTCGAACTGAAAGATCTTTCGTGACCATTAGATCCGCTTAACTAAAGATATTGTAACCAGAGAGATCTTTCGGGACTATTGGAACCACATGAATCAAGACATTTCGACGTGAAAGATCTTTCGACTCAAGTTATTGAAACCTGAAAGATCTTTCGTGGCCACTGGAGCCCCATGGCGCAAGTTATTGCAACCTGAAAGATCTTTCGTGACCATTGGAACCACATGAATCAAGAACTTTCAACCTGAAAAATTTTTCGACTCAAGATATTGCAACCTGAAAAATCTTTCGTGACCATTGCAACCACATGACTCAAGAAAAATTGAACTGAAAGATCTTTCGTGACCATTGCAATCACATGAATCAAGAAATTTCGACCTGAAAGATCTTTCGACTCAACATATTGCGACCTGAAAGATCTTTTGACCATTGGAACCACTCGACTCAAGATATTGCAACCTGAAAGATCTTTCGTACCCATTGCAACCACATGGCTCAAGATATTGCGTCGGAAAAGATGACTAAAAATATTGCAACCTGAGAGATCTTTCGTGACTATTGAAACCACATGAATCAAGATATTTCGACCCTGAACGATCTTTCGACTCAAGATATTGCAACCTGAAAGATCTTTCGTGACCATTGGAACCACATGAATCAAGAAATTTCAACCTGAAAGATTTTTCGACTCAAGATATTGCAACCTAAAAGATCTTTTGTGACCATTGGAGCCACATGAATCAAAAAATTTCGACCTGAAAGATCTTTCGACTCAAGTTATTGCAATCTAAAAGATCTTTCGTGACCATTAGATCCACTTGACTCAAAATATTGCGACCTGAAAGATCTTTCGTGACCATTGGAATCCCATGACCTTCAACATGTTTTTTCCAATGAAAAGTAAAACAAGATTTTCCTAACCAATCCATTACTGCAAATCGGCATGTCTTATGTAAATCTTCACCCAGTTTGGAGCACTGCAGAAAGTAAGGCCGTCATTATTTTTACGATGAAAAATAAAAACATTTCTAATATCCAAACATATTTTTTGATATTTGTATGTGTAGCTGGAACATTTTGTTTACACAAAAACAGACGTCAAGAAAACAAGCAATACGAAATTTCTAAAATAAAAATCATAATTCAATCACTAAATTTATAGCTACAGACTGCGCTAGCTTGGGCGAATAATTTATGACTTGGATATGTCATGAAAGCTTTATTATATCAAGAATTTTATGATGCATAACAAGTGTCTGCCAAATGTTAATGATCTATTCGATTGACTAGGAAAGAAATAAATTAAAATTGTTCTGGCAAGAGTTGCACCACTGATCATGGAGCGAACTCGTTTCAAATACTTGGCTGACTTTGGGATACATACAAATTCTTTCTTGAAATTCTTGAAATCACCCAAATTTGATTTCCCCTCATTCTTGTTCTCACTTATCTACTGCAAACAATGCGCACTGCTTTGTCTAAAATAACTTCAAGAATGTCATAGAACGCTGTCAGCTTATCTGTTCACTGCAACTGAAAGAAATGTGTCGTTCAAGTTTGATGCACTCATCGCACCAGCACGCATTGCTATCGGCCACTTCATCTTGGCGTTGGCACTTGCGACCTCAACTAATTAATTTCAATTAAGATTTCATTATACTTTCAATAAAGATGCCAAATAATGTGTACCAGATGTTTCAATTGCCAGTCAAGCACAGCAACGGCGCGCCGCAAAAGTGTTGCATGAAGTTGAGGAAAATCGAAATAATTTCTTAAAAAATCATCATTTCAATGTGTGTGTGTGTAGTGGTTGGAATTTCTTTATAAACGCATTAGGAGGCAACATTTTGGCGCTCAGTGCAACAACAGCAAAGATGCGATCGTTGGCCAACACTGAAACCGAGAGGGTTGGCACGAAAAGGAATCAGTCAATTAACATAAAATGGCAAATAAAATTCAAATACATGACGCGCCAGCAAATGGAAGACTGCACACACGCTATGCATATAAATCAGCTAGTCAAATTGAAACGTTGGCGCGGCGCTACAGGCGGTCAATTTTTTGTTATAAATTTACATGGAAAGGGTGAAAAATGCATAGTTTAGGAACTAAAAATTTGACGATTAACTTCATAAAAATTAAAAATAAATATGAAAATTCAAAACGCGGGCAAACAAAGGCGATGCAACGTTGTTGAACATCTAAAGAAGAAAAAAAGGGGCAGCCAGCTAAATCGAATGCGAAAAAACTGATAATATTTGCTGCAAAATAATGCTTTCCTGAATAAAATTTTTTTTTATAATATTTTTATATAAACTAAACAAAATAATGTTCAGAAAATGTCGTCACTGTCAAAACGTGACAATATTTTTAGCGCACCGTTCATTGCAATTGGCCGCACGTCACTCCACTCGTTATCCCATGAACCTTGTGCACTCCTGTAGGGCTTCACCGGCCACTCCACACAGCGCACGGACGTCTTTGGTCCGCAGCAAATTGCGTGGCGCGCGTTAATATTCGATTTGTATTCGTGCGCATTGCACACTTACACAATTTTTGGCTACGTAGTTTTTCATTTTATGATTGCGGCTGTCGGTTGCAACGAGTTGATGGGCCGTTTAAGTATTAATTGCACTCGAAATGTATTTCCACTTAAATTCAATGAAACTAACGCGCAACTGCCGACGAAAATAAAGCGCCGAATGCCACGCACCGATAACAACTAACTTGGACGTTGCGAAAATTTTGTTTCTAAATATTGCAGCCACCACAACACCCGCCCACATGCCCAGCCCACGGCACCTACCTGGTCAGACCCATTGCGTTTCGCTAGCTGCCAGTGCGTTTTGTTGCTTTACATAAACTTTTCCCAATAGTACAAATAAACAAGAAAAGTTTTACGGAAATTGCTGAATTGTTTACCGCACGAAGCGCAAACACCAAACCATCCATTCGCCGCACAGCTGCTGCGGCGGCGGAGGATGGCGTTTGCGGCTAAATCGGTGGCCGGCGGGCGAGAATTAATGCCGCCCTCTTTCTCGCCGCACCGCGCGCCACGTCAAGGCGCAGTTAATTACGCCCAAGGAATCGCAATTGGCAGCCTAACCATAACAACAACACAACCACAGCATTGGCGGCCTGTAAACAAATTCATGTTTTTTCAAAGCATTTCAGTTCCTTTTCTGCCACTTTTAATTTTAATTTTAATTTTATTTATTTTTTCGCTTGTTTTCGCTATTTTCGGACTGAAATTTGCAAAGTTTTTGTTCTGGAATGAGCGCGCAACCACAACGAACAAAACGCCAACAAAATTGAATGTCAATTACAGCGGCAAAACGTCGCGGAAAATAGTCGAACAGGCGACAAGGCGTTGTGTCTATTTAGGGCTTCGCACGGTGTCTTCTTACAAACGGGCGAAATGAATGCAAAACTCGGAAAGTAGACGTGAGAAGCTTTGGGCAAGCTGAAGCTCTATGCCAAAGCAAAGCCAAGTGTGCTGGTTCGATTTTAAGCATTCAGTATTGCAGCTTATGGAAATGTCTTGGCCCAAGCACAGTTTAAAAAGCAGCGCCCAACTGCCCAGTTTTGCCAGCATTTATTGCAAGAGTTGACGCCATCTATCTATGAACTCTTCCATGATTCTATTAACAAATCATACATACCACCCACGTTGCTGCTGGTGCAGCTCGTTGGCCCAACATGTGAGAGTGTTAAATGGGATTTTCTGTTTACAAAACATTCAATTTTTTATGTTGAAAATTGCAAATATGTGGCTGATAATTATTTTTAAGTAGTGAGGTTTTCACCTCACATTCTTTAACACTCTTCATGAAAGGGAAAAACATGCTGCCAGTGGTGCCGAATTGAACGCATAAACCTAACCATAATGGGCTTTCTACTCTAAGAGCGACAGAGAGATAGGAAGTTTCATTCTTTTGTATGTCTTGATTCTCGAATTTGCTCTCCTTCATTAAGAGGTCGAACTGGTTTCCCCCTGACTGAGACTGTTGAAAAGGTCAAAACGGCCCATTGTGAATCCCTTCTGGTTTTTTTCTAAAGCTAACCAACAGTTTGCATCCGCAGTAATTTTGTTCGACCTCTTAGTTTACTTAGTAGACAGCAGATCGGAGATCCGTCGGGAATTTCGAAGTCGATTCCGTCAGGGAACGGAGGCAGTGTCAGTCGGGCACAGAAAGTTTTGAATCGTTTCTAACCTTCTTTCTCTTCACTGATTCCACAGACATCCCTAAATGAGAGGCACAATTTGATAGCACAGTGTCCGGTGATGGTTCCAACGAATAGAGGTTTGACTCAAGGACACTAAAAATCGACTTTTCCTCAGGAATAGGAAGCACAGTTTTCTCCACTACGGAATGGACAAAGTGACCTAATTTCTTGCCATCTCGTCAGCTACTTCGTTTCCTGCTACTCTCGAGTGTTTCGGAACCCAGCAGAAAGTAACCCTGTGGTACCCTGTGTCCTGAAGTCAAGTAATGCAACTCTGAACTACCTTTGATTCTACTACAGCTGAAATTACCCCATAATAATACACAGTCGTTACAAATCGGCGCAGTTCTATTGGAAATTCTTAAAACAAGAAAATGCCAAAAAAAACATCTAGAGTATAGTTACTGCTACTCTTTTTACAGAGACATTGAAAAACTTTGGAACAATAGGATCGATTGTGGCACTTGTGGCCAAAGTTATCCATGAAGAAGACAAGATACATGTTTTTAATTGATGGGTTGCACTTCTATCCGGCTGCTCATTAGAGTCATCACACGACATTGTATCATATAATCAATGCTCGTAAGACCTCTCGCCTGATGTCTTGAGAAGCTATCGAAATGAAGACGAATCGTTAGAATACTTCAAGACTGGAAGACTGTTCACACTGTCACTATTGACGTTTTTCGGGAACTAGGATCCCGTCTAATCTGAGCAATGCAACAGAACCTGAACAATTGGATTTCTATTGGATTTACCAAACTTCAGCAGAAGTTGAATTGGTTGACAGCAATTTTTGGGAAAATGCAGTTAAATATCCGTCGATGTGAAAGAACTCACAATGGGCCCTTTACGCGTAGAAGTGCGACTGGTTATTATTATTGATGGGAACAATGCGCTGCGACCTGTAGATCTATTGTGCCCCTTTCTTGAACTTCAAAGACTATCAGTGAGTCCAGTATCCAAGAGTACCTGGTATAAGAAGGTCCCCAGATGTTGATTTCTTTTATGTATGAGTACAGGGCTTTCTTCTAGTATATGTATTGCAGTCTTGTGTTCCTGCAAGCAGAACCTGCAATACCCGTTTTCAAGGATTCCTAGTTTAACTAGATGATAGTTCAATCTACAATGCCCTATTAGTACTCCCGTGATAATCCTTAGATTATGCTTTGATAAGGTCATACATTCCTGGAATATTTGCCTATTCTAGGACCCCATAACCATCTTGGAATGTTCCAAACCTGGGTGATTTTTCCAGTATTGATTTCTTCTGGTTATCTCGTTCTTTCTCGTTAGGATAGAATAAGCTCCTTTTCCCATACCACAAAAGAGTTCTGGGCCGGCAAAGGGTGTGGACGCTCCCCTCCTTGTCAGTTCGTCGGCCCGTTCGTTTCCTTAAAAGCCAGCATGGCCCGGAACCCAAAGTACCCAGACCTGGTTGTAACAGCCAACTTCGTTCAGCTTCTCAAGGCACTCCAGAACCAGTTTCGAGGACAACTGGTAGGATCTTAGAGCCCTGATTGCCGCTTGGCTGTCGGAGAGGATAGCAATCTTTCGGTTCCGGTATGTCCTTGCCAGATTGAAATAAGCACACCTTTCAATGGCGTATATTTCCGCCTGGAAAAAAAGTGGTGTGTTTTCCCGTAGGTTCCGAGTATCTTATCCTCGGCCCGTATACGCCTATTAGGATTGCGACTGGTACTGCATGCAACCTTTGCAATCTAGCCTGACCTGTGCCACTTGTTGTTGTTCACAATCCTTAGGTTCTTACAAGTTCTTTTAGGCCAAATCCAAGCGTAAAATTTTATCCTTTCGCAGGCATTATGTTTATCCTAAAAGTTTGCCATCGTATGTCAGACAAGAGGCGGCCAGAGAACAATATTTCTAACTTATAACTTTACTCATAAAAGTTGTCTCAGATGAATCACAACAGTGGTGAAACTAATTGGAATTAAATAACCTCGCTTCCAAGCCAACTGCAGCCGCCAATGCTGAGAAGGGGCGTGTTCTGTGCTTACGCCAAGCACTGGCAACACTGCCCAACAATTACCAGCAATTACGCGTCTACGTCAGACTCACGCAATCTGTGCCGTCATCATGTGATGCTTCATTAGCTGCGCGTAAGTTTTGTATTTTTGGTGCAGGCGTTTCCAGTGAAAATTTCGTCTTCCGGCATAGCCAACACAAAAAACGGATATAAATAACATCCATTTTTAGTGTACCTAGGAAATCACACAGCTATTTTTACTCAGCAATTTGTGGATAAATTTAGAAATCAATTCGAGTGGCTGAGAAGTGTTGCTATAAAAAGGTGCGCACAACATTCCTGCAGTCAAACGGTTCAAGGGGCAGGTTGTTTATGTTTGAGAAAGTTCAGTAAACAGCTAAATATATGGCAATGAGTAAATTAAGACGACAGACAACATGCAGTTGGAATCTAACAAGAAAACTGTTTTGCTGAACTTGAACTATGATACAAATTTTGTTTTTATGAGAAACTTGCATTCAAAAATTGCAATAAATCTTACTAGTTATATGAATAATTATGAATTATCCTGCACTATATGTGAAGAAAATGGAAAATCTGTTGAAATCTGTTTATTTTTGCCCTCATTCAGACTCACTCACATTCATACATAAATAAACAATTCCAATGTCAAAACTTACATTTACACAAATTAAATAAATAAAATATTTGAAATTTTCAACAAGAAAAAGAAACACAAATTTGTTCAGACAGTTCGGGCGCAGCTGCGTTTAAGTGAGCGACAATAAATCACTTGGAAATTTTCTATAATTGACGAGATATGCGTTGCAATTAAGACACTGGCGCACCAGTTGGATTTATTATAAAATCATTGAAATTAGTGGCGCGTCGACAGCGAATAGCAACCACGGCACTTGATCACCAATGCAAGGTCAGTGCGATCGTATATGTGAGTGAGTGAGTGAGTGTGTGTGTGTGTGAGGAGAGTGCGTCAAGTTCAATAACCGCGCAAAGTGCAAACCATTTTTCCCCACTAACAATTTCAACCTTCGGTGCAGTGCAGCACAAATGGACAGACAGACGTACGCGATCAACTGCAGCGAACAGCTAACCGTACAAGATTTTTCGTTCACACATGAGCAAACAACAACAACAACGGCAGCAGCCAAGTGTGAAGAGTGAGCAAGCAAATGTTGCAGCAAGTACCGGCGGCCAATTGTAATCGCTGCAGCCTTCAGTTTGCAGCCCAAAGGGACTGTGCTCTGTTGTTGTTGTTGTGGTGAACTTTTCAACAATCGCTTTCAGCGTCTTTCAATTTTGGTTTGTTGCAGCTGTCGACTGCCACAGCAGCCACACAACCTATGCCAACTTGACCAAATGAACGACGACTGCAGGCGTCGAACGTGTCGATCAAGTGAAATGCACTCGAATGCGGCGCTTTAAGTGTTAACGGCGAAATGGGCTAAGAGCGTCAAGAGTGCGGCTGGGCTGGCCTGAATGAGGTAAACAACGCGTCGCGGAGGGCAAACTGCACGATTTTGACCCACATAGGTGCATGAAGTGCGAGACAGCGTGGGGGGAGGTGAACCTGAAAGTGGGTCAAGAAAGCTGCTGTTGTTACTGCAACTGCAATGCAGCGACTGCAATTATTATTGTTCTGCTGTCAATGTTGTTTTGCATTGTTGACGCTGCAAAAACACGCGCGATAAGCGCTCAAAGTTCGCCAAGACGCTAGAACACTGATAGATAGCGCTGCCAAAACGCACTTCACAACTGAAAGCCGAAAGCCTTCAATGTGTCGAGAGTGTGCGTTCCGCATTTTAAATGTAAACGATTTCAAAACTGTGCCACTTTTGGCGTAAACATATTTTTGATGTGTGAGCAACACACATTTTTCTCGCTGTTCAAACTAAAGTAAAGGTCTATAAACTTTAATTAATTGCTGCAAAGTGTTGCGATGTGTGCTCGAGAGTCATTAACAGAATAAATGAGATAATTTCATGTGAGCAATGATTAATGCTGATTGAATGGGGCCAACAACAATGAGAGTGAATGACAAATGCTATTTGATGAGAAATTCGTAGGAGGGTTAAGTAAACAAATCAAATTAACATATAGTTATAGCTTAATGCTGATATTTTCTATCAGGTAACAAATCAAAAGCCACAAACTTTATGAGATTCTCAAAAACTTGCAAAATTGAAATTTAAAAATCTCTGCAATCGTGCGACCCTAATTGAAATTTGATTACAGGATACAAAAAATTATCTTTTAAATCAGCCAGTTTGACATTCAAGTAGCAGCTGCTGCTTCTCTCGAGCTAAGGAAAAATCCAAAAACAACTGCCTACATAAAGGGAGCCGAATGAAGCGGCAGCGGAAATGGCAAAGAAACAAGTTGCAGACTCGCTGACATGTGCACGAAACCACTTGCAACGACCGGCAAATATGGACCGCAGCTGCAACTTGTACGCATAAGTCTTTAGTCAATAACATAACATAAATTCGCGTTGCTGATGTTTTGATGGATGCGCAGATGCAAAGCCTTAACAATAACAACAACAACAGCAACAACGCCAGCTGTTTTTCGTTGTGTCATTATTTACTGCTGTAGGCAGACTTTGCACGGCAACTGAATGAATAGCGATTGCGTTGTGCTGGCAAATATTTTTTTCAATGATTTCTGACTGATTAAGCAACAAGCGCGAAACGCTTATCGGCTACTTAGACATGAAAAACAAAAATAAAATAGAAATAAATAATTCCAATTTAATGCCACACGCGATTCATGGAACGCAGCAGCAATGAATCAGTACAATGTGATTTTTGTGTTTTGCTTAGATTCTGTCGGTATGCGGCACACAATGTTGTTGCGTAAACGCTTGAAAGGAATTCCATTCAGAGTTTGTGTACTGGAATGCGTTTGTTTGCATTCATGTCAGAAAGTTTGAGCAGCGGCAGGTGGTGCAGCAGCTTGTGACCGAGTGGGCGGCGGTGACAGCCACAGTGTGACGACACACTAAACTAATTGCCAGACGCGTATTTGCAGCCAGCAAGCTGCGCAATTACTGCACTATCAACATTTTCTGCTATTTTTAAATTTCAACTCATTTAAGGATGCCACCCGCAGCTTGAACATTGTTCTTGTGCATCTTTTTTGTGTTCTATAGTCGCTGCGGAGAATGTAAAATTCTGTATTTAAATGGGTAAACAAAAGGCGTGAAGACGTGTTGCATTAACAACGTTGCCGTTGGCGGGCGGCGGCGCGGATAGGATCGGCAAATAAAAGGAAGGACGGCAACAATTTATGAAGCAATATTTTGCATTGAAGACGCCTACATGAGGTCGTAAGTAAATGTTTGTGCGGCAAATGGTGCAGGGGGTGCAGTCAAATATTTGCTTATACATAATTGCGCATGTGGGCCACGCCCAAACAGCACCGCCCCCAACCACTGCAAAGGCAAAGAAGCAATCCTGGATGGTTAAATTTATGCTAATGAGCGACGAGAACAAGAAAATTTGCCAATGCAAATTTCTAATCTCAATAAATATTTTGTTAGCGGCAAATTTTGTGTCGCCGCAGTTGTAGAAGTTATAAATTAAACAAGTGTTTTCCATCTGTGTGCCATAATTGTCAACGTTCCGACACACCGCCGTCGACTATCGTCCATCCATCTACAATTTGCACACCAGAAAAACACGCCGTGTCAAAAGCACAAACCGCATTTTGCCACAAAAAATACTTTCTCTTTTTTATGAATGATTTATTTTTACTTTCATTTTATTCTAAAAATAGTCAAACATCATTGCTCAATGCGATGACAGACGGCGACAACAACAACAAAAAATATAAAAGCACGAAGACGGCGGCGCCAACAGCTGCTCGTTACGGGCCCTTTTACAACACAACAACAACAGCAACGAATTGAAACTTCCAATCAACCCAATGTAGCATTTAATATGTAAATAGCAACAACGCACGCCAGCCCACCTTGAAACCCGTCTAGCTGCTTTTGCATGTCGCCAGCCAAAAAGCCCAATAGCAAAAAAAAATCATAGAAAAGTCACACATTTTCCTGCCACTCACCTCACTAGTACAGCTTTTCGTCTGCTGCTCCTTCTGCCGCGCACGCCCCTTTTTTTAATGTGACATCTACACCGACACTGCCGTCGTGGTCGCTGCTGCTGCTGTCGTCGCTGTCATGCTAAATTATTTGACTGTTCTCCTTTTTGTTGTTGTTGCCTTTGCAATTTTAGTACAAATTTTTAAACTTTCAAAATGCTCAGAAATTTTGCAATTTTTTTCTTTCGTTCTTCTTGCGCTTATTTTGCTTTGTATATTTGCTGCACTAGGCTTGCAATTTGTGTGAGAAATTTCAATTTTCCATACATAAAATATAACAAATTATGATTTACTTTTTTCACTTGGCCAATTTTCAGTCGAGTTGCAGCTGCACACAGTTTTTTTTCCTTTGAGTTTTTTACATTTTTTGTAAACTTGTTTACATGGGTTTGTTTTTAATTGAATTAAATTGAGCAGCAGAAAAAATATTGTTAGCAGAAAAAGAACCGCACGCGAAGAGCGTGGAAAACTTAGCAACGCGACGACCGCCGAAAGAAAACTCTGACTTTTTTGCTCGCTGCCATTGTTATATTCAAGTTTATTGTGCTATTACTTTTTGTGCATTGCTTGCCATGTGACATTTATCGCGCTGTGTCTTTTCGTGAGGTTTTTCTGTGATTTTTGTTTTGCACTACGAATAGCTGTGTGAAAGAGATGCAGCAATCGGTTTGGGTTGTTGTCTGGGCTAAGACATTGCCTACATATATGAGAAACTATAATGTGTTTCGAAGTTCGAACTAGAGTTATAGGAAAAAGTTTGCTAAAATGTGAGGCACAATGGCTGGAGTTGCCAGAATTCTGAAATCTTGAAAATGCTTCTCGTCAGTTCAAACTGAAAGAGAAATAAAAACTCAAGAATTTTTTGTTCATGACTGAAGTAGCGGCTCTCAAACTGTAAGAGTTAGTAAAAGTCAAAAATCTACTTTGCACAAAAATAGTCAGCGAAAAAGTGTAAGAACCGCTGGTTTATGGCATATAATATGGCAATGAAGGATGCGAAAGGAATAAGAACAATTAACTTAAAATAATGAATTCCTGGTTTGTGATGTTTCAATATTCCTTAAGAAAACGATGCATTTGCTCAGCAAAAAGGAGCATCGAGTGCCGAGTAGGAATGGGAAAGAAGTAGGGAGTATCGAGAGATACGTAGGTTAGGCGAGTAGTGTGACCACCAGTGACGCACACAGGGGAGGGTGTGCACCCCCCGAAATGTTTTTAAGTTAATACAGAAATTTAATTTATAACCGTCGCATATATATTCAATCATCAATATTCAATCATCAATAACACTACTCGACACAAAAAATACATCTAAAAAATAAAGTGTTTTCTGGACTAACTTTGGGCCGCTGAATCGTGTCCAATCTGAAGATCAAAAAATTTTTTAAAAAGCGTTTTCGAAAAATCTTCAAAAAACCAGTTTTTTCCCTGTTGTTTTCATGAGCACATATCTCGTAAACGAATCATTCAACTAACACAAGCTGTTCGTCGATCAGAAGATAATACCTTGGCCTTTCCAGAGATATACAGATTGTCCAGATGAGATTTGGAGAAATAACCGATGAAAGTTATGAAAAAGTGAATTTTTCGACCATTTTCAACCAAATCATAATTTTCCAAATGTTTTTTTTTCATAGATAAAATAAATTATCTTTGGTTTTAAAATCTAAGATGAAAGATATATTATTTGAGCAAATATTAAGCTTAACATCAATAGAATTGAAAGAAATATTTCAGCTTTACATTTACTACACCGTGCGAACAATTTTTGTTGCCGAAAACCATACTAGTGTTGATATAGGCATGAAACTAGAGGTCATTTTTAGTAACCTGGCATAGTCAGTTTTTTATTTTCTGACTCAAAGTCCTTTTTAAAGAACTTTAAAATTTTAAGAACATATACATTTCATATCTTTTTTTTTAATATTTGTGGTTTTGCAATGATGAAGATATGGATGTCAAATTAAAGGAAAAAGTTGTCTCCTTTTAACTAAATTTTTTAATTTGAATTTTCATGACCAAAATGTGTGAGGTAAGGAAAACATACATGTTTTGGATCTCAGTCTGAAGATTCATACATCGAAATTTTATTCTATTTCAAAGTTCTCAAAAAATGTACACAAAACCCTCCCCGAAATAAAATCCTGCATGTGCCACTGGTGACCACAACAATAGGGAAGTGGCCTAGAACTGCGCACCCATTGAGTGAAAGACGAAAGCCTCGATGCTCCCTTATGAAACGGGCGATACTGTTTAGGTTGATGGTTGACAGTTTGAAAACGTAAACCAGGAAAGCGGCCCCAAAATTATAAAGTTCTATTCAGGCCATGGCTGCATAGTGGCACATCAGAGCACATCACAAAGTCTTTTTCTTTATTCACAGAGCAGCAAATATGGCAGTGCTCATTAAAAGGAAATAACAGCCACGGTGCCTTCCTGCGATCCAGTGATAAGTTTGAACTGCTACAGCAGACGATCCTCTTCTAGTTTAGTTTAGGCCAGGCGTCTCCGAAAACTCTTCAAGCGCATTCCAAAGCCCACTGACTATTCGCCAAGCGAAGCTATGTTTGCTAAATGCTTAATTTGTCAGATGTCAGTGGTGCACAAATTAGTTCAACTACGTTCGGCAACGAAGTACCATTTCTGGCCAAGTCATCAGATCAGATATTCAACTGTCGGTGAAGTTCCTTTGATCAGGAACTCATCGCAATGATAAGTTGCCCAGAAGTGTACAGCACCTGTTTCGAAGAGACATTTATGGTCGCCTGACTTACGGAGAGAATGCAAATGTGAGTGATATCAAAACTGAGTCCGCGTAGCGGTTTGGCTGACATCAGTATGGCCTTGTTTTCCGCCTGAAAGAAGCTACAGTCATCGGATAAGCGAGTTGATAAGCTACAAAAAACACCACTACTGTTTTCCAGTTCTAAGCCATCGCACAGTGGGGTAATTGATGCCGAAAGTGCCGATTAATTCCCCCAGGCTATTTAGATATGAAATAACTACTAAGTTTAGTTAATTGAACATTATAAAGTAAAAAACAAAAGTTTTTGGGTATACTTTAGTGGACATTTTTTTAAGAAACTGTAAAAAACTAACATAGTAAAAAAAAAATTTGAAAAATGAAATTTAAGTTAAACAGTTTAATTAAAACATTTCATCGCCGTCTCTTGCAGCCAATTTAGTTTCATCATTAAAATCATCATTATCATCATCATCATAATCTTCATCAGCATCATAATCATCACCGTCACCATTATCATCATTCGTCATTATTGTCAACTCCATAGCATCTTTGGGCATATACTGCACTTTTTTTTTGCAATTTTCTTATTTCGTCATTGACTCTTTCTTTTTCGTTTTTAGAAACTGCTGCAGATTCCTTGATGAATTCAATTTTTAACGGCCTACAAAATCGTGTAGATGCGGGTCGCGGGTTTTGCCATATAATTTTGTTTCCACAAAACATTCGAAGTGGAACAATTTTGAAAACGCGCAATAAACACATTTTCAGTTTTGGCTTAATTCTGGAGTTCAAGTTAATTTCTGAGCTTTCCTGTATTCATAGACCTATAGTAGAATTTTATGGCGAATATTTTCGTGATACATTTTGTCCTTAAAAAGTTCTGTTTTACAGGACATTTTTGACATTTTAGAAAAAAAGGGTCAAATTGACCCATATAAATAGCAGCTACAGGGTTAAAGTACTCCACAAAAATGTTCCTCGTAGTGTTTTACACCTAATTGCTGAACACATCATTTACCTAAAATGTGATGTTACATAGTTTTCGTATGCCGAATCACCATAAGAATGCGCGAAAAGGGGAAAACTTTGACCCCCCCCTAAAAAAAAATTCAGACGTAAACTTTCAAAACGCCGATACACGTATATTTTTTTTTTGCCCCCTCTACCAGAATCCGTTGTCAGAACCTTGTTATTTTGAAACAAATTTGATTTTGTTGTGCAGTGTCATCAATTTCGTTTGCACAATGCATGCATGAGGCCCTTGGGTGCGCACACAAAAATCGAAATGCTGGAAAAGTGCGCAACATCGCGCAACTTTTTTTTTCATAAAATGTTACTGAAATATCTAAGCTATACGCTAAGGAAAACAGTTTTGCCCGACCTCACAAGACTCACAACTATATGTCTATGAAAAGGTAAAAAATTAGACAATTATTATGCTTTTAAACAAAAAATTAAATGAAATACTTATTTTCATTTTTTAACAAAACCAAATACACATTGCATTGCTGAAATACCTGAACATGAAGGCTGCATCATTAATTGAGGAGTTTACTTACAAAAAGGCTTATATCCACTTTTGAGATTTTTTCGTTTTTTCGCTCTAATCTATTCTTTGCCATGAGATGTATGTGCCTATGGATCAGTTTCCTACCAACGTTGTTTTTATCCTATATTTAAAGCACGCCAAACATTGCGTTTGCCACCAAAAGAGCACATATCCAGTCTCTATCTTGTCTTGTCTTTAATAGAAAATTTTACACCAAAACGGCATATATCCATATAAAACCTATTCCATTAAAATATCTTTTTTTTCAAAAGGGCACATATCCACAATGAGTTTCCTGCCGAATTTTTCTTGTGTAGTTTAGTACATTATCGCTTGAGAGCAGAACTTGCCAAGGACGTGATTTACATTGTCTAACTCTTCCCCTCAACAGGTGACGCCACCGTGAGGTCCTTGTGCACTCTGATTGGTCATTGTGCGCCATCTTAGCCTTCACACTGTCACCAATGTTTATATACGGAAACCGCCACTATTAACATATGTATATATTTTTCTTTTCATCCGTTTTATTAAGACAGTTTTCATTTTTTGAGCTAAGTTGGTAAGCAAAAACATAAAGTGGACTGTGCTTAACCCATTAAAACCTGACCCCAGAAGGGCTTGTGCGATTTCCATAAAATTTTGCACAATCTTATTGTTCAATAGTTTTTCAAATTCACACAAAGAAATCGTTTTTAAGTGACGACAAAAACACGTTTATCGCTGTGCGCACAAAAACTGAAAATAAATGTCAACTTTCAGAGTGCTTTGCGGGAAAACGGTAAACTATTTTGCAACAACTCTTTCACATAGTGATACAGATTTTACAGATTACAGATTTTATCCCCTTTAACCCGGTACCAAAAACATAGTTGTATCTTGATTTTTCATTTTTGAATTAATCGGCACTTTACTTATATATTACCCCACTGTGCATCGGTAGGAAAGTAGCAGTAACGACCCCACGGCAGCGCCCACTTACATCATTAAGACCCTTTGTGATACCACAAGCATTTGAGCATAAGGCCGCTCAGTTATGTAATCAGTTTGAGCTTCTCACGACGTAGTAGACTGTGGATAGTCTTGTCGGTTAGATCACCTAGAATGTCGCAGTAACGCTCATACGGCTCCTCATTAGTGCGGATGCAATAGTCGGCGCCCAGGTGAAGAGAACCAAAAATATTGCAAAGAACTTTTAACAAGGGCAGCCTCGTCGTTCTGCTTTGACGCAATAGGTATTGTATATATATTCTTCGCTGATCTCACAGCCATAAGCAACTTTCATACCCCAATCGTTTTCTCAAAAACTATCGACACCCTCTTCCTCGAAATTATGCGCAAAGTAATTGTTAGTAGTTAAGTTTAGTTTATTTGTGTATATTGTATAATTTGTATTAAGTACAATTAAATATATATATATATATATATAATCTTCTTTCTATCTCTCTTCACGGGTTGTTGTTTGTTTTATTTTATGCCGCTATTGAGTTGGATTTTGCTGTAGAAATTTCAAATGAAAACAAAACCAAAACATGAAAACAGTCAACTGTATATTTTGCTAAATTGAAAATGTTACAAATCATAATTTCAGTACGTTTTTCATAGCAAGAGAAACTCAAGCCAAGACTCGGAAATTGCATCAAAAATTAAATCCTACATGACAGTCATGAAATCGGTAAAGCTGTTGGCATTCGATATTTTGCTAGTTTTACTTGTCACTTGTGTGCCTGCTTTAGAAACTTTCTGTTTTCACTATTTCAATGTGTTTCAATGCTTTAACAATTTTCCGTGCTATTTACAACTACTCAGCGTCGTCACTCAAATATTTGCGAAACGCACTCAATCGCTTCGAATGAATCATCTACATGGTTTCTATTTATTTATTTCTTTTTCTTTTCACTTATTTTTACTGATAAGCGCCGGAAAATGTGAAAAGTGTGTGTTTTGCTTTTGGTTTTAGTGTTACAAATTTGTTGTTGTTGTTTTTAGTGGCAAAAATTCGCTTGCGCTGCCTTTATACATAACTTTATAATTGTTCCGAGTAGGTTTTGTTGTTGTGACGAATAGGAAATTTCTATGTGTTTATGTGTGTGTGAAAAAAGTTCTTATTAATTGCTGTACACGTTTAGTAAAGGGGGCGGGGCTGCATGTGTGTGTGTGTGTGTGTACAAATGTGTGAGTGTGAATTCAGTCAATCTTGATTTTTTTGTTTGTGTTTTCCACTGTACACATAAATAATTGAAAAATGAAATTATTTGGTTTTTGTTGTTGCTAATTTACATGCCACGCGCCACAACATACACACTTCTGTGCTGTGTTCTGTTGTATTAAAGTGGCTGGTTTTTTGTCACAATTTTCTTAAATTCATCGAGTAAAGAATTTCCATATGGCGCTGATATTTGCGCTGCATGGTTCAGTTGCTGTTTTTGTACAAAACAACGAACTGCAACACGCACATTTCAAATGTGTTTTGCATGCGCATTGTTTTGCTTGAATATGGTTCATATGCATTATATTTATATATGTGTATTGTATATGTATATATGTATACATATATATATATAGTTGAAAGCATTCTCAATTGTATTTGCTAAATTGACACAGATAATCGTGGTTCGATCACAAAGCGTATGACAGAAATCGAATGATACCCAAAGAATGAAAACAAATATTGGTTGACAAATCGAAACATGAGAATAAAACGCTTTACATAAATATTTGTAAACTTTACCATTTCCAATTTGTATTTTGTAATTTGACTTAGTTGTAATAAAAGTTCAAAATAAAAATATATATATATGTAAATATTTATATATTTGTATATGTATAAGTTGCCCGTTTGTTATGCACCAAACGCCATTTTGTGTACATTTACAATGGTTTGTTGCTTGTTGAGGCCAATTATAAGTATGCAATAAATAAATGTTTATTTACTTCACACAATTGCTACACACGTTTATATAGTACACTGATAAGTTGACACACACAAAGGTCCAAGAGCGCAAACAGCGGCCAAAAACTGGCGACACCATTCAACAAACATTGATCTGATACATAAAACATTTTGCAAAGTCAAAAATATAATATTTGGAAATAATTTCTTTGATTTTTCAGTAATCAATAACAACTTTACAATAAACAATACGAACAAATATATAAAAACATTTCAAGTTTAAACATTAATGTTAAAAACTTAATAGAAACTTTTAACACTTACATTTTTTTGTTAATTTTTAAACAGATGATTTTCAATGTAACTCAACACATTTCAACAGATCGAAGAAATCGAAAATAAATCGAATATTTGCATTTCAGCTTTCGGACACTGTTGGCGCCTCATTCATAGCATTTCTGATATTTTGCGAAAATATGTATATATGTATTTATGTATGTATATATATGCTAATTATATATGCATTTATGCTAAATATGTATAATACCTTTTTAGTTGGCCTGGTTTGCCATTCAATAGCAAATGCATTTATTTTAGTACTATTTGCCATTGTTCGACTTGTTTGCAGCGTGCTAGACGATTAGTTTATTAACATTGTGAATTTGTTCTTGTTTAGATTTGTTGTTGCCATATATTATGTACAATGCAAATGTTTGTAGTTAAAAGTGTTTAAGCATTTATTTGTTCAATTGTTTTGTAGTTCAAGTTTGGTTTTCTTTGGTTTGGTTGAGTTGTTTGTGGTTTTGTTTGTGCAAAAACACATCAGTTTTTGTCACTTATTCTGTTAAAATGTTTGTGTTTGTTTGTTTAGTATATATTGGGCCACTTATAAAACTGTACAACAAAAATTAACCGTTCACATGAGACATGGAATTTGAGGTTAAGTTTCGTTTAATTATGTAGTTAGTTTTTATAAATATCCTGTACGATTTTTATTGATTTGAAGGTTTAGAATTACTTGAACTTAAAAAAAAATACTTCACATTTAAGTTCATATCAGAAAAAGACAATAATTTATATTAGTTTTGTTCATAAATAAAAAAATTATTCTAAAAATGAATGAATAAAATGTTAGTTTTTATAAACACACAAATATTATGTAATTTATTTAGTTTTGTTTGTAAATGAAAAAATTTTTCTAAAAATGAATTTCAGGTTTAAGACTTTTCGAATCTCTTGAAAAGTTTTTCAGTATATTTTTTTAACAAAACACAAAGAAACACACAAATATTATGTAATTTATTTAGTTTTGTTTGTAAATGAAACAAATTGTTCTAAAAATGAATTCCAGGTTTAAGACTTTTACTTTTCAAATCTCTTGAAACATTTTTCAGTATATTTAAAAAAAAAAAACAAAGAAACACAAATATTATGTAATTTACTTAAAAAATTAATACTTTAATAATAGTTAAAACAATAAAATCTTAAAAGTTGTGTCCCAAAACATTATTTTGGAATTAGTATTCAGAAGAAATTTTAAGTCTCCTTAAAAAAAGTCTACAATTAAAACTTAAAATTACAACAACTGTTTTTCATTATGTTGGAATTACTTTCAAATCATGTAAATTGTAAAAATATATCCTTCTCAAATCTTTAAAGCCTCCTTAAAACAATTTTGCAGTCATGCATAATACAATTTTCTACTTTTGCATTCATCTTTCACTCCAAAAGAGATTTGTTCCATGTATGCATTTTCCCGTCTCACGGTGTAATGAAAATAATGTTTCTCATGTTCTAAAATCAGCACAAATTTATATTGTTTTCTGTTATGTCTTTGCTTTTCACTCTTTTCAGAGTTGTAAGTATGTATGTATGTACGTCGATAAGTGCCCAATATTTAAAACAAGTAAAGCTTTGAGTAATGGAGTATCCACTGCTCAGATACGTGTCCATAGGCTCGGATGAAATTCAATGTAGTGTGAAGCGAGCTGCTGCTGCCGCTTGGTTCATCATTATATACAAATATTTGTTTTTGTTTAATTACTTATGCTGATTGACTGTAGGATCGATTATGTGTGTTGTGTTTTTGTTTATTGACTGTAGGCTAGATTATGTATGTGTTGTTAGAATTGACAGCAGTCAAAAGTCAATTGTTGTAAGTGCGCAAAAATCAACTGTTCAACTACACAGTTGTTATTTTTACTGTAGTCTAATTAATTGAAAAGTTTCAAGTCAAGTTTTTATTAAAAAAAATTACTACTACTTTAAATATAGGGAAGATTTTCACAAATGTACGAGAGTAGTAAAGTCAAGTTTTAGGTTTAGTTTTTGTTTGTTTGTGGATTAGGAGGAATTTTATTCCCCTTGCACATGTTTCCCGTTCGTTTGCAACGTTGCCCTTCAAGTCACCGGATGGCCGAGTTAGACTTAGCCATCGTCGAACTTTCCCACACTTATGGGTAGCAAAGCATTTAGAACGCCTTGGAATAGAAAAAAAAACAACAAAATAAACCTAGTTAAATACATTTATGTGATATTTTATAAACCTTTTTCTACCATATTTAATATTCATAGTCTCAAGTTTACTTTTGTAATCATATTTAATATCAAAAACGATATTATTGCGCAAATCATTTAAAACAAATCTTCTCTATGGTTTTTATTTCAAAACATTTTAAATGCTTCACTACCCAACTCCTGTGAATTCAGTGTTGCTTTAGTCAATGATTGATCTCAATGATTTCGAGCCTGTGGCACACAGACACTTCACATTCGACGCTGCTTGTGCACCGGTAGCTGCCATAGTGCCTGCAAATCTCATTGACTCTTTGAGTTAGCGCTGCCGTGTGTTGGTCATAGTGAGCCTGAGAAATGGTTTTCTTGTTGTTGTTGTTGTGGTTTTTCATTTGTGTTATATTAGAAACCCATAAATTGATTTGAATTCAAATTGAATTTTTTTAATGCTCTCAATTCGCGCTATTTACGTTTGCCTAGTGCAAGTTTATTTCTTATTCTTCTTCTTTTTCTCATCGGAAGACGTTGAGGTAGCCTTGGGATCGGGGGCAGCACCCACTACTACTTTGAAAGTGCCCTTTTTCGTGGCCGGCGGCTGTTGTGGTGTGGCCTGGGTGATGTTGTTGGCTGTGGTGGTGGAGGCCGTGGAGGCGGAGGCGGTGGCCGAGTTGCTGGATGGTGTCATTGGTGTTTCATCCACAAACAATGGATTCTTAACTTCCATCTCGCCAGTGGGCTGCAATCATAAACAAGCAAAAGATTGCATTTAAGTTATTTTTCTAAAAAAATAACAGTTAAGAAACGAACAACGTTCAACATTCATTGTAACAATTTTTTGCAACATCGAATTAAATTAAAAAAAAAACTATGAAAACCCATTTACATTTACGGCCAAATTTACTACATACCGGTGCCAGTCCCGGGCACTCGTACACCGTGTAGTCGCCCTCCTCGTTTTCGTCATCATCGCTCTCCACATCCGACATGCCGCAGCTGCCCTCCACCGCTTGGCGGTTTTCCATTGCGATTATCTGCTGCTTCTGATGCTGATAGTGATACATTTGCGCGCTTTGCGCCAACTTCCGGTCGCCCGACGGTGAGATGTCCTTATTGGGTCCTGTTACGCCGTACGCCGGATACTCCACATCGGCAGCGGCCTTGCTGCGATTGTGCATCCTGTGCGCCGCACCCAAAAAGAGAAAACAATAAAGTTAATCATTAATAAACGCGACTGGCTCGCTAGTCCCTGAACGTACGTGTACCAGGCAATGACGAGCGCGATGAGACCCACGGTGACCGCTGCACTCACGCCCGCTATCAGCGCCACAATGTACATGCCCATCTCGCCCTCGATGCCCAGATGTTGACGCACCACCAGCGCCTCGTCACGTCCCAACTGTGCATCGTGTCCGCCGTTGATGATCGCTGCCGACTTGCCTTCTTTCTGCAGTTTGTTAATCAGCGCATTGATGTCGTGCCGCGTATTGGTGCTATCGGCTGCCGCATCTTCGCTGCTGTCGGCCTGCTGTGCCGGCTTCATGGCAGCAACCACATTCGGCCCGCCCACAGCAGCAGCAGCGGCAGCACTCTGTGGCTTGATGCGATGAAACGTAGTCGCGCCGCTGTCCACCAGCTTTGATGTCTCCACAGGCGCCGGCGACAATATGGGCCGAGTGTCTTTTTCCTTGTCTGCTGCCTCGGCATTGTTGGCACCGGATGCTGCTGCGGCAGCGGCTGCCGCCTTGGCGCCCAAGTTCTGCGACTCCGCCGGCACATACTCCTCGTACTCGTCCAAGGCGTGCGAATCCAAGTCCTCGTCGTCGTCCGACTCGTCGGGCTGATAGAAGCGCGGATCAGATGGTCCCACGGCGAATGGAATGCGCTCGCGCAGCAAGTTCTCGTTCAGCTCCACGTCCGCATGCTTATAGTTGTAGGCGCTGTTTGGGCTCATATACTGATTGTTGTTGTTGTTGTTTTGGTGTCGATTGATGTTGTAGTTCTTGTTGCCGCTGTGCATTTTCCTGCCCGTATATGCCTGCTCCTCGGCCTCTGCCTGCGCCTCGGCCTCGGCTTCCGCCTCCTCGACCTCAGCTTCCTCGTTCTCGGCCAACTCCTGCAGGCGCTGACGATAGCGCTCGCGCTGCTCCTGTCGCTGACGCTGTCGATTCATTTGCATATTGATCAGCTCCAGCTGTTGCTCGAACTGTTGCTGCAGACGTCGTCGCGCATTCTCCTCCATGAGTTGAGCCAGAAAATCGGACGGCACATCAAACGATTGCTGCAGCGATTGATGCATCGGTTTGCGGCGAAGCCCTAAAAGTGTATAAAGCGAAAAAATACAGTTACAATAAATTTGTAGAGCGCGGCAATGGTGCGAGTGTGGGTGTTTGATGTGGTAGAAGGGCCCACGTGTGTGTGTCGGTAAGTCGATACACAAAGTACAGGAAATGTAAGTGAATATAGTGAAATGGATATTCAGCAGTTTTACTCACGTACATACATGAGTACGAGTACTTGGAAAATAATGTCAGTGAGAAAATTAAAATTCAAAGCACTTAAAGTGTTGAATAGGGGTGGATTGTTCAAGAAGAAGAATCGCTAACAACGACATGAATAGTAAAAGCTAACTATATACATTTATAGGAATTATGGAATAAAGTTAATGTGGATTAAGTAATAGTAGGCTACATATCCTGCTTACAAATTTGCAAGCTATCCATTTTTATGATACAAAATCGTTCTCATAACTCCCACTTGATTCCATACAACTTATAGAATATTTCAAACCGAGAAGTATTTCCACGTCCCTGGACAGTTTTCGCTGTACGTGTTAAAAACTTTAACTTAAAGTGTTTGCGATATGGACAAACATGTCAGGCACAAACAGTGATAACATCTGATACGTCAAAGCCTTAGCCAAAGGTGATTTATTATGCAAAGAGCCTAATTTGCGTTAAAACTTCTCTTCTCTGCCTTCTTTACAAATATTTGTATACATATTTGCTGTATGTATGTAAATAAATCTACATGTACTTTCATTATTTGTAACAATTCAAATGCAAAGCTTTAACATTTTATTTATATTAGCCCTGTCAAGCAATCAAATAGCAATTTCATGTTTGACGCCTACACACGCAAAATAAAACGAAATTTATGCCTGAAAGGAGAACGATTTACGCATTAGCAGCCTGTTGTCTCTTTCAAGTTGTAGTAAAAAAAAATTAGATAAAGTTTGGTAGGTTTTTGGCATTGAAATGATTTTATTCATATCGAACTAAATTTCCTTTCGGTGCCCACTTTCGAGTACAATGAATAATTTATTCTTGAATCGCTGCTCCTTTCGTCTATAAAACCAAATCAAATGCCATGATTTTTGATCTATATTCGTGCTTGAAAAATGTTTTTTTAGCAATAAAATACATTGTCCCAAAGGGGTCATTACCAATTTCCTAAGTGAATATCCTTACTGAGTGTTTTATAACTTTATACGATACGTAAATAACATTATTCGATAAGTTTCACTGTTATTTATGGCCACTTTTTCCAATACTTTAGTTCAGTACATGAATATTTAAAGTGCTTTAGCTAATTAGTTCTCCACTTTGCATTTATGAATTAAGTGGAGATAACATTTTTGCCTCGTACTCGTACAGTGAATGTTCTTCACCCAAAAAAGGGGCAAACAATCAACAACAAGGCAATTGAAAAGTAGAGCGCCGCATTACCCACAGCGCCCGCTTGTCTGCGCCACGGGGTGGCAGGCCAACAGCACAACTAGACTCGAATTTGAATAAACAAGTGGAAGTTTGACACTACTAGCCGACCGCCAAAACCCCACCAACCCATAGATAAACTGTGTTTAAAAATAACACAAGTCGTGAAAACTAAACCCCCCATCCTCTCCTCCAGCCCATCGCTAATCAACACCGAACAAGTGGAGTGGCTCGGGCGAATCTGTGGCAGTTGAGAAGTACGAAAAAAAGTGTTTGTCCCACACATACTGCGTAGCTGCAAGTACAAAAACAACAGCGAATCAGGCAGTTGCCCCGTTTGCGTTTTGTTGGCATTGCAGCGGACACTTGTGGGAGGGGTGTGGTTTTGTGTGCGCACTTCAAGCGTTATGGTTGGAAGGGGCCAATGGCGGTGGCGATGATTTTGAAACAGTATTGCTGACGGCAAGAGTGTTGTTGGTGGTGGTGATGATGATGGTGGTGGTGGTGGTGGTGATGATGGTGGTGTTGGCGGGCAACAGTGGAGCTAAACTATAGGTTGGAGCAGGAGGTGGTCGGGTAACCACTTTCGGCTATGACGTCGGCAAGGATAGCGTGTGGCGGTCTGTGTGTCTGCGCGAGTGTGTGCATGTATGTGTGTTAGTTGTATAGCTGTGTGCGTAGTTGCGCTTGAAGCGTGTGACAACAACAATTTCGCTTGATCTATTTTTATGCATTTAATTGAACTCTTGCAACAACTACACACAACTAACACCCGTCAACATTTTCTGTGCGCACAAAACTAGTTATTACAAAAAGTTAGAACAATTTGTGCTATTTGCACAAACGGAAATAGATTGGAAAATGTACAGAAATACAGAACAATATTGAAGGAAATGTGTAGCAGCTGTTTTGTTTTTTCATACGGTTGAAAATGTTTTTTTGGTTATTTTTGGGGTTTGAAACGTTCAGAACGAGATGGGGTTGCTGGTCAAATGGTTTTGGTATTGGTAATTCGAGAGATGTCTATGCAGATTCTTCGTGGAATGGGGCCTTTTAAACAGGTCTAACATATACATAAGTTCCATGTATACATATGTGTATAAATCAATTTAATTTACTTTGTACAACTTAAAGAAAATAGCTCAAGTCTCAGCAAAAGATTGTTCCTCAAATGGAAGGAATGCCTTCTTAGAAGTCAATCAACAGATCGGTTTTGCGAAATGCGCTTCATTTTAGTGCCGTATGGCATTGTTTGTCAATGAATTGTAATCAGTGCCGCACAAAGGATTTCATTTTGGGGGTTTCCGTAAACAACTTTTGCACTCAGTACCATTTAAAACCATGTTTTCAAAATATGTCATATGTGCGCCATATATTTTTTAATAAGTATCGAAAATTCAATATCATGGCGCAAGCCTGCGTTTCCACCGAACTGACTAAACAATTATCAATAAATTAATTCACATATCGCTAGTAATTCATATCGAAAGTTACTTCTAAACAAAAACCCATGCTTAATTCTTCAAATTAGATTTTATACAACCACATTTGATTTCCAGCTTGTAGAGCATTTCATGTGCCAGCTTGATCCAACTAAAATTTCATGATTCTTTTGTTTGCCGTTCGTTTATTTTCCGGCGGTGGGGCGAACGTGCGCAGTCTTCGGCTTCGCCGTACACTGAAACGAGTCTCAATGAAGTCCTAGCCAGGCGCATTGGGTCGGCATTTTTGTTGTTTGCATTATATTGTTTTTGTGCTGACTGCTGATTGTTGTTGTTGTTAGTATTGCCATTGCAATAGTGAGGAACTCATACAAGTGAGTGTTGTTGTTAGAGGGTGGTTCGATGGGCGGCAGGTTGTTGCGCTGCGTATTTGCGCCGGAGCTACATAGTTGCCTGCTATTCTTTCACGTACATTTTTCTCTATTCATTTCAGGCATCACCTCCACCTACATACCTATCTTCTTCTACTACTTACTTCTACTTCTGCTACTGCTACTTTGCTTATAATTTTAAATGGGATTAGTGCTGCCACATTCGATTGTGATTGCGAAAGTGTTCAATTGATGGCTTTGCGTGTTGCGGCAACGTTTTCGGGGGGATGAACTTATCGCCCAGGGGGCCGCAAGCACGTCAACAGCCAAATGTAGGAGTGGACAGTACCCGTGGAAGTGGAAGTAGTGCAGCAAACTAAAATTATACCGAACGCGTTTCGACTCAATTCTATTTTTAGCCCACTTACCTGGGTAGAGGGACATTTCACAATGACCCAAAATGTCGAGCAGCACTGCGGCGCTTAGCGCCAACGCCACCACGCCGATTTTACCCATTTTCGAGTGTCACTTGTTCTTTCAATTATTGTTGTTGTTGTCCAAAGCGCGATTTTGATTTAGCGAAAATTGGTCAGAGTTCACGATTTCTGTGAAAATTCTTCGAAAACTTGCACTTTGCTTTGGACTTTAACACTTTTCACTGCTTCCATATGGGGCCGGCCATTGTGTGTACCGCTGCATGTGTGTGTGTGTGCAGTGTGTGTGGCGTTTGCCCTTTAGATGCAGCGCACAATACAGTCGTGCGGGCTGCAGGCGGTCGTATCGATTTTGGCGTAGCGCGTAGGCAGTGCAAATATTTCAGCAAATTTCTGAATTATTATCTGCTTTGAACTGATGGACGCTGCTTTTTCGACTTGGTTTCGAGTAAATTCAAGTGTAGTGTGGTTCTTTTCGTTAATTTGTTAGTAATTTAATTGAGTTTTGTATTAATTGGGGTTTTTCTTTCACTGCTCACTGTAGGCGTTTCAGTGGCAGCGACTTGTCGCGCTCGTCGAGTTCCTTTCCGTTTGTTCGTTTTGGTAGCAACGAAGTTTACCGTTGTACTGAAAACGCTGGCAGCCGTCAACTGCCCGACCAGCGATTCGGTCGTTCGGCTCGGGGAAACTTGTAGCTTGAGCTGTGACGCAAAAACTTAATGTGTCGCACATACACCTCCGCACATTTGAGAAGCAGTGGAAAACGTGCGGCGGAAAGCTGTAGCAGCGGAAGCAGCAGCCCCACAGCAAGGAAGCGGAGCCGGAGGAAACGCCATTGCAGCGCCATCGCAGCACGCAGGCGTTCAAAAGCGAAAGCTTTGCACGCTTCGTTATTACTGTTGTTGCCGAACTAGTGCGACGACGAACTGGTGGGGGCAGCATTGGAGGTGCGGCACAAAAACAAAATGTCTACTTCGCTGCTGCACCATTTCGATGGCTCGGTGCGACATTTCGGTGCTGCTTCTTTGGTTTTTCGGCGGTGCGGCAGTGTGGTGGTGAACCAATTTCCATGTGGGATAGGACAAATTTTCATCAATGAAATTTTTTTCAAGCATTTCATGCTCATGCGCGTCCTTTTTAGGGACTTCATTGAACTTTCGTCTGTAGCATTAGATGCCGCAAAATTGTTGCTGCTTACACGGCGGTATTTGTGTGCAATGAAAAGCTCTCGAGCACCTCGAAGTTCTGCGACAGGCCAATTCATTCAGTTACGTTACGTTGCTTGCACTTTGAGCTGTTTGCCTGTAAAGTTGTCCAGTTTAATGGGCAATTAAAACTGTATGAAAGTACTTGATCCAATTTATCCTTCAATGTATAACTTTTGAAAGGAAAACCTATGTAGAACTTTCTAATCTTCCATTGACTGTTTAGTTTTAATTTTCGAGTTGGTGATGTTATTAGTTAGTGATTGGTATTAGTAAAGCAATTTCAAACATATAATTTGTAATCGATTTTGTACATTTACACTGTCCGCTTTTATGTGAGACTAGGTGAATTTAATCAAATCAAGTTTATAACTATGACGATTTCCTTTGTACAACTATAAATAGTTCGGGTATGACTATTGTAAAGTTTCAAAACTGGTTAATATTAACCCTAATTCCCAGAATTTTAAAGTAACGTAAACCCAGAAGTGAGACTATAAGAGAGAGAGAGAGAGTGAGAATATAATTCTAACATTCCATTAGAGGATTATCGAGGGAATCGAAAATCTTTTGGATTTATCACCATTTGAAATCGTTAGTGAGACTGTGAGGCTCACTTCTGGGAATTAGGGTTAAGCATGTTGTCTAGAATGTAATGCAGCTTAAGCCGAATTTGGAAAAAGGACTTGGGATTGCGACTTAAGATTTCAGGACTTTAGGCTTAGAACCCACATCAAATGTGAAATTACTTTATTACACTGTGCGACAAAAATGAAAAAATGTTTTCACACTGGAAAAAATCCATATGGGCGTGAAACTAGAGACCAAACATAGTGGTACTGCGTACTCAGTTTTTCAGTTCTACATCCTTTGTCCTTTTAAAAGGACTTCAAAATTTTGAAGGGAATAAAAAATAAAAAAAATATAAAAAATACTTAACCTCGTTAAAATATAGCGATATGTATATCAAATGAAAGAGGAAAAGCTCAAGAATTTAAATAAAATTGACTTTTTATCTAAAAAAAGGACATGAAAAAGGTCCTTTAAAAATTTTAATCCTTTATATCCTTGAAAATTTATAACGAATTTTCTTGAAAAGTAGGTATGTTTAAACCCAAAATCTCCTTGATCACGTGTCAAAATTTCATTATTCTCGCTTCTTTGATTTTGTATCTTTTTTATTATTTAAAATACTGATACGCAAATAAATTAGAATATTTGTACTGTATTCGACTTGCAGCTCCCACCTTTTTTTTAATAACTTTTGAACAAATAAAGTTAGAGTATTGAAATTTTGACACGTGATCAAAGAGATTTTGGGTTCTAACATACTTACTTTTCAAGAAAATTCGTTATAAATTTTATAAGGATATAAAGGATTAAAATTTTCAAAGGATCTTTTTCATATCCTTTTCTTACAAACAGATAAAAAATCTGCTTTATTTAAATTCTTGAGCCTTTCCTCTTTCATCTGATATACATATCGCCATATTCTAGCTTGGTTAAGTATTTTTTATATTTTTTTTATTTTTTATCCCCTTTAAAATTTTAATGTCCTTTTAAAAGGACAAAGGATGTATAAATGAAAAAGTGAGTACGCAGTATTACTATGGTTAGTCTCTAGTTTCACGCCCATATCGATTTTTTTCAGTGTGAAAAATGCTGTCGCACAGTGTTATCAGTCAATTATTGCTCAAAATCAATTATGAATCTTTTTCGTGGAGTACTTTTTCGTATATTCTACGTTACAACATCGTTTGAAGCTTAAACTTAACTTTTTTTAACCCTCTGATAATCGACAATTTTTTAAACGGCCAAAGCCCAAGAAGGTCTCCTAGGACCTCTTTTGTAATATTGCATATAAAGCGTGTAATTGTGTAATATAGTGTTGCATAATGTGTGTAAATGTGTTTGGAAAGCCAAAAGGCTAAGCTTCGTGTATATTTTTTAGTAAACATATCGCACACGCACTACAAAAGTGACACAACTCAAAATTTTTCATTTTCGGGTTTATGTGTTAATACTGTGCACAATGCATAAATCTACCAATCAGGAAAAGCTCAGTACATTTTATTGTTGTTAACTGTTGCAAAAATACAGTTAGGTCTCTCTTCATGCCAGGAGTTTGATGCTATTTGATCGCTTCAGCTCAATGCAAAGGAGTCCTAACTCAAATTGTGTCACTTTTGACGAAATAAATTTTTGTTAAGGCCAGGTTCCTCCAAAAAACACGGTTTTTTTCAAAAAATTCCATGTATTGTTAAAAAATAATTTGAAAATAAATTTTTTTACAAATAAAAGTACATACATTAAACTACTAAAAAAACATGTTTTTTTTTGTTTTATTATGGTGGCTACGAAAACAGCTGCTCAAACTCGTCCGATTTGTTGATGAGTGTCACCATTTCTTGGAAACAAATCATCGGAAAGCAAAAAGCAAAACAGTTTCATATTCTGTATCGAATTGTCTATGGTCGGAACTAGAATAAAACATTTTTACTGAAAAACAAACAAAATGTCGTACTTTTTAATTTTTGACCCTTTTTTTGCACTTTTGATTGTTAATAACTTTTTTAAATAACAATGAATATTTTTGGTTGTAATTCCGACCATAGAGAGACATTTAAAGAGTAAAATTCCGTTTGGTTCATGATGATAAGTGAAATAGTTTTGAAATACGAGTGACACTCAGTTGAAAAAATGTAGTTTCGAGAAAAAGCCGATTAAAGATTCGCCGCGGGCGAATTCACCGCTTGAGCGCGCACCGTCCTCCCTTATCTCAACCTACTTCTAGGCAGCGCATACCTTCGGGACTAATTATACATCATTTCTAAGAGTATTTTCTAGCAATTTATAGAAAAAAAATAATTTCGATTTTTTGAAAATTGTTTGGAGGAACCTGGCCTTAAAGTTAGTTTTCAGCAAAATTCTGACAATTTTTGTATTGATTTTTAATTATTAAAATTAATTATGAATTTTCAAAATTTTTCTTTCAACTTTTTAACTGTCATTTATAATTATTAAAAGTGGCATAACTTGAAATAATTCGGTAGATATTGAATTAAAATATCATCAAAACAGTCACAACTCAAAATTTTGGATTTTCAAGTGTAAAATTAAAAAAAATTCTTGCAACTTATCATAAAGCATAATCTGTAAGTATTTTCTACTAAACGGTCTATACGTTTTTTTAAAAAATGTTTATTTAGCTCAAAAACAGTTTTTTGCGTTTCCTGAAAAATAAAAAATTTTTAGTTCTGTAATTTTTTTTGTGCGTGTGCGATATATTTATTTTTTACTACAGACAGATAGGCAAAAACGTATACAATACAAAATAATTGCTTTTAAAATCGCCATAGATCCATATGGACCTTGTTGGGCATCGGAGGGTTAATTTGCATTCCCTTATCATCACTTAAATGATTTAAGAATACAATACAATAACTACGAGTAGATGATTGCAAATATCTATTACATAAACAATTTCAAATTCAGACCCAGCTTTTTGTCATAGAAATAATGTATGTATAAATTGCATTAAAAACTATATTTAATTAATAGGGCCAAAAGAAGCTCCTGGCAGAACTTCTGTGGAAGTATGGACAAGACCTCCGAGGCATCCAGACTTCGGAAGATACTCGCCAAATCCCCCCCTATACCATCACTCATCCGCAAAGAATCTGGAGAATGGACCAAGGATGGCAAGGAGACGCTTGAGGCACTTATGGAAGCCCACTTTCCTGGCTGTTCAGAGGTTCCCGACTCGGTCTCAACTGCACTCGGCACAGAGCAAGGGAATTGTGAGGGCCTAATCACCACATCCAGACTTCGATGGGCTTTGGGCTCTTTCGATCCCTTCAAATCCCCGGGTCCGGACGGCATTTTTCCCGCGCTTCTGCAAAAGGGAAGTGCTGTTCTGATACCGTGGCTCAAGGACGTTTTCAGGAGCTGTCTGAGACTGAACTATGTACCGATGGACTGGCGATTATCAAGGGTTGTATTTTTGCCGAAATCAAGTAAAAGCAGCCATTTGTATCCGAAGGACTATCGGCCCATCAGCCTCACCTCGTTTATACTGAAGACCTTTGAAAGACTGCTAGACTCGTTTATTAAGGAAAGGGTTCCACCTGGCCTGATATCAACGAACCAACACGCCTATATGAAAGGCAAGTCAACGGAGACAGCACTTCATCAGGTGGTTTTTCAGATAGAAAAAGCTTTTCACTACGGAGAATACGCGCTGGGAGCCTTCCTCGACATATCAGGGGCTTTCAACAATGTCTCCACAGAGGCATTGTTGGAAGGCCTTGCATCAATTGAGGTGCACCCACCCATACAGGACTGGATTGGTAATCTGTTGAATTGCCGTACAGTGGTAGCGGAGTGGGGCGCAACAACCATGACGAGGAAGGCGAACAGGGGCACCCCCCAGGGGGGTGTGCTCTCTCCGTTACTATGGAATCTAGTCGTTAACAAGATCCTTTTAAAGCTGAGGGACGGGGGGCCAAGGCTAACCGCATATGCGGATGACCTCGCCGTTGTCGTCTCAGGCAGGTGTCTCACCTCAATGAGCCAAGTACTCGAGAGGACACTGAAAGTGATTAACAACTGGGCAAAGACTGTGGGACTGGAAACAAACCCAGACAAGACGGACTTAGTTCTTTTTACAACAAAGTACAAGATCCCAACCTGGCTTCCTCCCAAACTGAACAGCACCACACTCACCCCCAAACCATCTACTAAGTACCTAGGAGTCATCTTGGACAGTAAACTGTCGTGGAAATTGAATGTGGAAGACAGGAAAAGGAAAGCCTTGAACGCCTTATACGCTTGCAGGAAAATGCTCGGTAAGACTTGGGGCTTATCCCCCCGTCTCACACATTGGATTTACACTGCAGTGATTAGACCCATTATGCTCTACGGGATCATAGTATGGTGGACTGCGGTGGATAAGAAGACCTATGCCAAAAGACTCGAGACTGTACAGAGAGCCGCTGGGTTGTGTATAACAGGCGCAAAGCGCACCACTCCGACAGCGGCACTGGACAAAATCTTGGGATTTTATCCAATTGGTCTGACTGCGAAAAGCGTCGCTAAAAAGGCGGCGCTTAGACTTAAGGTAACTGGACAGCTCACGCTACGACATTACGGCCACAGCAGGTTACACGCAGGGGTGAGCGAAAGCTCAGACTACGCCGTACCTCAAGCCAATTTCAACTTTAAACCCCACGTGATCCTAGAACCGGATGGGTGGCGACAGGGGCTCGAGCCCGGCCGTCAATCCTATAACCTGTTCAAGATGACAGAGGGAGTGGGATCTGCAGTTTTCTGTCCGGAACTTGACCTTCAACAGTCTTTCCGGCTCCCGGACTACTGCAGCATCTTCCAAGCAGAGGTACACGCTGCCACAAGAGCGGCGCAACTAGCAATGGGTCGCACCCCTCCAGACTCTCGAATAAACATCTATATCGACAGCCAAGCAGCCATAAAAGCAGCACCTGGGGTATTGTCAAACTCGATATGCGTACGGAACTGCAAAACCAAATTGGACGAACTCTGTCGCAACAGAGTGGTCACTATCTATTGGGTACCGGGTCACAAAGGAGTTGAGGGAAATGAGAAGGCTGATGCGCTCGCCAAAGCCGGGGCACGACTGCCTACGGTTAGCGAGCCAGACATCCATCCACCCCTCTCCACGCTCAAGACGGAAATAGAAGAGAATATGATTCGTGAAGCGGCGTCCATGTGGGAGAGATCTACATCTCACAGGACAGCAAAAATCATGCTTCGCGAACATAATGTCAACAACACAGAGTTTGTACTATCACTCCGAAGAGATGATTGCAAACTATTGACCGGGATACTCACGGGACACTGTCTCACACCGTCCCACGCTGCCAAACTTGGCTTGGTACCAAGTGATGCATGCACAAGATGTGGTGAAGACAGTGCCAAGGGTACCCTGGAGCATTTGCTGTGCCACTGCCCTGCTCTCTACAGATCACGGGTCAGCTGCCTCGGATCCGCGTCGTTCCCTTCCTTGGAAAGAGTCGCGGAACAAAAAAGCAGCGACTTACTTAGATTTGGCAAAACGTTTTTGACAAACTACATACAGGTCTGAAGCTCCAGAACCTTTCTGGTACCACTATGGACCAACATGGTCTATGTGAGACCCCCCCGAGGGTCAGCCAGCCTAACCTACCTACCTAATATAGATTTCATAAGCCATTTGAACTTTGATTTTAGCCAAATACAACCCTGCATTGTAGTTAAAGAGTCAATGCACACGGCTACTATACATTAATTATTCCACTAGTTATTTTGTATGAACGTGTGGAACGAATGAATAAATAATTAATGTACCTACTTAACACATTCCTATTATGCAATGCACTGTAAATTTTGTTCAAACTCAGGTATATTTCATTATGGTTCAAACACAGTTGTCATAATAAATAAAGTGCAACTCAATCCCAGCGATATGGCAACGTCGCGTTCGCGTTGACGTTTGCTGATTACATTTCGTTGTTTTCTGATGATTAATGCAGGTACAATAATTTTCGTAAACATACAAAAGCGATCTCAAGTGAAAATTTTGTAAAGACCTCCAAATATTCCACAACATGGCTGCACTCAAAGGTAATTTCACTGTTATTTCGTACGGCAAACACTTTCGCCATACTAATTGCGAATTCCTTTTTGCCACAATCGCTGCGCATTTCTCTACTGTGCGAAACGGAAACAATGGCAATGACCCAACGGTGCTAAAACTAAAGCGTAAGTAAAAAGAAAGACTACTTTAGTGCTATCTACTGAACTTTAGATCGTTTTTGTTCTGCTCTATTGCCCACACAGTCTATTGATTTGCGCATTTCTGACATGCCTCGGTATGACGTTTTTGATATTGGCTTGCGCCGTGCCACAGCCCAAGATTTTCTATCCGTTCTTCGTGCTGCTGTTCTACGTGCTGACCGTGCTGCCGGTGTTCGTAGCGAAGCGCTTGCATCCTGGCAACGAGACAAATCCGAGGACAGAGTTCGCGCTCTTCATTTGCGCCGGCATGGTGCTCAGCGCCTTTGCCTTCCCCATTGTGCTGGCCCACAGCCATGTGGTAAGTGGTCGTCGCAGCACCCGCTACATCTGCAGCTGGAATAACTCGCCATGTCCTTGCAGATCTCTTGGCTGGCCTGCAATCTGACTCTGATTAGTAATGTCATCAACTATTTGACAATATTCGGCTACGCCATGAAGGACAATGACTTTGACGCTCCCTACGGTGGTATGTTCTAAGCAGAGTCGCGGAGGCGAACTGACCCCAACCACTTCCCATAACCACCAACAGCAACAGTAAAATGAAATTAACAAGTAGTAGAGGCAGCAACAGTATCCGAAAAGTGTCGAAAGTCGAAAATCGAATGTGTTTTGGTCACTTGCAGCTGCTTGAACGGAACGCATTGGTCGGCGATTCATATTTAGTCTTAAGATTAAAAAGCCTTTTGTAATATACACACACATATTTATGCGAGATTGAGTAAGCAGCAGTTAGTGAACGCTCGGCTCCATTGCAAAAGTTCTGCCAACAAATAAAATGAAATTCTCGTCATTCGCAAACGAACCGAAAAGATAAACGCTATGTGACATAGGAATCTCGTTAGTGAGGCAGCAAATAACAAGCACTCAACATTGTATACCCATAAATCAAGTTTAATTTAAATACATAAGTACGCGCATATGCAATGCCACTTGATGTTGCACAACTCTTAATTTATTTGCATGCAATAAAACAGCATCAAAATTGAAATTAGATTGAAAACGTAAACGTGCGTGAAAGTAATAAAAATCGAAATAGCAAACGCTTAAAAATAATCATGATTGGCATTAAAGCAGTTTTCATTCAATACGTAACAACATTGCTGAATCAGATTAAGGGTTTTACTAGAAAAGGAGCCAATTTGAATGCTTTATACAGCAGTCAGAGACGGCAGGTGGATGTGTGCAGCGACTAATGATGGCAAAAGTAACTAAAAATCAGTTCCTTTCATGCAACTTAACTTTTGCTTTTAATTTTTTAGAATTTTTCATGTCGGAGGTAGCCTGATTCAGTATATGCGTACATATCTGAATAACATATTTGATTTTCTGATTCATCATCACTTAGCCGAACAGCTACAAATAGGGCAGCAGCTATGATGCAACTCCTCCAAATTCAAAGTAATGATATGACAAGTTCATTCAGAAAAGGTTTTTGAGAACAAACAGTTCTCACGATAAGAATATCATGGGTCCTGAATTCACAATTTAGATTCTGAACCAATCTATAGTTCAGTCAGTTCCTCTATTATTACGAAGGCTACAGCTTTCTTTCTATTTTCTTACATGAAGCTTGAACATCTTTAGAGCTTTTCGAGAAAGCTCTGCGGTGCCATTTCGAATATGCCGCATGCTAAATTGAGCTGTGTTGAGTGCTCACTCGCTCTCAGCCTTGGCAAACATAACAAACAATCGCGAAGGAGCAGTACGTGCCGCCTAGAATTGTTTTTGTTTACAGAACACAAGCGACCGTTTCCGAATTGAGGGGAGCACATTTTTTGGCACAAATCGGAGTGGCCGGTGCGCCTCTCTGTCTGCCAACCAACAAGTCGACCAGCCAACAGTCGCAGTCGCTCTCGTGAAGTCGGAGGCATACAAACCACTTGCGGATGACTCTGATTCACACACATAGCGTACGCCGTCTGTCCGCAACCACCTCAAATGCCAAAACATAGCAAGGCAAAAATTCTGAAAATTCTGCGCAAGGAAAACCGAAAAGAACTGTGCAATAAATTAAAATCAAATACCGTCATAAATACGAGCAGAAATGTGCAAATGAAAATTGAAATTGGTTCGTTGAAAAATCGCCAAATTGCGGTCGAAGCGAAAAGGCCAAAGGAAAAAAGAGTCGAGTGTGGAGTATGTGAAAATTTGGGTCGCATTGGCGAAATTGCGTTGAAAATTCAATAAATCTCGGCAATATTGAAATCGAAAATTGAAAATGTCAATTGGTGAAAAGTGAAAAGTGGCACAATTGGAAAGTGTTACGAGTCGAGTGCCGCAGCTGGAGCGCATAGATGTGTCCTTTCGGTGCGCTGCCTGCACGCCGCGTCCGCTCTTTGCTGCATTATTGATTATTATGAAACAAGTCGGGCTCGTTTGCGAATTTAGCACGTGAAAATCGATTTTGAATTACCTTAAACAACAACAAATTGTAGCACATTAAAACCACCAACAACAGCACGAAAAATCGATACATTTGAATTTTCAGAGAAGCAGCACAAAGTGCAAACGACAACAACAAGCATTGGCATTGCGTAGCCAACAACAAATACCGCAGCAGCAACAACAACAATAACCACATCAACAATAATAAAGGAAAAGCCACGCACCGAGTGGATGCCGTTTTTTTTTAATTAACCAGCTGCAGTGTTTTTTGTTTTTGTTTTTTGGGCGAAATGTATTGTTTGAGTTCTAATTTGTTTAATTATTGCCCTGCCCTTTGTTCTATCCCTTGTGCCCATTTCAGTTGCTCACATTGAGGCAACTTCTTAGACAACAACAACAACACGGCCAGCAAACGACTGAAAGCACAGATTTATATGTACATGTAACACGATATAACAGCAACAACAATAAGAACATATTCGCAACAAACACCAACAGCAACAAACGACGACAACAATAATAACAACAATAACGAGCTGCTAAAAAGGGGAGCAGCTCGACAACAACAAAAAGCCAACACGTCCTTGCGCTGCTTTGTGGCGAAGGCAGAGCTGGGGCAGTGCTTTACGGCACGCAGCGCATAAATTCCAAAAACAACAACCATAACAGTCGCTCTAAACACTAAGCAGCAACAACGACCACTTAGTTTTTTCGATTTTGATTTGAGTTTTGGTTGCGTTTGCATGCGTGTGACTTTTGCATTGCGCTGAACTCTCCTTCACTTTGCACTCTCTGAACACATCTTCACCATCGCCGCCTGAATGTCACCGCCGGGCGCAACCACTGCTTTCATTTAGCTCTATGCGCACAGTTACCATATTTCCATAATGTTTAAAATGCAAATTTGTAATTGAAAATAGTTTTCCAATTGCCTAAGCGGACAACATTCTTCTGGTTGCATGGTTTCCGCTCGATGTGTTTCCGGTCTTGTCAGTTCTTCTTATTTACTAGTATTTCTTAGTTATCATACGTTAATGAAATATTTAGGATTTGTTTATTCTAGTTTTGAAAAGATACTTAGTGAAAAATTGTATACTTTGTGGAAGAAGCAATACTTTTGCATCCAAAATGGAAAATGGCATTCAGACAAAGAACTTTGATGTCAGCAAAGCAATTTCTGGCCTATTTCGATTCATGGCGGAAGCTGGAATGAATATCAGTCACAAAGCTTATGAAAGGCATTTTAAAGGCAATTGAGCTCAGTCAAGTTTCAGTATTAGTGGCTTTGATACAAAGCTTCTGGCAGACAAGGAAAATAAGACCAAACAAAATAAGCTAGAATAAAATATGAGGATGCTAAAACTTAGTTGATGATGCTAAGTTGATGCTCCAGACTTAACTGCAAACTAGGACTTAGCACGATGTTAAATTTATTTATTTATTTTAATAAGCTGTTAGGGCTTACTGCTCAAAAGGAATTTCTTTGCTCAGTCTAGTTTAACATCAAATTATGAGTATTGCTTTCCAATAATATTATTCATTGTCAATCTTGTTTATCATCGAATTGTTGCTCCAAGCCCGATTCCTTCTGACTCTATTCAAAGCACATCATTGTATGTGATGATCTAATAGCAACAATTTCTTCTGCCCTTTCATTTGGACATCGTCTGGCTACCATTTGCGTCCCTTATTGGCCAATAAATTTTCTAATTAATTTATGGCGTTCGCTCAGAATATTTTGTTATTTAATTTACCCTTAACTGCAAGAATTATGTTCTTGCTTCTTTAGTCAACATACGTTTTCTTACGAAAGTAACTAATAGAAACGCACTTTGAAAAAAAATGTATTATATATTATCAAAAAGGCTTTAGACTTAATTTTTGTTTCAAAAAAAGTGTATCGGGGCTTATGATGAGATATCTACTTCTATTAGAGATAAAGTAAATAATGTCCTGACACCTGGCTCCTATTCCAATTCGCATCACTTTAGACCCCAAAATTAGGAAAAGAGAACTCGAACAATTGCACACAGTATTACAAACAGTTTTTTCCTGAACGAAAACTCAATGTGCTATTGACTTATCCCACTGGCTGACATAGAATTCGTACCTATGTAAAAATAATTAACACTGCCATTCGGCCAATCGCTTCTAGCTCACAACTTAATGGAAAACTTCATGCCACCATAATATCTTTTTTGTAATAGTCAGACAATCTCCAGAAAACACCTGCTCGGAAAATGCTTCCTTGTTATAAATGCTTCCTTATTAGCAAATAAACTATTTTGAATATTATCAAAACATTAAAAACACTTGACGTCTACCAACAACACTATTTGAAAATTTATTTATTTGAACTCCTTAATACCATCCATAACAGTTAGTGTCTAGTTATATGTTTTCTTTATTTAATCACCAAAAAGTTTTCAATAATAATAATGTCTCGGCAACAAATTTCATCTGCTGTCACCACAGTGCCATATGTCCATCATATCCTCCAAACACTTTTTTGCGCATTGTTGTTAGCTCTTCTGCTAATTTCATTCCCGCCCACCAGCAACACTAGCAACTATGTATGAACTTGCATAAACTGTTTGCAATTGTGTAAAAGCGGTAATTAACGCTTTAAACACCAATTAGTGGATGGCCACCCCACATGCGATAACTGCAAGATTCAATTGGATTAGTTCAAGCAACTGTGGGCAACGGCTCAACGTCTCAACTGGGCGTCCAAGATGGGCGTCGTCAATTAAACGCATAAAGCCTTGTCATGGCAATTTTGCAAAATTGCGCAAAATGTTGATGCAATCTTAACCAAAACTTAGTGCCAACACAACAGTGAAGAGAAGCTACACAAAATTTATTAATCAAATTATTATTTGAAAACCATTGAACCACCTGTTGGGGACCTCAGATGAATGTCGCAGAAAGCTGTCCATGCACATTTTCATTGGTGACAACTGGCCGTAGCCTCAAGATTGTCACGCGTACACATTGTACGTTCTTGTTATGCTGCTGATTTTCTTTTCGTTGTTGTCATTGTCTGTGTTTTTGGGGAGCAGTAAGTGCCCAGAAATAGCTTGCGAGATGCGCTCACCGCTATACATTTTGTCGCCTTAGACTTTTTGATATTTTGCCAAAGTTCAATGTGAACATGCGACACACAGTCGCTCGCCATTTCACAGAGACAACATTTTATTCGAATTTAATAATACGCTTTTTTGTTGGGTTTGTTTATTTTGGATTTTTTTAATGATATTTTTATATATTTTTTAACATGATGCGCGCCCACGTCAAATCAAGCTTTGTTGATTAAAAACATATTTCCAAAAGGTGTGGCAATATGTGTGTAAAACAAGTTGATCTTCTGACTTTCAAAAATCTGGAATAGCAAATTATATTTTATTATGAAAAACATAGATCAAACAATTGTTCCGTATGAACAATAAAAATGCTCTCATATGCGACTATTGAGGGAAGCTATATTTGGGTTAAAACAGTGAAACTTCAATGCAAACTTTATGACTTTTATGTATGCAAATTATTATTCAAAAACTTTAGGATTTATGTAATAAATTCGAAAAAAAATTAAAAACTAGGCGCTAACTCTTATGATCTCAAGTTTTATTATTTTATTCAAGTTTATCTAATAAGGGAGCAAAATATTCAGATAGACCAAAAAGACAAAGTTCCATATCCAAAGGATCCTTTAGTAAGTTAGACATGCGATTAAGATTTCGCAACAGAATTCGGACAATGATCTGACATTCTTCATAGATAATTGTAGCGAGATACAATAAATACTTTGCTGAACAACTGTCATTACCATTTTTGCCAATTTTTCTGACAGAAAATTTTTGGGAATGATTTAAAATTAGATGATTCGAAATTTTGAGTAAGGAGTTTTAATGACAGAAGGCATTCTTCATTAGATAATTGTACTGAAATAGTGTAAATATTTTTCTGAACAACTGTCATTATCATTTTTGCAAAGTTTTCTGACAGAAAATTTTTTGGAATGATTTAAAATTAGATGATTAGAAATTTTGAGTAAGGAGTTTTAATGACAGAAGGCATTCTTCATTAGATAATTGTACTGAAATAGTGTAAATATTTTTCTGAACAACTGTCATTACCATTTTTGCCAATTTTTCTGACAGAAAATTTTTTGGAATGATTTAAAATTAGATGATTCGAAATTTTTAGTAAGGAGTTTTAAAGACAGAAGGCATTCTTCATTAGATAATTGTACCGAAATAAAATAAATATTTTTCTAAACAACTGTCATTACAATTTTTGCCAGTTTTTCTGACAGAAAATTTTTTGGAATGATTTAAAATTAGATGATTAGACATTTTGAGTAAGCAGTTTTAAAGACAGAAGGCATTCTTCATTAGATAATTGTACCGAAATAAAATAAATATTTTTCTAAACAACTGTCATTAAAATTTTTGCCAGTTTTTCTGACAGCAAATTTTTGGGAATGATTTAAAATTAGATGATTATAACTTTGGAGTAAGGAGTTTTAAAGACAGAAGGCATTCTTCATTAGATAATTGTACCGAAATAAAATAAATATTTTTCTGAACAACTGTCATTAAAATTTTTGCCAGTTTTTCTGACAGAAAATTTTTTGGAATGATTTAAAATTAGATGATTAGACATTTTGAGTAAGCAGTTTTAAAGACAGAAGGCATTCTTCATTAGATAATTGTACTGAAATAAAGTAAATATTTTTCTGAACAACTGTCATTACCATTTTTGCCAATTTTTCTGATCGAACATTTTTTGGAATGGTTTAAAATTAAGACGATTAGAAATTTGCAGTAAACAGTTTTAAAGAATGAATCATAAATTAGTTTTTTTATAAATTATGATTATTTCTAGAAATACCAAGATATCTTTGTATTAATGAAAGCTGGAACATTTTCGTATCGACAGAAAAGTTAATAAGCATATAGTTTTTTTTCTTCTTAAAATCACTTTAAGAAAACTTTCTATAAAATACTAGTTTAAAGACTTTGAATTTAGTCGTTTAGTCATTTCAAATTCTTATATCTTAGTTTTCTTTGAAGAAATGTACATATTTGAGACTCAACACTTTTATACCAAAGGGAGTAAAAATGCTTCCATTGATATATTTTATAATTTAATTGCATGGCTTTCTTAAAGTAAATCTTCCATGACTTTTTCTTCTCTTAAAAGCCAAATTAAATACAAAAATTGAAAAACTAATCAAAATATTACCCCTATTTTGTTGTATTGGCCAGGCACTCGAGTGTTAACTTCATCTCCTCGATCAGCCACCAACTAGCAAGCAAGTCGCTTTTGGCCGATCTTAGAGTGCAGATATTTATTTGTTAATACTTTTTTTTGTATTGCCACTTTTATCATTTGCCAGCAGAGGGAATTGAATTGCGCACATTTGGTCGGGCGTTGAGCGATCTGCGGGGACAGCCGCTGCCACTTAAATTCTTGCTGCAATTTGCACATTTACATCTCTACTCGTATATATCAATGATTTTACACATTTCGTACACACTTGGCGCACTGAACACTGTAAATAAATATTTTGTGCGCGAATATGAGAGATTCCGCGACGTTTAAAGTGTTTTGACTGCTGACGTCAAAGTGATTACAGCAAAAAAAATTAAAAGAAAATGTTTTACTATTTGGATGTGGAATATTTTGTGTTTCGTTTGCAATTAATTTTGAATTTGAAGGATTTCATTTGGCTATCTTTGCACCTTCTTTTTTACTTATTTAGAAGCATGTGTTGTTTTTGTTAGAGCAAACAGAATCCCACAAACTGAAATTGCTGCCAATCGCACTTGGCCACTTACATACAATAAATAAAACATAAAATAGTAATTCTTCTTTGTTAAATTTCCAATTAAACTTCCTATCTCAACAAAACTATTTGTATTTCCCCCTTCCGATTTCTACACAATTTGTGGGCGTGGTTTGATGTGTTCAAAGTTTCTTCTCTTCCTCTCGCATGCAAATTTCGTTCGTCTCTGCCTATGACTCTCTGTTATTGTATTGATTCTTCCTTCCGACTTTAGACATAGCATTAGCGAAGCATACTTTCCAATTTGATTATATCGAAAGACATTGAATATCTTGAAATCTTGGCTTTTGTAAATAATTTCGTACTGTAGTTACCAAGAATCTTCACTCTAATTGCAACAAATTATTAAACGAGTAACAAGAACCAAATGGAAGCATACAAAAATCTGCACCCTGTATGACGAGAAATGCTCAGCCAAAACTGCAGCATTGTCAGCAATGGTCTCCGACGATAGCCACAACAACATTTTCAAGCTATTAACTGCACTGATTGCACACCCTATGCTCTGGAGGAGTGGCCAATGTTGCGACTGAAATGTAAGCCAACTGCAGTCGTCGTGTAATAATACAGGCTCCACAATTGCATCACAGGTACGTCGTCCACACGTGCTCACCATTTCAAGTACAGCTGCTGCTGCCACTGAGTGATCGAAATGTACTTTTAGACAGTCGACTGGATAATTACAGTTCCGTACAAAAAGCGCAACATGTCGGTGCGAAAAATGGATCTCAGCTCCAACAAATGGATTTTTACATTAACAGGTGAGTGACCGTTCGATGATTGAAGAAGAAAATGATGTCTTCGGAACGACTATAAATACTAATGTCACATATTTGTAATTAACTTGTGAATATTCTCAGCATTAGCAGAAGTTTTGGGTTCGTTGATTACAAGAAAGCGTCCACCTTTGGTGGGTAGTGAAATGCCAAATTCTATAAATACATAGAAATCAAAAATCCATATAAAAACTCATTCATTTCCATCATCGTAAAAACATTCCAGCAAATAGAATTTTATGAGGAAATAAATAATGAAAACGTATTTAGTCGAAAGCCATTCGGGCACATGTGGGATTTATTGACCTTTGTTATTCGTGGAGCTCTCATACCCGAAATTTAGTACAAATCCATTCAAAAATTCAACAAACGTTGTTGTTTTTATACAAAGATGTGGCATTTATTGCTCGTAAATTGATTTGATTTAAAGGGTCGCAATGATTCGTTTCGATAGGAAGTGGCAATGATGCGCAACTTCAGACTGCAATGGTGATTTAAATTGTGAAGGAGTTCACGAGAACTCTGGGTATAGAATCCTTGCCAACTTGACTGTATTACTGAAGCGTCAACTTAATTGTTCCCCCAATGTAGCATTGAAAACATTTTTAAATAGAAGCTTCAAGACTTTAACAAACATAAAGCACGTTAAGAATGAGATTACCTCTGAAAGATTAAAACTAGGCCCAAAAGTTAAGTTAACCTTATCCAAGGATAAGGTTTTATAGATTCATAAAACGTATGATTTCCTCATTTTAGAAAAAACATAGAACACAACTGAAGTCCGGTTCATATGCAGAGGCTTTGAAATTCAATAAAATCATTCAATTCTCTCAATAAAACCAACTTTATTCATAAATATAAAATAATAAAAAAATAAATAAATAAATATAGGGTTTTCCAACAAGAGGTGTTATTTTGGTATTCAAAGAAAAATGCCATTTTTTGAGATAAATGATCGGATCTTTATTTCATAATAAAGAGGAAGGTATGCCGTTAATAATGAAAAACAACATCAGCCAAATGGTCACCACGACCACGCTTACAGGACCATATCCTTTTCATGAAATTTTCCATAACCAAATCGCAAAGTGGCTGCCCTATGTCCTCAATAGCCTGACGAATTCTATCTTTGAGGTCTTGAATCGACGTTGGGCTGTTGGCGTACACCTTATCTTTCACGTGGCCCCAAAAGAAGAAGTCGCAAGGTGTTAAATCACAAGATCTCGGTGGCCAATTGTGATCACCTCTTCCAGAGATAACACCCAGAGGACCCAATCAGCAAGACACGACGTTGTTGATGATCGGTCGGCTTGAGTTCTTGTGTTAACTGAACTTTATAAGCCTTAAGACCCAAGTCTTTATGCAAAATACGGTGTAATGACGTTTTTAGAATGCCCAATTCCAAAGAACGACGAGGAATCGACAAACCTGGGTTTGTTTCTTCACATCACTAACTTGTCCCAACAGCACGAATTTTTCCGAAATAAAAGCTGGAAAAGTAACAGGTACCGAAATACCGGGTGATTCAAAATGACACCTCTTGTTGGAAAACCCTATAAATAAATAAAAAATAAAATAAAATTCAAATTAAAATTACAAGAGTCCATGAGTTGAGTGAGGCCTATACAAGATTATATAAATCATTCAAAACTGAATTAAGTAAAAACTGATACCATCAAACACACCAACTAGTAATTTTTTGAGAATTTTGCAAGTGGACTCTTGTATGTTTTGCGAGGACTCTTGTGATTGTCAAACATGGAAAAGTGAACAACAAAAAGACAAAAAACATCAAACACAAAAATGAGTCATTAAAACACAAACGAAACCATCGACCTTTTGTCCCTTGGTTCCACCAAATGCCCCCGACCTTTTGTCTCCGACTATTTACGGCAGTTGACTCTGACCGCATCAGCGATTACAGAAGTTATTGATTACTTTCTTTGGGCTTTGGGCAAACTAATTGAGATACTAAATAAATTTTAACTGCTCAGAAATAGACATAAAATCTTTTCCTCATAAGAAGCACGCACCCAACGGAGCGTCGAATGGCAGCCGAGTATCGGAATTCGCAGCAGAATTTGCCTATTTCCTTCCTTAATTTTTTTTTATGAGCCACAGGCGGTCAACTCATAAAGCTCGTACCACTCAAAATAGACTTTTTTGGTGATTATTCTTTTCATATACGTATTTCATAAAAGTATTTTGTATCTTGTGCGGATATTTCCAATGCATTCATTTGTTTGTGTACATAACACGACGCAAGGTAGACGCGTCGATGGGCTAATAATCGGCTGCCGCACGTTGATTTGAAAACAAATAAAACAGCCATACACACACACGTGCTTACCGGCTTGTCGGTGAGTATGCACGTGTGTGTGTGTGTGTGTTAATTTATGAGAACACCTCGTAATGGGGGGGGGTCGGACTTATTGGCTGTTAAGAGTTTCTTCTTCTTCTTTTCGTTCCTTGTGTTGAGGTGCAAATTATCTGCCTTTTACAGAAATGTGTGTACTTGGAATGTTTTTGGTGGTTGCACGAAGGCATTCACCTTGTTGGGTTTTGGTCAGCAGGCAGACAATTAAGCGACCTGTACGTAACACAAAAGAGTCTAACGAAATGCCAAAGTTTATAAAGTTGTGACAGACACAAGTGTACACCAGTAAGGACTATGTATTTCTCAAATACTATGAAGTAGACTCAGTCAATATGATGAGGAAACATGAAAATGATTGATTAAGAACTACGCCCAGCGGCAGCTGATTAGTGCCATTTTGAAATTATACATGACTCAAGGTTGGAAAAAACTATAGAAAAAATAAATTTATAAAAAAAGTGGCCAAAATATGTGTAGAAGGAAATTATTACCTCTGAGAGTAAAAATGCCTTAAAAAGCTGTTCGATGTTCGAAAACGACATAAAACTGCAGGACCCTTTATTTGTTTTAAATTGAACACGGACCTAAAATGCTAATGGAGTCGCATTAGCCTTGTCTTAAAAGTTCTTCTGCACCATTTTGGTGCATTTCTTGGCGGCATTCTTCTTCCACTTCCGATCCTTCTCTCTTGTCTTGTTATCAGACTTTTTTGTCAATAATGCATGAATACTGCAACAATATGAAAAAAACACATTTAAAGACTTAAATGTTTTTTGTCTGGGAATCCATACAATCGTAAAATCCTCTTGTAAGTAAGTATTTCTATTTCGTTATGCTTCCAGCCCGTCTGTTCTCCCTTATTCTACTCTGCTATTGTTTTAGTCGTCCAATGAATTTCCTCTAAATATTTTTCTGCATTCGTATATCGTTCGGTGAATACAGTCTTTTTGCCTTCTGTAGCTTTTCTGTATTCTATTCTATTTACACAGATATACTGATTCACTATATATAAGGGAGTTTTTGGAGTTCAAACCTCCGAAATATCTGTTTTTTACAAACAATTTGGGTTTCGGATTCAGAAAAATATTTCGGGGGGTTTCAAAAAGTAATTCTTTAATATTTATAAAATGCCAAAAATGCCTTTTAATTTTTATGTAGTTTTAAACTCAATCCTAATATATCGGGGGTTTCAACCCCCATCTCCCGCCCCCCCCTGAATCCGCCCCTGTATTGAACTGAAAAGTTGTGCAGTAACCCAAAAATTAAATCCATCCATCCAAATGCCAATTCACCCTACTTACTTACTTACTTACATAGCTGGACATAACATAGCTATCTGTGATCGGGTTACAGCCAGCCAGAAAAATTATCTCTAGGCGCCAGTTGGTCACAATAAAAGATGATACGTCGTCCTCAACTTGATCTTTCCACCGGAGACATGGTCTCTCTCTGCAGTGTCAATGCAAATCCAACCAAAATCTGCAAATACGCCCACTTATTCGTAAATATGTGTGTCAGTCTATTGACTTTTTAGTCCGAAAACTTCAAGAATACTAATAGAATAATAATTTGTTTATGGTAATAGAAAAATCACTTCATGTGACTTTAGTTATAGTTCAATGAAAAAACTTTCTATCACTGGATTAAAGTAACAAAAAAAACCTTATAAGTACACAGTCAAAGTTAAAATTTTTTTGTAGGAAATCATCATGACGAAGTCAACCACAACAATCAGACTTACTAAGTTGACAAGTTGAGATTAATGCTGCTCATCAAAAACAAAGACAAAGACTTCCTGGAATACATATTGTAGGCACAATTGTTAACGAATGTGTTTCATATAATCTAAAGTTTAAGTTTGACTAGAATCTTCAAGAACACTTTCCTTCGAATACAAATTAGCAGAAACATACAATTATGGATTATAAGAGAGAAATGCTCTGAGCAACTTTGTCCTATTTCAGGCTTAACTTTTGAATTGATATGGCATCATACAAAATATAGAAATATTTATACAGTAGAACCTAGATTATACGGATTCAATTAACCGGAAACACCAATTATTCATAAACGAAAAAATATCGATCAATCGTGATTACTCGTATTAACCGGGTTTGTACAAATTACAACATACATTCTTTTCTTTCGTTACCTGTGAACGTCTAAACGAAATTAAAAAGGAATTTTGTTCGAGTAGAATTTTCATAAATGACTTTTGGTAACGTGCGACAAACATCAACAAATCTTCCAAACACACGAAAAAATCTATATACTCGCGAAACTAGGGACAAAATGTAGTAAAACTGCGTTTTTAGTTTTTCTCTCTGACGTTCGAATTTTTTTTAAAGGGCTTTGAAAATTCAAGGACATGACAGAAATCCTTAGGTTCAAAGGCGATTTTGAAATTGCAGAATTAGTGTATGTATCCTCTAGTTTTAGCAGCATAACGATTCATACATGAGTTAATTATATATTTTATGTTTATCGTATGGTGCAATATATCTTTGTTTTATAGAGAGAAGTATTACATTTTTTTATATCTTAAACTAATAAAGTTAGAAGTACGAAATTGAAGGATGTGGTAGTTACATATTAGTCCTTAAAACAAATTTTTTCAAAAAAAAACTATTTGAAATTTTTATGGATATTCAAGGATAAAGTTTTAAAAGGTAATTTTCAATACATCTTCGTACTTTTGCACTAAAACATTAAATTTTCTAAGATTCTAAGAATTTGTATCTTTTATATAAATCCCATATTGTTATTTTACAATGCGCTCAATTTTCAAAATAAAATATGAGCTTGAAATTTCAAAGTCCTTTCAAGACATTTGGTCTCTAGTTTCGCCAGTATATCGATTTCTTCGTGTGTTATCGCACGGTGTAATGCAATATAATATAAAACATATTTATTAAAATTTTATATAATATATAAAACATATATATTATATAAAAAATGTTGCCTCAATCAGTCAGGAAAATCTAAAATCCCGGAAGCTTCCGGTGATCATCCAGAGTAATCGCCCTTTCAACTCAACTGTAGCGTACTTCATGCGTGAGCTTGACCGAATCAAATTCCTGACTAGCTATTACCGTTCTTCAATCATCGCAATGTAACTGATACGATTTACTCAAATGGAGGGAAATGATTTGGGTTGCATTAACATTAAATATTTATCAGTGCAATTAACTGGCAGACAGGGACATCACTTACGCAAGAAAAAATAAATCTCCTCTTCCCCTGCCACACTCAGTTCGAGACTTCGATGCCATTCGTTTTGTGCTTTGACATCTGATGAATGTACGGTCATTTATAACTCGTTAGCATACAATTTTGGGCTTAGTGTAGGAGTTTATTGGTCCCACAACGTCACAACGTGGTCGGTTTAGATGTAAGCATTAATCGAGTACAGTAACAATTCTAGAAGTATTCAGAATTCAGCCGTGTTATCATCACTTTTTATTCTTTTATGCTTATTTAGGATTTGCAAATAAAAATTCAACATACAACAAAGAAACGTTAAATTTTGTGTTCCAATTGAAATAAATTACCTTTCTTTCTTCTACATCTTTTATTTTCTCTTATGTTGAACCATAACATCACAATCCGAAAATACTCAAAATTGAACATTGAACAATGCAAAGTTATTCTGATCTATGCCAAGTCTACGCTGGCGGACAATTGCTTCCCATGTAAGTGATACATCGCAGCTCTCTCAAATCGTCCCAAATCGAAATCGATAGCCGCCAAACAAATAACACACGTCTATCAAATTCTGTACCACATACTCGCCGAACTGAACTCTAACATCACTGTACAACACTACGCCAACTACTTAGTTAACTAATCATTTTCGTTGAGACTTTCGTTTCGTGTTTGTCTTTAATTCATTAACAACTAACTTTAACATTAACAATGACTTACAATTAGCTTGTGTTGCATTACGTTTGATTTGAATCATTTCGTTCCGTTCCGTTTCGTTTCGATAATGAGCCGTTGGTCATACAATCGTTCGTTCGCAAGTTGATTCGTTCGTTGGTTCGACGTTCTGTTAAGTGTTTGCAGTTCAAGTAAGCGTACTTTAGCAGCTCACCAATCTGTCCACTCACTCTAATCTAACCACTTAGTGAAATCAACAAATAACCGTATTCGTAACTACTCGTTCTACATGTGCTTCATGGACTCTGTGTATAAAGTACCAATACTAGTAATACTATTATTAATATAGTCGCATATAGTCGTACATTGTCATTATAAAGCCGATTACTACTCGTGCCGTTCGCTATTCGTTTGTAAATCGTTTGTGCATTGTCTGTGCCAAATGCAGGAAAAACATGTAAAAATGGTACTGAATAATTGAGGTTAGGTATAAGGCACTCAACTACGGTGATATACGGTGTCAAGTTGTAAAATATTCAATTGAAGTAAAATTCTTCCGTTCAATGAATTTGAATTCAGTGTAAAATATATATTAACTCAATAGTTTTAGAGTTGTTGTAGCCTTAGGTGTAAATCTGTCCAGTCTTTACTCTCTGTTGGGGGCGTCTACAATTTAAACAATACATTTTCCAACTTAAGTCATTCTCAAGCTCAGTTCATGCTCAAAGAATATATGAGTACTTTACAATAAAACAATAGTCCTCGCTGTTTCTGGTCCAAGAATTCTTCATTAAATAACTAAAATGGAATCATTTAGCAGACTACGAATACATTCATTACAACAACCAAAATTATAAATGGCTAAAACCGTAAATGGCTATCAAAAGTGATATATGTAGCAGTGCTAAGCTGACGTTAAACCCCTCAGGATCAGCTCGCTCAATGTTAAATATTGTAATAGCGCAATTTCAATCACAACAATCACATTTTGCTCCTCCACATATTCTTTTGTCTCTTTCTTTTTTATTCTTTGCAGCGACATTTGGAGTACTAATTTTCGTGTGGATTCCACAAGTGTCAGCTGAATGTCAAAGTATGAGTCCATGCTTAAAGCCAATGCTAATTTCCCCCCATTTTCCCACCACCCGAAAAATAAACACACTTACGCTATTCTATCTACTATATTTTGCGTTTTTATCATACAAAAACAAATGTGTATTTTTTTCTTAATGTGCCTTCAATGATTTACAATTAAAACTCAGACACAAAAATGACAATTTCAGACAAATTCTAAATGTTTTCAGAATTTTTAGGTTGTAAACTTAAACAACAATTTATTAAAAGGCCATTTCTATAACTTTGCATACCTACTGAACATTTTTATTTTGCGCTAAATTAAAAAACTATAAATACAAACATATTTATAAAACGTTTTTATTTGAAGAAATTGATATTCTTTACATTTTTTTTACATTTCAATGACTTCAGTTTACAAAAATTACACTATTTACTACTTAAAGTTGGATGTCATTCTGTGGAACTGACAGTTTCAGCCATAAATTAGGACAAAAAGTCGTACATTGTTTCTTTTTAAAACGAGTTTAAAAAAATTTTGAAGTTGAGGAGGTTAATATAAAATGAAAATTAATAAATTAGCAGAGGATTTAAATATCTTTTTTTGATATATTCTAAGTAAACTCTGAATTTTTCGGTTTTTCGAAAAAAATTGTTCAATTCTAACAAGTTCAAATCTCCAAATGGTTATATTCTCTAGACAGTTTAACCCTTTCGCTACTGGTTTTTACTGGAGAAAGATAAAATTTTAAATTTTACGTTTTAGGCTTCTATTTGGTTATATTAGCAACATTCCATAAACATTTTTTTATTTTTATACTCGGACGTTGTTTTTTAAAGTGTTTTTCAATGAGAGAAACCATATCGTTGTAACTGTAATAATTACTTAAACATAAACATTTTTACGCATAACGAAAATTTGAATATTTCTTCATTTACTTTAGCCAAAATAAGAAGTAAAGAATTAACTAAATTGAAAGAAAATTCAAATCGTCAAATTAAAAAATTATCTAAAGTTTTCTGCTTCTTTTTCCTCTGATGTCAAGATATACCATTAAAAAAACGTGTATACTTCTCTTCTTTAAACTTAAATATTCAGTTTATTAATTTTGTATTTTTCCTAAAACTTCAAACTATTCTAAGGATCAAGAAAAAAATTTATTCTTGCAACCATAGAGGATGCAGACGTCCACAAAGTAGCATGTGCCATATGGCAACAAAATAGCGAAAGGGTTAAGTGATCTCTCGAAAACGCACAGTCTTTAGATAGCCGGACAGAAGCAAAGAGTATCCCCGAAAAATTAAAATAATTTAAAAAAAGTATGGAAAAGTTCTCGTACATCAGAATATTTTTAGGACTTTCGGCTATCAAATAAAGTACCAAAACTTCACCATATTTTCTCTTTCTTCACTAAAATACTTATAGGAAAAACTCTAAGCAAATCTCTAATAATTGTTACAATTCTCAAACATCAAAAAGCACTCTTCCTTTTCGGCTTTTAAATACAGTACCGTACAAAACTTTACCTTTTTCGCTGTCTCTTCACTAAATCTCTTCACTGAAATACTTATTGGAAATTTCTGAAAATTTCTGAGAGCAGAATAATTTTCTATGAAAAATTTTCAAATATTGAATTAACCCATTACTGCCCAATTTTTTGTTTCGACTTTCGAGCTAATTTTCTGAAAGAAATGGCCTGAATTTTTATTAAAAAACAAGTTCAAATATAAACACGAAAAAAAAAATTTTTTTATTTTCATTTTATTATTGCTCCAAATGGGATCATTGGGCACAGTGGAATGTTGTGAAATTCAACGAAGCAATGAACATGTATCCCACGATGTTCGATTCGCATTCGAAATTTTATCGAAAGTTCGATATATTGTTGCCTTTGAATAATATGCTCGTTTAAGTAAGTGTTCACAAATGGGAACATTGGGCGCTAATGGGTTAATTAAAAAACAATTTCGGCTTTTAAAAACTTATTGTATTGTAATGAAAAAAAGACCTGATTTTTGGTCCCTAACTTGTCTGAATGTATATCTTAGATAAATTAGGAAATATTAAATAAATTTGTTTGTACGTGGCAACGTACAAATATGCGATCCTCATGTTTTAAAAAAATTCATCAATTAATCAGGTTATCAAGTTACCACAGTCGAGCTATGCTTAAGAAATGTAGAAATGTTCTTCAGAACACATAACTAAAAAGATTTAGAAATCACATAACTAAAAAAGATTTAGAAATTTACATATACTTAGCAAAAAACATTGCCGAAACCGTCTTTTCCAACGTCAAAACTTAACACATTTCAACATTTTCAGTTTTTACAAACCTTTGCCCAATGCTTAACAGACACTGAAAGTAAACTACATACATATGTGTTCATACCTACACAACCCAAAATTTTTGGCCAATTATGTAAGATTGTCTTTTGAACAGCCATAACAACAAAGCCTACTCCAAACATAACCCAATCAATTTTATATTCAATAAAAATATTCATAAATATTCGAATGGATGTGTGCTGCAGTTGTGATTTTCATTGGATTTTTGTGTACATAAATACTTTAGATAACTATGTATGTACATGCTCGAGTTGTAAATTTGTTGTCAAAAGTACGAACATCTCAATGTGTACAATGAATATAAACAGTGCTGCGAGTTGAGATACAAATCATAAATTGAGGTTATAATTGCAATAATTGATTTATGAAAGAGACCATTAAAAACGATTATTTATTTTCCAAATTTATTTCGCACTTAATTTTCTCTATGCTTATGCGTAAACTTTTTTAATTCAATATGCAAAACATTTTTTGTTTACATTAATTTTTAATGTTTAAATGTTTGACATTGCACGTGCTGAAGCGTTCGAACGAACCTATCTCACACATACATATACATGTGTATATTTTGTGTATATGTGTATATATGCGTTTTTAACTAAGTACATATTTCATTTTTGCGAAAAGTTTATTGCGTGAAAATGTTTGTCTTTGATTTTTTTGCATTGATAAAAGTTGTACGCAAATATTTTATGTGGAATGGTCACAATAAGTGGTTTTGTTGTGCGTATGCTTGAATTGTTGCTTGTGTGAAGCTACTTAGGTAGTGTAGAATTATTTTTAGAATAAATAATGGTACACAAAACCGATTGTAATTGCACACTTAAGTGCGCTTCAGACTGTACCGGCAAATTCAATAAGGAACGGTGAAGAGAGCGAGACGGCGCATAATAAAGTACTTAAAAAACTGAATTGAATGCCTTCTTTAAGAGCCCTTAAAGTCAGATTAAGAATAAAAGGTTGAGACATGTGTTTGATTGAGTGATTCAGTCCAGCTGGGACAATTGTCAAAAATGATGAAAAACATCAATGGTTTCCATTTGGTAATAGAACAAATATAGTAGAATCTTAGAATTTTAACAAGCAACGACTTAATGAGCAATGGAATAGTTAAAATAAAAAATTTTTTTTTTTGTTTAATTTTATGTGCTTTTTTCAATCCTCAAAAGCGTGGACCTGAGTCAAAGCGGAGTAAAATAAATAAAATAAAATAAAATAAAATAAAATAAAATAATATAAAATAAAATATCTGTGATAAACTACTAACAAATGCAATAGTGCTGAAGTGGCTTGCGGTTCGCTTACTGCCGCCATATTCAGTTTTAATGGACCCCACCTCGCGCGGTATGTGGGGGGGAGAGAGGCCGTGGGAAATAAAATTACAAAAAATAAAATAAAATAAAATAAAATAAAATAAAATAAAATAAAATAAAATAAAATAAAATAAAATGAAATGAAATGAAATGAAATGAAATGAAATTAAATTAAATGAAATGAAATGAAATGTAATGAAATGAAATGAAATGAAATGAAATGAAATGAAATGAAATGAAACGAAATGAAATAAAATAAAAGGTCTGTTTGGCAGAGAATAATTTGTACGAATTTGTACAAATTTTTACTGGATCCTGTTTGTTGAGGCCAAATCTCCAGTAACGAGAGAGAAACTGAGAGCGTAAAGTGACAGTTCATTTCGTGAGAACTTGCAAGTTTTTACTGGAGAAATTTTGTCCAGTAACTTTCTGCCAGTAAGAAGAAGAACAAGAAACACATATGACTGGCTGCCATATGATCGACTGCAAAGAAACATAAATTTTTCAAACATTTGGAGGCAAATGGAAACAGCAAAGAAATTGTGCGTTCGCAAGTCTGCTGACCCACAACCGTCTTGCTCAGCTTTACCCGCTGAAGCTGAAAGGGAAGAATTGCAGATTGAGCACAACGAACTATTTGCATTTTGCATTAAATGTCTGATTTAACCTAATTTTCCCTACCACTTCAAACCTCAAATGAAACTTTTAGAGCAGCTGTTTCGTTCTTTAACCCTCCTGCTTACACCCTTTTTACTGTGTATTGTGAGTGGGCCAAGTCCCAGTGGTGTAACCAAGAGTTAAAACTTGCAAATTCTTACGAATTGCTGTTTGTTCACTTTTTTGGATAGTTTGATTTTAGGAAGCGTACGCTGGCTTACTCTCCTGATATTTTTTACTGGATAATTTTTACTGGAAATCTGGCCAAACAGACCTAAAATAACTCAAAAACATTTTTTGAAACGACAGTCAAATTTAAAATTCCTTTTGCTAGTATTTGATAGACATTTTTGTCAAAGTGTTAATTTGCTATAAAAAGGAAAAAAGGATGCCGATTAAACAGACAAGAAAATAATTCTTGGATTTGGAGGCTTAACAATAGTTGGACTTTGGACTTTTATCTATGGTACAGATAGCATTTGACTTTGTCTCATATATTTTTTAAAGTTTAACTTATATTAAAAAAAAATTAATAACACTTATATCCAAGCGCACCTTAACGCCACAGTCTGAAGAGCGCTTTCTAATTTTTTATTTTTATATAAATATTTGTGCCAGTAAAGACTTAAGAGAGTGAAGACTTCAGACTGCATTGCTTGCACTCTAACTTCAAGAAAAACACTAAGGAAACATTTTTGAACGAAGCTCCTAAAAATTTCTACAAGAAGGTAGGTAGATAGGACAGAACCCACATAGGTCATAAAACCCATTGTTATAAGACAATCAATCGAGCTTAAGTGCGCTCACTCATTGAACCAGTTTGAGCTCCTTACGAAGAGATAATGGGGGACAGGTACTTAGAGAGAGAAGTGCGTTTTCTTCTTTCTCTATACAGCTTCATAGAAGTCATTGGAAATCAAACCCAATCATTTTGGATGGGTGCCAATTAGAGACCCGTCAAAACACCAATCATAGTTCTCATCTGATCCGTTTTAAGTGAGATACGTACTTCACAATGATGAAAGTTTAAGAAAATTTGATGTCTTCAGACCATTTTAGGTTTGCTTTATGTACGGAGCTTGTAAAAGTATGAAGAGGGAGACCGAGCCAAACGATCTACAATTCCCTCATCTGCTCTTCAGTTCCCTCGATGGTTCCGAAATCCAACACAGGTGAATAGGAAGCTGCCGTGCAGTTTCGTTTAAAGATTTTCTTCTGCTCAGAAGAGTCTTTAATGTTGTTCAAACTGTACTGAGAGCTCTAAGAACGGACTGGAAGTCCAACAGTACATATCAGCATATTTGGTGCCCATATCCCACTTACCCCAAACCAATTATAAGCTTCTAAGATTGCTTAGACCTCGGCCTGGGAGCCGGGACCTCAAATTTAGATTTAATTCTTTAGAGTTGCTGGGCAACATGAGTTGTGTAAGGAACTTGGATTCGTTCATTTATATATGGACATCACTACTGGAGGGTCGAGCACCCACTTCCCATTGCTTTAGATGAGATTGCGTTTTCATTCTAAAAAATATCGTTAAACAACCTTAAAATTGTTAAGTTCCCATTACGTCCACTTTCCATTGGGGGGAAACTAACACAATACAAAATAAATTAAAAAAAATTGAATACAAATCGATACAAATTTTGTAGTATTTCAACAATTAATAAATATAAAAAATAAAAAAAAAGATTCAAAGTAAATTTTTAAGTGTTCAACATTCGAATGTTCAAAACTTTGCCACAAATTCTAGTTCATATATGTATCTCTCTCTATCTTTGGCTTATAATATTTACACTCAAAGTCCAACAAAAAGAATTTTAACTTGTCAGAGATTTTATTAAATCGATAAGTTAAAAAATTCCTAACAACAACAATAACACAAATTGGGCAATGAAAATATATATTTTGCAATTTACAATTCATGCCTTGTTGGCACTTTTATTGCTTCGTTTACATAGTTTATCATATAAAACGAAATACACGACCTAGAATTTTGCATGTGAATGAAAAGAGTCTGCGTTACATTAAGCTGGGCGTCGACTGTAAACACATTAAAAACGATTTATTTGTGTAACTTTGCTTAATCTTTCTCAAAATAAATGTATTTCCCTTCTTTCCCCCTACAACTTACATAGTCCGCGCTCCTCTTAAAGCAAATCACTCCTTCCATTTCCTGCTCCCAGCCCATTTCCGTAAACTTTTAAGCTCTAAAAACTTTGTCTTATAACTTAAGTGTCCTGTAAATTATGTGCGCTGAAACTTGAAAACTAATTTTGCCTACATTTGCTATTTTCTTTTACATATCTACTATATATACAATTTTTTGATTATTATTCTGCTTGTATTTTACATTTACTAATACTGTTATTTTTCTTATATTTTCTTGCATTAGTTGTATGAATTGCATAAAAATATAAACAATTGTTTTTCTTAATTAAAAAAAATTACACACTATTAATTTTTGAATTTTGAAAGCAAATTACTTGATTGCTGTGTAGTAAATATTTATGAGTGAAACTAACACACATTTCTATTTTCATCACAACCTAATCGAACATCAGCACGTTCCATCTACTGTTACGAATGCGATTCCTGGACGGATGGACGCTGCAAGGATCCGTTCAACTATACGGCACTGCCGCGTGATCAACCGCCGCTAATGACGTGCAATGGCTGTTGTGTGAAAATGGTGCGACACTCTAAATCACGTAAGTACATTTGCTTTTGTTTTTAATAACAAATTATAAAAGGGTTTTGATAAGTCAAATCTTATGTCTGAAAAATATGCCTAACTATTTACAGCTGTGAGCAGTGAAATAGTAGTGGGCACTAACGTCACACAAGAAACATTTGACTTAAAAACGCAAAAAGTCCAATATATTACATAGTTGCATCAAAATTACAAGGAGCAGTAAAATCGTAGTGAATTCATTTAAAAAATTATATAAGGAACAATGGCGGTTTTTTGAAGGTTATTTTTATAAGTAAACTTAATACTCTCACATCTCTTCAATGGTATGGTTTGCCATGCGCGCTGAGCTACTGCCCATAGTTCGCTGTTGTTTTTAGGTTTAGCATCCCATACTGCCTTCTTGATGTCAGTCCATAGGTTTTCAATAGGATTGAGGTCAGGGGATTGAGCTGGCCAATCCATGACCTCAATGCCATTGACCCGAAACCACTCCTTGGCTAATTTACTGGTATGCTTCGGGTCATCATCCTGCTGAAAGGTCCATTTCAGCGGCATGTCCTCTTCAGCAAAAGGCAACATCACATTTTGCATAATATCCACGTATGCGTGCTTGTCCATTATGGTTTCAATCCTATGGAATGGACCCACACCTCTATAACAGAAGAAGCCTCAAACCATAATACTGGATCCACCATGCTTCAAAGTTTTTGTGGTGAACCTGGGGTCATACTCTGTATTAGGAGGACGTCTTACGTATTGACGAGACCCTTTGCCACCATATCGACCAACTTTTGACTCATCCGTCCACAGAATATTCCGCCATTTTTCAACGGGCCAGTCCAGATGTTCTTTGGCAAAATTAAGACGTCGTGTCACATGTTTTTTTTTCAATAGTGGCACCTTGCGGGGGCTCCAGGCATATACATTATTTTCGAAAAGTCGTCTTCTCACAGTATGAACACTGCAGGGCAGGTTCAATTCATCCCAGATCTCTACAGCTGACATTGTTGGTCGAATTTTTGCGCATCTGACGATTTCGTACAGCAGTCTCTGAAAGAATACGTTTACCACCTCTTTTTTCATTTTTCTTTTTGTGTGTAATGGCGTTGCGGATCATTGTGGCTGAACACCCAACGAGTTTTTCCACTTCCTTGTAAGTTTTGCTGTCTTTTATAAGACTTTGAATGAATCCACTTTTCATCAGTGCAGTGGTGCAGCGGTCATGTTATATTTTTTTTGTTTTAATGCATTAACAAAAAAAAACCATAAAACTTACTTTTTGTGAAAAAATCAATTATTTTGACGTTAACACAAACTTTTTCCACCAGCTTACATAATTTTCACTACTATTTTATTGCTCGATCAAAATAACAGGTATAGCAATGCAATCCGCTCCAAAACATAGCAACGGACTTTTATCAGTTCAAAAATTGTTGCAACAGGTTTGTTACATATTAAGAAACATAATTTTAAAAATGGTCTTCATCATCATCATTAATTGCAAAATTTACAAGGAAATGCACTTTGGAAGAACCCACTACTATTTCAATGCTCGCAACTGTATGCGCGCTTTGGGACAATGCCTTGTCGTGAAGGATGGAAGTATAGCATACTTTTAGGGTAAAATGTAGTAAATAAAAATAAAAAAGAAAAACAAATAAATATAAATAAATGGAAAACAGCAAAACATTATTTTTTAGAATATTCTCTGCGTCTCAATTCTAGTTGAATTGAATGTTGAACCTTTTCTCAACAACAAAGTCAAACGTATTTCAGTTTGTGGATTTAAAAGTAAAATTAGTGCGTAAAATAATTGTTTAAATAAATCAAGTATTTTCATTAAATAAACTTTTTATTTTATTTATTTGAATTATAATTAAAACTTAAAAAAATAAATTAAAATTAAATTAAAAAAAATAAAAAAAAATTATAATTAATACAAATTTGAAATAAATATCCATAGATGAAAACAATGCAATAACGTAGCAAAATATTTGTTAGAATATTTTCTGCGTCTCAATTCAACTTAAATTGAATGTTGAACTTTTCTTAAGACTTTTCCCCAATCAAAAAAGTCAAAATTATTTCAATTTATGAATTTATTTTAAGCAAAATTAGTGCAAAAAATAATGTTTTCAATAAATCAATCAACTATTTTCATTTAACAAACGTTTCATTTCCATTCAAGTCCATTTATGAACTTGAAATTAATGTATTGTACTAAAATTTTCTTATGTTTAACATTTGTTCTATATTTCAGCTTATGAAGTTGTACGGCGTATGTGTACGTCACAATTGCAAATAAATTTATTTATGGTCGATCATGTGTGCATGATGGAAAGTTCAGGCAATGGACATATGTGCTTTTGTGAGGAAGATATGTGCAATTCTAGTAAAAATTTATTATCGAATGGTGCCCATTACCATTACATCATCGTCTCTCTATCATTCATAATTTACCTAATCAATCAGTTACAAATTCGTTCGCAACTATTGCAATTCTATCGACAACTGCAACCGCAACCAAAACTACAATCAAATAATAAACAATCTAAACAACTACAACTACAGCTACAACCACAACAACAACTCCAACTACAACAACAGCAACAACAAAAATTACAGTTATTCACACAACATCTGAAACGTACGCAATACGTACACAGATAGAATGGAGGCTCCCCACTCATATCCACTACAATATTAAAAACAACAACAATTTAAGCGTTCTTTACTATTTATACATCATAAAATAATTACACACACACACTGACACAACTTTCGAATGCGTCTCCCCTCTCTGTCGTTTGCGCGCTTATTTAGTTGATTAATTTCGTTCTCTTTAGATAGTTAATTAATTTATTTGGTTGAATTTACTTTTGTAGTGTTTCGAAAACTAAATAGTGCGTAATGTCTATGGTTAAAGTTTCTTTTTGAAATTTTGTTAATATTTATGCTATACATATATTTATATATATAGTTGAAAAGAAAAAAGACGTAGAGCTTCTTTGAGGAAGTAAACTTCCATCAGAAAGAAGAAGTGATTAGTGCAAGCACCAAAATACCGAACCGACGAGAGCACATGACACAAGATGGGCCACGCAAACCGCAGCGTCCATTTCATAGCTGAAGCTGAAGAAAATCCCTTCCGGCTTCAGGCCAACACCTGAGTTTGATTCCCTTCTGCAATAAGATGCACGCATCGGTCAGAGAAGGGTCCCAACAGTGGTGCATGTGCTCTCAACTTGGCATGTAAATAAATAAAAAGATACACACATTACAATATACATACATATAAGTAGTATAGAACAATAGCTATTTAACTGCATATACATAAATATATATAATTGTTGAGATGCAATACGAAAACATACAAAAACTATGCATAGAGTATTGTTAATCGATGGTTGAAGTAACACGTGACACGACTTTCATGCTGTTAAACCAGCTATTTGAATTATTCTCATACGCTGTGTTAAGTGTGTATGTAGTACATAAAATATTCTAAGCAGAATTGATGAAAAGAATCGTGATAGTAAATTTGCATAACACTTGCCACGGCGCTTGAACGAGACAAGAACTCCTTTTCGGTTGAGAAGGAGGAGGAGTTGAATAAAATGTGACATAATAAAATCTTAGACAATTGACTGAAGGGCCGTGGGTTTGAATCTCGACAAAAGGAATGTGCAATCCGAAGTCAGCCATTCTATAAATAAATAATCACACCAACTGATGAGCAAATTAACAACAAAAGTGCACCGATTTCCGTTTTAAAATATCATATGAGCTACGAAGAATGAAATATCATTTCGATTCTAACCTAAAAATATCAGAAAATCACTTCGATTCTAGTCCAAAAATAAGAAATAATAACTTGGGCTACGCAGCCAGTTTAAAAGAAAATCGCCCTGATTCGAACTTTAAAATAGTCGTTTTCGGCTTCAAAATGTTACTTGGGCTACGCTACTAATTAGCACGAGATATCGTTTCGATTCTAGCCTAGAAATATCAGAACAATTGCTTCGATCCTGATCCAAAAACATTTTGTGCTACGCTGCCAGTTTGAAAGAAAATTGCCTTGATTCAAATGTTTAGATGAGAAGTGATCACTACAACAGTTTTGACTATTTAGTAGAAAAATATCACCGTTCTACCATTAAACGGTTTTAAAGTGTCACTGAATCTTTTTGTTGACATCTCTGACAAGTGATGTGCATGCTTGTCAAGTGTTGTGTCACAATTAATCATTAATAATTACCAACTCAAAAGTTTACACAAAAGTCGTTTAAACACTTAAATCTTAGTCAGCAGTCAGCATATCATTCGTATATATTTAATATAAAATTGAATAAATTTACAATTTTGTTTAATCAGCAGAGTTGGACCAACACTTGATTAAACTCTTAGTCGATTTCAATAATTAATTAATTAATGGTCCAAGCAAATAAAATTACCAAGTTTCAAGTAAGTTAAAATGGCGTAGCCGCATAGTAATGAACAAAAATTTGATTTAAAATTAATTAAATAAATTTGATTTAAAATTAAATTAAAATTAATTAAATAAATTTGATTTAAAATATATTTGATTAGTTGTTGTTGTTGTTGTTTTTGTTCAAAGTTTATTAAAGACGTTTATTTAGTAAAAATTGTTTCTAGTTGTTGACAGTTTATTTTTGTTTAGTTTTTTATTTATTAATTAGTAAAAATTTGTAATAATTGTTGTTAGTTATTGGTTAGAATTATTTTTTCGTATTGTTATTTTATTTTTAAAATTTTATCTCTTACTTTTTCAACATCAATTTATTAAATATTACTTCACTTATTTAAACTAACTCATTAGCAAACTTGTAATTATAACTTATTACTTAACTTATTACTTATGGGCTTAATTAGTTAAATAGTCAGTTATTAGTTGCTAAATGAACTAAAAGTCACTTGTAAGTGAACTGATGACTAAGTACTAAATAAGCAGTTACTAAGTTGACTAATAAATAGCAGTTAGTGACTATAAAACTGATGACTAATTATTCATCAAGCTAATGGTGTAATTATTTGCATAATTAGTCACAAGGTGATAAGTTAACTAACAGCTTACTCGGTTTATTTACAATGAACTTTTAGTGAACTAATGACTAATTACTAAACAACTATTGACTTAGTTAATTAAATACTTCGCAATTTACATTTAACTGTTTATTCAATTATACTATATGTAACTAATATCAAATCAATAATTAATTAATTAATTAACCAATTACAGCCATGGTTTAATCAAATTAATTACTTTGAATTTGAATTTTAGCTTCATTCTTTTAATTTAGTAATTTAATTATCGATTTTAATACTTCATATTAGTTTAGCTATTAGCTATTATCCTCAATTAACTAAAACATTGATTTACATTGAATTGTTGCCTTTTATTATTTAATTATTAAGAATTGCAATTAATAGTAATTAAATTTACAATTTTCTGCTTTTAATTTCATTGGAAAATTTTATTTCAAAATTAATATACTAATTCTAGTAGTGGCTGGTCACTATTAAATTATATGTAACTAATATTGAATCTATAATTAATTAACCAACTACAGCCATTTTTTTTTTTTTATGTGCCCTGACGTGATTAGTGGAATCCTTCAGGGTGGCCTGGATAGGTTAACTGATTGGTGCACGGGACGTTGACTAAGCATTAACCCTAGCAAAACTGAATTGATGCTGTTTACCACTCGTACTAAAGGCTTGAGATTACGCGTAACGAGTAGAGTGACGAGACATCAAAATGGTACTAGGCCGAAAGAATTGGGATAGCGACGAGTTGTTCAAACGTATTTTGACACGTGGCGAGTCAGTTCGGTTTTACAATGCACAAAATGAACTAAGCAACTCGCGCAATTAAACTCAACCGAGCGAAAAGTGGGGTGTGACGCATTCCGCATGTGACGAGCGATTCCGCGAATCGCTGCGAAAACAAAACAAATATAACGGTAAAGTAGTGGTCGCTCGGCCTAGCAAACAAAATGTGATTCTAGTGACTCTCTCGCCACTTTCGTCGGTCACTGACTCAATCAAGAACTCGCCTTACTGTTTAGACGAAACGAGTACTCGTTAGAGTTGATATCTCGTCACTCTACTCGCTACGTGTAATCAAGCCTTAAGATACCAACTTTTAGACGACCTCATCTTGAGAATATAACACTACCCCTTTCGTCCAGTGCCAGATATCTCGGGGTAATCCTAGACCCTAAACTGAACTGGAGGTTTAACATAGAGCACAGAATAAACAAAGCAGGATTTGCACTCTACTCCTGCAGGAAAATTATAGGGAGGAGGTGGGGCCTCCGACCAAGTTTAATGCTATGGATGTTCAAGATGGTTGTACGTCAAATACTATCATACGGAGCTCTGGTCTGGTGGAAAGCACCTGCTCCCCGTCGATCTGTATATTATGAAGGCCGCAACGCTTAGTGCTCTGAGACTGAGAGAAACAGGTTGCTGGAAAGACAGACCGTATGGCCACGGCAGTCTTTTATCACAAGGGCAAAGGTGCTTACCTACAACGACGGATTATGCAATTCCTACCATGGTCTTTGGGAGAAATTATGATATCCGTATCCCCTCTCGTCTAGAATGGAAGAGACGGAACATCCTAAATAACCTGAGTACCACAATCTATACTGATGGCTCCAAAATGGAATGCGGAGTAGGAGCAGGAGTTTTCTCCGAACATCTAAAGATAAACGTGTCTTTCCGCCTCCCCAACACAGCAAGCGTTTTCCAGGCGGAAGTGCTCGCTATTAGGGAAGCGTGCAGGATGGCATTGATGGACACATCCTACAAAAGTCACATAACGATACTTTTCGACAGCCTATCTACGGTCAAGGCACTGGAATCGTCGATTCTATCGTCAAAACTAGTGCGGAAATGCAGGAAACTCCTGATAGAGCTAGCTCAGCGGTTCAGAGTTATCCTGATATGGATGCCAGGGCACAATAACATTGACGGGAACGAAAGAGCCGATGAGCTGGCTCGAAGAGACTCCGCTCTTGATGAGAACGAGGCGCTGACGGTTCACGCCCCAATGGGCTCTATCAAGAGCGGGGTCTCGAGCGACTTCCTCGCCAAAGCCAACACTAGATGGCAGAGGGCGGAATCCTACAAGATGAGCAGATCACTGTGGCCAACATACGACAGGAATAGGACCGCGGAGTTCTTGAACAAAGGCCGACGGGATGTGGCAAGACTGACGGCAGTCATCACTGGCCACTGGCCCATTGGAGAGCACGCGGCAAAAATGGGGATCCCATACAACACCAGCTGTCACAGCTGTAAAACCCCAGATGAGAAAGAAACCGTTCACCATTTCCTCTGCGCCTGCCCGGCCTTAGCAAGAAGGAGATGGAAAACGCTGGGAAAACCAATATTTTAGACTTTCGAAGAGAAAGAGCGTGACCTCACTACTCTCGTTCATTAACCTCTCGGACTGGATATAAGATATGTATGGATAAATACATATAAGTCCAGATGACACCACACAATATTCATTAGGATACCTAAAGGGAATAGTGGTATCAAAACGGCGCTAACGCGCTAATTGGATGTTGGAGCATCGCCACTTGAACCAACCAACCATCCAACAGCCATGGTTTGATCGAATAGATTACTCTTAATTTGAATTATCTATTTTAGCTGCACTCTTTTAATTTAGTAATTTAATTATCGAATTTAAAGCTTCATTAATATTAGTTTGAAGTATTTAAAAACTATGTTAAAACATTGATTTACATTGAATTGTTGCCTTTTATTATTTAATTATTAACAATTAGAATTAATAGTAATTAAATTTGCTATCTTCTGCTTTTAATTTCACTAGCAAATTTGATTTCAAAATCAATTCAACTAAACAGATTTATCAGTTTAAGCACCAAAGCAATAGTTATTATATTAGTTCAATTGAATGCTGGTCCAACTCTGGTTTTCGCCAGCATGTAATCATTCAAACATTTTGCTCACGTACGCAAATTACAGCGTTTACTCGAATAAATAATTTAGCTCATTGACTGCAGTCGATTTCAATGTTCTATCTTCCCATTCTATTTACTACAATCGAATATGACTAAACTTACATGTAAACGCGTAGTTAAGTATGCTGACTAGAGTTCATATCAGACACACACACACACCTCTCTCGCATCTGTCAGCTGCGTGTTGACGGTAATAATTCATATAAAAAAAAAATACTCAATATTAATGTTGATAGCGACGATAGCGACGCTCAAGTTGCAAGTGATAAAGTGGCGCAGAAATTATGCAAACCAACCAACCAACAAGCAAAAACATAAATTGTTACAATTTTAGTTAGTTAACTTAATTGTATCGCAATCACACACTCACACACACGACCACACATACTCGTAAATACACACAAACCCGCATACGTAAATGTGAATGTGAATGATGATGATTTTTTAAGGAATGGCAGCGCGCAGAACTTGATTCTAGAAAATTTATACATGCATACATGATTACCACATATATACATACATACATACTTATACATACAAACGAGTACAAGATTTATTGTTTGTAATTGTTAAGCGCCACATGACGTGAAATTGGCAATTTATGAGATTTTCATTTTGATATTTTTCCAAATAAAAACAGCATGCTTCTGCATACTAAATGCGATTTTTTACAAAATGCAATTCCAGTTTTTTCATTTTCCGTTTTCTTTTCTGCAACTGTTTGGCTTTGTGCGCGCCTAAATATATATTTCGTTTGATTCGTAGTGGCGAATTATTTGTAGATTGCGCACTTTGTAGCTCATGTTGAAAGTAGAGTGTTGTGCGCTTAGCGGTTACCCGAATTGGATCTGATGCCGGCCGGCAGCAGCAGCAAAAACAAATGCAAATGCGAACGCAGTTGCTGAACTTTTCGCCGACAGCGTGAACGACCGCGAGACGCGCTGGAGAGCGTCAGCGGTCAGCTAAAACGAATGCTGTTGACTTTTGTTATCCACTCGCTTGTTGCGTTTGATTTTTCGTTAAGTAGTCGGATTTTGGGTAAAGGTGAGTTTGAATGAATTCTTCTTTCCGCACCTAATGCAAGCAATTTTCTTTAAAGCACTTTTTTCCAAGCAACAAAGTTATGACACAACAAAACATTACAGCAACAATGCGCTTTCTGTGCTGCACACGACAACACCAACACCAACACTACCACCACTCACAACCACTTTCGCACTTTTTTGTGCGTGTATATAAATGTAAATGTCAATGATTTTTGAAAAAACATTGAAAAAAATGTTCAGCTAGTTGCAACGTTCCCCCGCTTCCATGACTTCCCTGCCGACAACTGAGTACCTAACCGACGCTTCACATATTCAACCCTATCGAATGAATTTTGTTCTAAATTTTCTTCGTTACAAGAACAGAAAATGTACGACAAATGTTAAACCTAAGAGCTGGAAGATCTATGAGATCGGTCTAACTGTGGAATTACTTAGATGGTTCAATGTTTACTTGGCTGGTTATAAGAACCGTGTGTTGGCTTAGGCCAACGCTTCCCATAACTGACGCTTCACATATTCGCCGATACCGAATGAAGTTGGTTCCAGTTTTTCTTCTTTACAAGAACAGGAAGGGTACAACAAGGGCAAGATCACTGATAGATCTTATAGATCTATTGATTTCTTCTTCTTCTTCTTATAGATCTATTGAAGTGTATACTTTGTTCTTTATACTCGTCATTTTTAGTGCTCCCGTCGTCAAAGACAAAGTGATAAGGGTTTTCATCTTGAAACTAAACTTGAGAAAGGATTATGCGTTCAAGTTACATAGTTTCTAGAATTTATGAAGGCTGGTAGGCTCTCCTCATGTTTGTAACACAAAGAGGAAGACCAACTTTAACCGAAGCAATTTTTTACTTTTTCCTGATCTCATAAAACCGGAGCCATTGGGATCCGCAGTATAACAGGCAGTTCCTGAGTAATCTGAACCAACCAACCTTTATAATGTTAATGAATTTCTAAACAAATAGTAGTGAATCACTCTACAGGCAATTCAGAACCAAAAAACTTATGATTATATAAAATTGGTCAAACTGGGAGACCACAGTATATTCAATTGTTATGTATTTCTTAACAGATCAATTTCTTCAGTTTCACTAAAGACCAATCAGAATCAAAAACATTGTTTAACACGATATAAGGAAAGGAGATTGTTTGGAATCAAATATTTCAAAACCTTCACACGAGTTGTAGGCAATAAAAACTATCTTCACGGACGAAACATTTCTTTTTAAACTTTAGTAAAAAATAATATTCTTTTTTGGAATCAAATATTTCAAAACCTTCACACGAGTTTTAGGCAATAAAAACTATCTTCACGGACGATACATTTCTTCTTAACCCTTTCACTCACAATGTCCAATATATTGGACTACAGCCCTTGCAATTCATACAGCGTGCTGTTATTTTCATGTCGGAAAGGGTTAAACTTTAGTAAAAAATAATATTCTTTTTTGGAATCAAATATTTCAAAACCTTGACACGAGTTTAAAAACTATCTTCACGGACGAAATATTTCCTCTTTAACTTTAACTTTAGTCAAAAATTTTATTTTTTAACTGCAGAAATTGTAAATAACTATTTTTTTTGTGCACTTTAATAGGCCAAAGTTTTTTGTAAAAATAAAAATTATAACCCTGGAAGTGCATTCTTCATCAAAAGGAAGCGAAGCAAGTTTGTAGTTTGTTAATCCTTTTGCTCCTTTTCGACTTTTGCTGCTATTCGGAGACCGTTTTTGAGTTGAGTTTATAATAAAAATTAGTTAGATTAAATTAATTAAAGTTGCTGTTCCAGTAGCGAAAGGGGTAAACAAGCCAAAGGCGAGCGATAATGAGCGATTAATATAAATATTCATATTATTTTTAATAAATATTCAGGCATCAATTGCAAATTGTATGATTTCCATTCGAAATGGTAATTAAAAGTTGAACCTATTTGCTAGAAGTGTGCTTCAAAACAATTAAAGTGCTTCAAAACAAAGAAGTGTGCTTCAAACTATCTTAAATTAAAAGAATTTGAAAACCGGAACCAAGCTATACAGTAAAACAGATTTGGAGACGGATCCATGTTGCTTCATGAATAGAGAACACAATCCACAATAAATCTTTCTTTGATTCAGTTTTAAAGTTTTGGAGCATATTTTCTAAACTCACTATTGCAGGTTAAATTTTTTGTTTTCAATTCAAAAACCATTTCCTAGATTTTCTTCGAAACCACACACACTTCAACTATTTATTATGAACTCAGGGTTAATTTTTTTTTAGGATTAGGACATAAATGACCATTTTTTAAATTCTTCTCTACCCGTTTCACTTGTTTTATTCACCATGACCGGTGAATGAAGTCCAAGCATAAGTAAATACAGCTCATCACAGGGACGGATACAGAAAAATATTTTGGGGGGTTTTTTAAAGTAATTCTTTAATGTTCACAAAATGATCGTTACATCGATTGTATATAGTTTTAAAGTCGACCCTAATATTTCGGGGGGATTTCAACCCCCAAAACCCCCTTAAATCCGCCACTGGATCATCATGTTTTGGTTTTGAATTTTATACGAAAACTTGAACTTCATTTTATTGTAAAAATATTATTTAAAAAATATTCATTGTTTCAGACTTTCAAAGTTATAGTTGCCAAAGTAGAATAACTTTAAGCAAAGCATGAACTCTAAGCATAAAACAATGCATGTACTTCTAGGGTTAACTGCACAACTAACGTTTGAATTGATAGAAAACTTAGTTTAAATTTTTTTAAATTTAATTATCTATTTTTAAGACTCTTAAACACTTAAACATACAAATGCCAACCACTTTCTACTTTGATACAGAGTCGCACATTTCTCATGTTTCTTGTATAGTAAACATTGTACAGAAATCTAACCACAATACATGCATACAGATATTTCGATACAAGAACAAAAAAAATCACTACCAACAACAGCCCAACAAACAAGCATAACATACAATAAAACAGCACAGACATGCAGACAAACAGACGGACGCTGATGTCGACAGTCCTTAACATTTCCTGCAAATTGCAACACACCAACATTTCCTGCATTCCTACGCAATTTCCCCCCGCTCTCTGCCACAACCTTCCACGCTCGCCCTTTCAGTCAGCCAGTCAGTCAGTCAGTCAATCGTCCCACTATATCGTACTTCATTGTAGTGACGTAGACCTACTCGCTGCCAGTAATGGGTACATTTTGACTGCTGCTTTAGGGCGGCGCGCGCTTAAATTCGGCCCCACCAAAATTCCGCTTCATGTATTCGTAGAAATTGCGCGTAATTCTCGAAATGTAATCAAATTGCAACGCCCGTCGTTTTAACTATTCGTCGTCGCACTTATTGTCGATGTAATGAGTGAGTGAGATTTTACAGAGCTTATCGATCCATAGATTCCTCACAATGCAAAAAGCACTGCATTAACTTATTAATGACTTCCATACCCCCCGCAAAGGATGTGTTGATGTTGTTGATATTAAAACCAAATAGCAATGCATTATTATTATTGCCAAAAGTAATCGCAATGCTAACTAACTACTTTGAGTAACGATACAAATTGATGTTTTTCGTTCATCCGACTTGTGAGCAGGCGAATAATTTTCATATATATCTCTTCTGTAACAACGCTTTTGGGTTTCTTCTGTGTGTATTATTGCTTTCGTTATTTCTCTCTTATCTCGATGTGTACTTTTAGTTTTTTGCTATTTTCGATTTGCTATTTCTGTCATATGCTTTCACCCGCTTTTCGGTTGTTGCACCTATGTACACACACCGCACACATCCGAGCCAAAGCACCGAAAACCCACCCACCACCAAACCGAACCAAAGTCATCAAAGGCACCGAGGAAAGTCGCAGTGCCTGCTGGGCATTTTGTGCCCAATTGCAGTCACACTGTACGCACCGCCATGGCGCAATTGACACCACTGTCATCACACTCATCATCACCCCACCCACCTACACTCACCCTCGCCCATCACAAGCTGCCAATCACAACAACAACAACCAAATTTCAACTCCCACCTTCGAGCTCAGTTTCCATTCCGATCAATAAGAGGAACGAAAAAGTCTTTTGTACATTTTTTCTAAAATAAAAACTTGGAAAAATCATTTTAAATATTTCCTTCTTCAAAAAGTACGCAAACAAAAATGCAGTCCGATTGTTTCTTCTCTTTCTCGCACTGCGGCCACGCATTGAAGTGTGCGCCATTCGACGTCAGTGAGCGAGAGAAAAAATAATCACGTCTACATTTTTACACATTTCGATTTGGCTCATTTGTAGCGAAAGCAAAAAAAACGCAAAACGCAATGCAAAGCAAGTTTGGCTTGAAAATGAAATATTTGTGCGAAAATTTCCAACCAAAGAGCAATGCCAGCCAAATGAAAAGTTTAACGAAAAACAAGAACAAGAGGAAAGGTGCTTTTTCACATACGATACCACTGGTCTGATTCAAATTTTTTCATCATGTACCACCATCGCAACCATGTGCAAAACCGTAATTCGACGCAACGCTAACGACAACAGTCGCCCGCCGCTTCAATTGCTTTCAACAACAATAACAACAGCAATATTGCAATTTACCAATTCGAACAAAAGTTTTTATCAAAAGCAGTGAATACCGCTGCGATTGATAGCTTTAAAAAGTGGCTCACACCAACACCAAACACCGACACCAGCAACAACGGCAAAACAAACACTTGCACACAAACGACACACACACAAGCGCACCCCCACACACACACACCCGCACACACACAGAGAAACAAACAAACAAACACAAAACACAGCTATAAACAAGTATGCAAATTGAGTACGTCGCGTATGTTCTTTATGAAAAGAACGTTTCTTCAAACGAGACGCCATTTGCATAAAAAGCATCGAGCAATTTACACCGCCGCCGCCGACGCCCCTCCCCAAAACACCCCAACCCCCCCTAAAACTACAACTACCCAAGTGCCGCACCAGCTGAAACGGCCATAAGCCATAAAGCTGCTACGCGAGCTCAATGCGTAGCGCACACAACACCAGCCAGACAACAATAGCAACAACAACAGCAGCAATAAGAACAACAACAGCCACAACGTAAGCTCGCTTCATGCCTCGGCCGCAGCAAACAGGCGCCGAAGCTTTGCCAACTCAGCAGCAAACAGCAGCAGCCGCCGCCACATTTGAGTTCGAAACTTTAAAGCTTTGTGAATTTTGACATTTTTGCTTCATATTTTGTATTTTGTAAAAAGTTTTTAAAACAAAAACATGAACATGAAACTTGTTTATAGAAAAGTAAGATGAACAATAATTTTTGCAATTTAATTCGAAATTTTTTTTTCTAGTAATTTGAGAAAATAGAAATCAGCGATTAATCGTTGATAGAAATAACTTTACTGAGCCGCCTACAATGGAATGTGTTTTAAAAAAACCCAAGAAATCAGTTAATCTCACTTAAGATTTTCAAAGTTGCTAGCTGAAAGTTTTCACAGACATGTCCATAAAACGGAAGACAGATCTCTTAAAGCCAACTTAAACAATGAGTTTGAATAGTAAAATAATGAGCAAGAAATTTTAAGTAAGACTTGTTTAACTGCTCAATCAAAACTTGAATCGAAAACAGATCCTTCGAGACAACTTGAACCCTAAGTTTGGGCAAAAACATTCTGTAAAGTAAAAAAGTAACTTATCAATTAAAACTTGAACCGAAAACAGATCACTTAGAGACAACTTAAACCCTAAGTTTGGGCAAAAACATTCTGAGAAAGTAAAAGTAAGAAAGTAAAGTAACTTATCAATCAAAACTTGAACCGGAAACAGATCACTTAGAGACAACTTAAACCCTAAGTTTGGGCAAAAACATTCTGAGAAAGTAAAAGTAAAAAAAGTAAAGTAAGAAAGTAACTCCTCAATCAAAACTTGAACCAAAAACAGATCACGTAGAAACAAGTTAAACCCTAAGTTTGGACAAAAACATTCTGTAAAGTAAAAAAGTAACTTCTGAATCAAAACTTGAACCGAAATCAGATCACTTAGAGACAACTTAAACCCTAAGCTTGGGTAAAAACATTTTGAGAAAGTAAAAGTAAGAAAGTAAAGTAACTTATTAATCAAAACTTGAACCGAAAACAGATCACTTAGAGACAACTTAAACCCTAAGCTTGGGCAAAAACATTCTGAGAAAGTAAAGTTTAAGTATGGCGCGCCCGATTAACTACTCAATAAAAACTTTTACCTTAACTTGATCAACCGAAACTATAATTTTCTCTCAATTTTTTGAAAATTATATTTTTATATTAGCATAAAAAAACTGAGAAATCCTGCGCTTACAATACAATCATTTAGCTATATTACTTAGCTTTTACTAAAATTTTTTTTTAATTTTCCATGCTAACAATTTTTACCGCAAACCGTTTAAAGGCTTAAATTGATTAAGCTTTGCGCTTTGCTATCAAAATGCAATTTTCTTCCTATTAATATTCAATTTTCCAATATCTGTGTCGAAGACTAAAGCTTCTTTAAATTACTGCAACAAATTCTGACTGTTTCAAAATCTATAAAACTTCTTTATGTTTCTGAAACAAATTCTGACTGCAGTTGAGCTTCATTTGAGCTTATGGACACTTTGCAGCACATGAAAAGAAAAACAAAAAGACAAAATATATTAAGAAAAAGTTGTTATGGAAATTTTTTCAGATGAAAACCAAAAAAGGCATAGAAAACTAATGCGAAAGCTTGAACTTAATTGAAAGAAATATCAAACACAAAACTTCTAGAAACAAAAAATATGCATTAAAAACTAAAACAAAACGAATGTATAAACAAATAAATTAAAACAAATGCAAAATATTTTCAACGATTGAAGTATGCAACCAAAATCCATAAAGCGGACACAAATTCATAGCAAAAGAAGTGTAAAAATTGGTTTTTTTTAATATTAAGTTTTTATCTAATATTAAAAGCAAAGTTGTATTTAAGGAAACTAAACAAAAAATAAAAATAGGTAAAGAGTAAATAAGAAGAAATATAAAAATATTAAAGTGAAATGCAAACTAAAAACATGTTCTATATCAAATTGAAGCATAACATTAAATTATCAAGGAGAACTAATATCGCAGCAGCTATGCTCCTTTAAGTTAGAAAACTTTTAACTAATTCTAAGCTTAGCAAATATAAAACATAATAAAAATTAATTTAAATAAATAAATTTAATTATGTTACTATTTTATAAATAAGTGAAGTTTTAGTAAATTGTATAAAAATGAAGCAAAACTGTTTACAATCATAAAATAATAAACATAAAAATATTACAAAGTCCAATTAAAACCTTAAAATGTAATCTAAAAATTCATTAAAACAGTTTAGTTGCTAATTTGTTACATGTGACTGGTTTAGTTACTTAATTAAAAATTAAATAAAACTGTTCGCAATCATAATATCGATAAAACAAAAAAATAAACAATAATAAAAATCAATTAACGCAAAGTCCAGTTGAAAAAACTAAATAAGTTAGTCCAATTAGATGATTAATTAAGTTAATTATAACAAAAATATGAATTATAACAAAATATGAACAACAAATAAAAATGTTAGAATACAGTTTACTGAAGCTTAACTGCTTCATAAATCATATAAAATCAGTCAAAGTATTAAAAGTAAACAAAAAATAAACAAAAGAAACTGAAATGCAATAAAACACTAATAAACAATAAATAACTTCACTTAACTAAATACAAAATCAAGCATAATCAACTAAATTAATTAAAAGAAAATATTATATAACAAGAAAACACAAACAATAATAAAAACTTTCAAGAATTTCATATTTAATTGAGAACAAAAGCAAATAAAATTGATTAAACTAAGCATTACAAATTAAAGAAAAAATAATGCTGTTGAAAACTCAGCATTACCACAATTCGGCATGCGTACACCTACAATACAAATTTTAGGGCAAATTTATGTTTTTTATATCTGAAATATCATTGCACTTTTATATCAAATTACTGAATTTTGCAAATATTTGCTTCCAATCACAAAAAAAATTGAATAATTTTAAGTAACTACAAAAATCAGCAAAACATTTTTCTCTTACATATTTACAAAAAGTTAATTACAATGAAAATCATAAGAAACTTTTGAGACACTACATGAAACAATTGAGAGAAATATTAATAAAATTTAGACAAATATTCAAACATTACCGAAACCATCAATCAAAGCCCGAATGAAGCAATGGCAGGCAGCAGCCGCAGATAGAAAACAGACAGCTCAATGTGTCGATGTTTAGAATTAAACAGCAACAAATATTTCTATTTGTGAGCTATGATAGTTTTAACTGTTACTAGCGGAAATGAGTTTCTGTATGTTTATATGTCGCAGAGCAGCAGTATAACACCTCTAAGGCAATAAAGAAATGACATTATAACGATTAATAATGTTTTGTGTGGATTTATTTGCCAGGAACACAGGTAAGTCAATCGAAGCAAAATAAATAACACTCGATGGTTGTTTCTTCATTAAATTGACAGCTGATCATTTTAATTGTTCAATGTCAAACATTTTACATATAAATTAACAATATGAAGACAATGTGTTCAACAACGAAACAGTCTACTGGCTCATGTTGAGCATAGACGACTCGGCACTGGATTCGGCAGCCACATTGTAGGACGAATCGACGTGCGTCTCCAAATCGTCATCACAGAGCATTTTGCGCATGCGCTCCTTATAGCTGTGAAGAGTTCAAGAAATTGCATATAAGTATAACAATTTATATTTGAGATTAAACACTATCGACAAGTTACTAGCGGTGGAAAACCACTTTGAAAGGAATTCCTACTACATACTAATATAATGACTTGAGATTTAGTTGTCGCTTAACAAAAAATGTATAAGGGTTTAATTTCATATATGCACACATGTGTTACATCTGTGCGCTTTTTTACTATAAACAGCAAAATTTCTGAAAAGAGTTGCGCAAGAAAAGCAAGTGTTGCGAACTTGAACCGCAAAGCTTACGACACAATCGAATTTATGTATAAATTGCCCGATTATTTTAATCAATTTACTCGCATATTTTCATAAAAATTATGCAAAATGCGCTCATTTAACTTTTCCATGCAACCTCCTTATTTTTCCTTACATTTGACTGTCGGGATTGTTCTCCTGATTTCGACATTTCTCCAGTTTCTTTTCAATCAGTTTCACCTTGTCTTTCGCCGGCGGTTCATAAGTCTTTACCATAAAACGTATTTCTACAAGCAGAACAATACATCAACGAATCAATCGCTTCTAAAGTATAGTGAAAACGCTCAAGAACTTACTACGTACTGCCTCAATGAGCACAGGCAACTTATCGCGCGCCGCCAGAAAGAGATTTTCCGTAACATAGCTGTCTAAATTTTCCTGCTCCTTGCTAGCAGCATGCAGCACCGCTGCCAAAGCCACCTATTAAACAGCACCATTTAAATAACAATAAAAACATTTTAAGAAATGCTCAACTAACCTGCGATGGCGCATACAGCAGACAGGCATCGGTGAAGAATGTCTTCTCTATGAATTCATCAATGTGTGGTCGTAATCGTTCCGGATTTGGCATTGCGCTGCGAGTCTGTGAGGCAAAAATTATCCATTACAAGTAATTTTTTTAAATTTGTTTGCCAATTAAACTGAACCTTAATATCGATGAGGAAACCCTCAACCGGCCGATAGGGATTATGTATGGTTAGATAGTAATTTAGTTGTTGCATCAGCAATAGCTCATTGGACAGAATAATGTCCATGGCCTTGTTGCGGTCGCCTTTGATGTTCCCCACAAACTGGCCAATGGATACATTGAACTCCTCCACCTTGCAGGACAGATAGACGCAAGTGGCACTGCAACAGGCATAAAGATGACAAATTTAGGAATGTAAATGAATGCTTGCAACTAATTACAGTATCTCCTTGGGATGATAGTCCATTGGTGTGTTGTTCAGGTAGAAGCGTTTGAAGTACTGGAATGCAGTGCCCACTACACATTTCGGCATTGGCGGCTCGAAGCGCCGACAAAAGTCGTTCAAGTACAATTCATATTGTTTAAGCAAAATGCGCTCCTCCACCGGGCTGAGGAAGTAAGCCGAATGTTGATCCGGCTGTCGCGTGCAAAAGGAGAAAAGTAGTAAAGCGTTTCAATGACGATTGATTGGGCAGCAGTACTTACACTGATAGCGGCACCATGTGTATGTATGAAGTTGGCATTTTGTTGCAGTCGCAGCTCGTTCAATTGTTGTTCGTTTGAAAAAGTCCAGAATTTCTTTTGAGAACTCAATGGAAACATTTCTTTCGAGCCAGTACGGCAGTTTTTAATTCTCTTCTTCTTCTCAACGAATATACGAGCAGTTCACAATAGTTAACGAGCAATGCTGCCGGTTAATGATTTCAGCTAAATAAATTTTATTGAGATTAATATTTCACAGAATATTGACGAATTTTTTTCATTGAAATGGCAATTTGATGTTAAGTGAAAGTTTTCATTAAAAAAAGTACTCTTATAAGTAATAAATTTGTAATTTCTGTGATTTTTTTCTAACTAAATATTGCAGATCGTTGTTTGGGACATTTTGCAAAGACTTTTAGGTTATGTTTGTTCCAATTCCAATTTAAAAACTATTCACTATTCAATGTTCTAATGCAAATTTTTTAAGTTGTACAATTAATATCTACTGTGGTCTGCAAGAGTTTGACTCAACTCTTCCAGCCTCCATAAACATTAACCCTTTCCGGGTTTTTTTTGTACGATATATCGTAAAATTTTGTTTCAATATTTTGTATTTGACAGCGAACGTATTTTTTATGGAACGGCTTTTTAATTCGTATGAAGTAGGCTGAGTTGTATCATTCTGTTTAAAAATATAAATCATTTTAGCCGGGGCTACACAGTATGAGTGCGTTTTGTAAACGGCTTTTTGCAAGAATTTTAAAAACCGATGCTTCTGCATAGAAATTTTTAAATACTTTTTGGTAGCAAAAAACTAAACAATTTCACAGTTTGAGTCTCAGTTGATTTATAAAACTTATTAAATTTAGCATTTTTTGCGTCTAAATATTTTTTCCGAGTCTTTAACCCTCAATCACCCACCCCTATTAAAATCACGTATCTACCCACCCTGAGTCCCCGGGACTCAAAATTTTTGTTTACGATATAACGCAACATCTAATAAATTTGTATGGTTTTTTATATTTTTGTAGGACACATTAAGATCTCTTGTTACAGATATCATTCCATTTTTTTGCATAACTCAAATAAACATTCACCTTTTAATTGACAGAAAAAAACATACTCTAAAAAACATACACTAAGCATTTTATAAAAATAAATGTTATAAATAAATTAACAAAAACAATTCTTTTTACATAAATAACCTAAAAATTAAATAACTGTTCAGAAAAAAAACTTAAACTAATACTTCATTATATAAAATAAGAAAACGTGCATCAGGTTGAATTTCATATGTTGTGTACATACCTCACATACTTTTTCAGCACAACTAAGGCAAATTGTTAGTAGCAAAACTTCTCAAAGGGTTAACACTCTCAATTATTAAACTTTTTGCGGCCATTTTTGGCATCCTAAATTTAAATTAACACGATTTTAAAAAATTACAAGTACAATTTTTGTAACACAAAACACCACCCTGAGGCCCTGGGACTCACTCTGTGCCAAAACTCAGCCTTGTAATTGTAGTGCGCTAACTTCCGATCGTCTTCGCGTTCAGAGCGACCCTTTAGGAAGGTATACGAAAGCTGGGCGCCGAAACATAAAAACACAACGTGTACCAACTTATTAAAGTTCGTAGTGAGTCCCCTGGACTCAGGGTGGGCGATTGAGGGTTAAAAAAATTGTACAATATATCGTACGACATATCGTACAAATGGAGAGCAAAGGTTGTTATTTATTTTTGCATTTTTTTTTCAGTTATAGGTTTGGTAACAGATTTCTTGCGTTTTCTTGCCTGCCACACCCATCTGCAAACCACGTGACTAATAAAATTCGACTATTCGACAATTCTCGGTTAAAAATAAGTTTCTGTTTTACAGGACAAACACAGGTTATGTAAGGTAAGACATGCGTACTTGCCACTCCCACTACCATAATAAGAATGGGCTATATTCAGTGCCTTTCTGTAAAATTATATTTTAATTTATTCTGTGTTTTATTGAGAGAAAAAGGGCTTTACAACAACAACAACAACAACGGTTATAAAAGGCCGAAAAATGTGAATCCATGTTAATTTATAATTTATATAAGTTTCGATCAAAATGAAATCACGTTTTGATTTTTTGATGTTATAATTTATGTTTTCTATTAAAAAATCAATGAATTGTTCATAAAACTCAAAAAAACGGAACCAAAATTGCATGCATTTTTACTCCTTTGCGGACCATGGTACGATATATCGTACAAAATTGAAGGAGTTATAATTCTTAACTGAAATTATGTTTTTGATATTTTTTTTGTATCTTACTGCTAAAATGTGGAAATTGATCGGAAAGGGTTAATTTAAAACTGATAGAACTTTCAATAGTTTTGTTTTCAAATTAACGCCTCTTCAGATGTTTTCATCGGCACCGAGCTCCTATTTTTTGTTTTGATCTAATTTGCTCGCCCGAAAAGAAGTTTTCCAAAAAATGTTCCCCATTTCTTATGTCAAACTTTATTTGAACACTTCATTCTTTAGTTTATTTTTGTATAAAATTTCCAGTTGAACATATAAAAAAAATTTAAAAACAAAACAATCAAAATTCTCTGTGAATTGGTGGTGCTTGCGGCAACTGCAACATGACAACGTACTTCAACTACCTTCCGGTTCCGTTGCAAGAGGAGCTGAGCCGCATTGCCAACCAGATAGCTACTCCTGGCAAGGGCATATTGGCCGCCGACGAGTCGGAGTCGACAATGGGCAAGCGACTGGAAGAGATCGGCTTGCCCAACTCCCCGGACAATCGACGCGACTTCCGCGAACTCTTGTTCTCCACGGATCCCAAGCTGGCCGATCGCGTCTCCGGCGTCATATTGTTCAAAGAGACACTCTACCAGAAGGACGCGAACGGTAACCTGTTGGTGGACATGCTGAAGAGCCGGGGCATTCTGCTCGGCATCAAGGTGGACACGGGCGTTGTGCCGCTGATGGGCTCTAAGGAAGAGACCACCACACAAGGTTATTAGTGGGCTTTTGCTTTGCGATATGTTATCAAGCGGGTGTTTTACATTTCGATAGGACTGGATGATATGGCGTGCCGCTGTGCCCAGTTCAAACGAGATGGCTGCGATTTCGCCAAGTGGCGTTGCGTGCTGAAGATCGGCAAGCATACGCCCTCCAAACAGTGCATTATGGAGAACGCCAATGTGTTGGCGCGTTATGCGTCCATTTGTCAGTCGCAGGGCATTGTCCCGATTGTAGAACCGGAAGTGCTGCCGGACGGCGACCACGACATAGACCGTTGTCAGAAGGTCACCGAAACTGTGCTGGCAGCCGTCTACAAGGCCTTGAACGATCACCACATCTACCTGGAGGGCACACTGCTCAAGCCCAACATGGTGACGGCCGGTCAGGCGTGCGCTACGAAGAGCACGCCCGATGAGGTGGGATTCGCCACGGTGCAAACGATGCTGCGAACCGTGCCGGCTGCTGTGCCAGGTGGGAGGTGACTTGATGCGATTTTGTCGAGCTTACTAAACACATGCAATGTAGGCATTATGTTCCTGTCGGGTGGCCAGTCCGAGGAAGATGCTTCAGTGAATCTGAACGCCATCAACAATGCGCCGCTGCAGCGACCGTGGAAATTGAGCTTCTCTTATGGTCGTGCGATGCAGTTCTCGGTGCTGCGTGCCTGGGCCGGCCAGAAGGAAAATGTGGCGCTGGCCCAAAGCGAATTGTTGAAGCGTGCTGAGGTGGCTATGGAACATGCATTTTCCTACTTGAAGAATCATTCATGTAACTTGAAATCTCTTCAGGCGAATGGGCTCGCCGCCGAAGGCAAATATGAAGCGGGCTCTATACCATGTTTTGCTGAAGAAAAAAGTCTTTTTGTTGCCAATCACGCCTACTGAAGCCGGCTGGTATATACAAGTGGCACCATCACAAAACGAAGGCAACATACCTTTGGGAGATCAAACCAATTCTACCAATGCTACAAGCGAAACAGTTCAAAATTTGTCCCATGCACAGGTAATAGGCCGTTTCAAATATTGTAAAAAAATAAAGTTTTCCAAAAGACGACTTGGTCATACTTTGACCAACGTTCAGATAAACATTTAAACTTATTTGAAAAATCACTCATATCAGTAGGTAGGTACTCTATTACACTGTTGGCATATGGGTGGATTTGGGATACTTTCGATCCCTTGCCAGATTTTTCAGTTGAGTGGTATTCACTGCAATAAAGACCAATAAAGCGTAATGCGATTAAGTCTTAGACCTACGTTGAGTTCGATACATTAAGTTTTCGAATTGTATTATACTGTTTATTTGACTATTTGGTGGACACATTGCAGACAAGTTTTTTGTCGATATTTAAAGAAAAGTATATAACGTGTAAAATTGTTCATAGAGTCAGTTTTCCTATGCGAACGATTCGTCGGCCTCGTTCTCGGCAAAAGGATTATCGGCCTTGTCCTTGACTTTGCGCAGCGTTACGTGCATTTTGAGCTCCGCCATGAAGTCCATCACTGGCGGCTTCCGTTCGGCACGCGGCTTAATGCCGCTTATAGTTGCTGCCTTTGTATTCACTTTCTGAAAAACCAAAGTAGGATTTTCACTTTAGTAACCAAGCGAATATTGGATAAGGCTGTATTGACATACCTTCAGAGCAACACCGTTTCGTATGCTCTCCAGCAGGGCATCGCGAGGATCGCCGGCATTGCTGTTCGACATGTTGTTGCTGGGTGCTGCTGGCTTCGGAGCAGGAGGTGGTAGAGACTTGCCCGGTGGAGGCGGCGGCGGCGGTGGTGTGGACCCGCTAGAAGCGACGGGTGGTGGTACAAACCCACCGAGTGCAGGTGGAGGCGGCGGTGGAGGTGGAGCTGAACCTGTACCGCCCGCTTTGATATTTGATGAGCTCAGCTGGGTGGTAAGCACTGGTGGAGGTGGGGGTGGCGGAGGTGGAGGTGGAACGGCGCCACAGGCACTTGGAAGCGGCGTCTTTGAACTCTTCGTATGTGACGCATTGCTGACAGGATACGACTGATTTGAAAGCTTTGGTGGTGATGGTGCTGGCACTGCAATCGGGTGTTGGCTGCCATTGGGTGTTGGACGCGCGCATTCCACGTAAAACTTTGCATTTGATGTACTCATTGCAGCTGTCTTGGATGGCGAAGGCGGAACTGCCGATTTGGAAGCTGGAAGCGAATCGTGTGCATCAAGGCCACTATCGAGGCTGAGGTTAGAGTGATAGATGCTCGAAGTCTTGTTGGAGGCCGTTGTGAAGGAGGGCGGCGCTGGTGCCTGGGCGTAATTGTTTGACTTAATTTTGCGCGGTGGCGGCGCGGGTTTTTTAGCTTGCGGCGGTAGTGGTGGCAATGGAACAGTGGCGACGCTGTATATTGCGTCCGGAGTGGGAAACACCGATGGATTGGCAAAACGAGCTGTCAGTAAAGTGTAATTCGGTACGTAGTCCGAAGCCTGCGATGTGGGTGCAAGTGCGGGTACAGGTTGTGGTGATGGTGGTGTTGGTGGTGCCGCTGCTACTGCGTACGACGCACCGGACGCATATTTATCTGGAGTTACGTTATAAGACTTGTTGGACTGTCTGCCAGGCGCGGATGTAGTTCGCTTGAAAGGCTAGAAGGGAATTGCTTAGTTTCAGTCATTCAGCTGCATTCACTCACCATCCATGTAAACTTCGACTGCACAATGTTCCGAATGACGTCCTGCCTCCGCATGCCGCTCAAGTCTTCCTCGGTAATGCCACGCTCGATCATGTACTTCTTCAGCACGTTGTCGCTCGTGGCTGTATTGAGATCGAAGGCGTTGCGGGTCATGTCGCGCGTCATGTCGCCAGCGACGTGTTGAAAATTGACGGGGCCGCTGATCTCGTACCTAAGCCCCTTCGAGCTGGTGACGAAAGTCGAAGGCGATGGCGGAGTCTCGGGTGCCGCTATAAAACGGTGCGGCACAATGGGGCTGCTCTTGCCCGAACTCTGCAGGCTGCCCGTGGAGGAGGATGTGCTCATGGTGGCGTATTGCAGGGTAAGCCCCGAGGCGTCCGCTCTGCGTGTCCCACAGGGCGAGGAGGTGTTGGAATGTGAGGTCGGCGGTGGCGGTGGTCGACTCTTGGGCGGTGCTATAGAGAACTGCTTTGACTGCATGGTGGAGGGCTGAACAGTGAATGGTGGAGAAAAAAGTTTGTATCAGTCTACACGAATGAGTCTTCAGTCAGCCTTCAGCAAAATATTCAAAAGTAGGCGGTTACAATCAAAGAGTCATGGCATACCAGTGGCGGATTCGGGGGGGCGGAGTTTGGGGGGTTGAAACCCGCCGAAATATTAGGATCAGCTTTAAAACTACATACAAATCAAAAGGCATTTTATAAATAGTAAAGAATTACTTTTTCAAAGCCCCCCGAAATATTTTTGTGAATCCGCCACTGTGACATACATATCTCCTAAACTGAGCACTTTGGCCGATACTATCAACAAGAACATAAACCCTTCATTACCATCCAATAGCCGGGCATTTTGTTGCTCTTGATGATGTCATAGATGAAGGCGCGTCTCTGCTCCGGCGTCAGATAGCCGATTTCATCCGACAGGCCGGCTTTGCGCAGATACAAGCGCAGCATTTCATCGTTGCCAGTACCATTAAGATCGAAGGTCTTCTTGAAATTTACCGAACTGCCTTCCATGTGTCGAAATTCAGTTGGTGCGCCAATGAAATGTTTGTCCATGCCAACTCATCAATCCATCAACTAAAATTTGCAAGGAACAAAATAATCAGAAATACTTTATTACTATACTCCATGAATTCGTTTGTCTGGTAATATCGTTCAAGGAAATGAATAATGAGGAAAAACATTTAACTCTTCCGACCCCGAATTTTACCCTGTGTCTCGATATTCCTTTTTGGTATTTAAATCATGAAACACTTTCGTAAGAAGTGTGCACACGACATTTGAAGTCGCCACGCCTTTTTGTTATAGTACTACAGCTATTTTACTTTTGAACAATTTAAGCTTAAAAGGGGTTAAATAAATTTAGTATATTTAAATATTTTTTAATTACAGAAAAATTATTTCATATTTATGGAAGAATACAAAATTATCACTTTTTGATTTTATTTAACCATTATTAAAGAAAGAGGGTTTTGATCTAACGTGCCCAATTCGTAGACTTCAATTAGAACACAAACTTTTCCTGATATCGCTGCAAATTATTCTGGGGATAACAGTAAAATTTTGTAATTTGCTTTGAATTCACTTCTAAAAATATTAATTTGTTGGTGCCTACTTAAATTAAAGCCATAAATCTATCGTAGCTTTTGCTTTAAGATAACAAATAGGTGAAGTTGCTCTTAGGCAACTTTGGGTTCGAAAGGGTTAATGACGCACTGTGCAATGGGCAGGTGGGATGTGAACAGGGGGCAGGTTCAGAATTGGCCTGATAAGATTTTTTTAATGTACAACCAAACGAACAATTTTGTTATTATCAGTTAACAAATTCAGCGAGGCTTTTGGCCACATCGAATGATTCACATTGAACATTAAATTTTCAAGTTGCCCTATGCAAAAATTCAAATCTGAATTTAATATTTTGTAACGTAAAACTAAAAGTAACGATGTGCATATTTTGAAATTTTAAATTTGAAAGCCTTGTTGTAATTGTTGGGCTCTCGAATGGAATTGCTTCTTATTTGCATTCGTTGTGGAACTTTTGGCAGTGAGGTAATCTGCATCTGACACTCGGGCTGTGTGTACGCACCAATGCTTTGTTGTTGGTGTTCTTAGTGTTAAACCGCGCGCAGAATGCAACTTTATCGATCCGAAACGTTGTTCTAACTCGAAACTAACCGCACCACCGAACTACGCGAGACTATCAATGCGACTAATTTCTTTTTTGGGATATGAATAACGACGTGTCGAGCCAACAAATCACCATATCTTTCATATATTATAGTACCACCGATCTACCAGTGCCTGTAATCGCGCTTTTCGCTCGCTCGCCCCGCCCCTTCTCAAATAAGTACCTTTTTGCACAGGTGAACGCTTATCAATATTGCTGGCTTTCGAGTTCGCGCTGGCATTCGGCTAGTGAGATTTCTCTATTCTCGTCGGTGGTTTATCAAACTGCAACAATAACAAAAGCAATATTGATATGTCTGGTATGCACGACTACGGATACTTTGTTGTTTGTTTATAACGAAGTGTGCGAATTTGGAACGTGCGAGGAAATGCGGGATAGACTAATGATGGCGTTAACTATAAAGTTAAAAGACAGTAAGTTGAGTCAACAGTGCTTAAATTAGGAGACACCAACAAGAGCCAATAAATTTAAATTTGAAATGGGATGACTTGTTCGCAGTGTAAAACGTGCATAAGGTGCTGATGCAAATAAGGCGCCTCTCATTGATTAACAATACAAAACTAACGATAAATGGAAATTCGATATAAATATGAATAAATAATAAAAACTGTTTAAGAATCATTGCCGATTTCGAACAACAAATAAAAGCTCTTGAAGTTTAGAAAGTTGAGAAAACAAAGAATTCGTTAGACAAAAATTTCAAGAGCAATCATTGGAAATCATGCAAATTGTTAGTTTTCACACATAGGTGACGCAATTGTTCTGTATTTTAAACTTAGCAGCAGTTATTTATGTTAAAAAAATAAAAAGTGTTTTTGTTCTAATCAGACTTTTATTGTAATCGTGCGATAATGTCGGGGAAAAACGCCACAGCAATATTACTTGCCATTAAATCTTGAAAACAGGTTTTATAAATAAGCATTTTATTGGTTTAAAATCAGTAAAAAATATTTATGGCCAAACCACTTATAAATTTATTTGTTCATTTTGCATCGTTTGCATTAAAAATACATAATTTCATTTTAGTAACAGTTCTAGTTCAAAGAACTGCTTTGAATTTCAAACTAAAATATTATAGTTTTCTAATATTCTAACAGATATAGAAAATTTAATTAAATTAGTTTTTGTTTTTACAGATTTACTACAAACATAAACTGCATTACTGAAATAAAAAATTAGCATTGACATTTCAAAGTTGCATACTGTTTTGTTGGATTCTAATGTTCAAACATTTTTTTTAATAAACTTTTGCCACAGTAATCTATTAAAATTCCGTCTGATTATCTCATAGAAATGTTTTGTCTTTCATAATAAAATCGTATGAATTAATATTAATATTTTTTGGAAATTCCTTTACTATTCGCGTGAACACACTCAGCCGCATTCAAAACATCGCTGAATGCGCCAATTTCGAACATCAACACACTATGCGTACGCGCCACAGATAATTTTTTGGCGTTTTCTTGCAAACATACAATTCTCCGCCGAAATAAATTGCCTCAGCCGCGTACGTAACGAAATTGTCGATTTTCGCACGCATTGGCATGCGAAATCAAATGCATTTAATGGCGTGCGATCGTGCGAAATAATTTCCAACGCTTCGCATGTGTCGTAGCGACTCCGAAAACATTCGGAGTCGAATAGCTGGGGCCGCCATTACGTTCAGTGAGGAACGTGTCCCTGTGAAAAACTCGTGTCGTTGCACAATTGGCAACGAATTTTAACGCAAAAAGTGCATAAAATTTCAGAAAATTACCACAAAATTGAAATTTACAATTGAGACGTGCGCGCCACATACGAAAAATGTAAAAGCAGCGCCATTTAAGTGCGGAAAATATGTTGTGAAAAAAGTATGCAATAATCGAATTTAATCGATTTTGATGAAAAAATTTTGTCGTTGCTCGCCATTTACCCGACAGAAAACTGTGGTCATGCTGTGTGCCTCTCGCTTGCGCTGCATTGATCGCGATGCAGTGCGAGCGAGAAGGCGCTAGTGATGTGTGTGTGTTGTGCTGTCGAGCCGACAGCGAGCGAACAGTGTGCGAAGGAAAGCACACCGTACGAAGACGACGATTGAACGCGCGCGAACGCAAAAAAATGGCGTTGTAGTGTGGTTGTGGGATAGTGTGCGTGTTGGCCGCTTGGTGGCGTGCCTGGTAGCTACTTCGATTTCGGAGTGGCGCATTTCGAAGTAGTGCGTGTTTTCGGCATTGATTCGGAACGTGTGTGAGAGCGGGTGGGGCATAGGGTGTTATTTGAGTGCGTTGTGTTTCGGAGTGCGTGAAAGCGTTGGTGTTTTGCTGTGCAGTCTTCGTTGGGGATGTATTCGACGCGAGCGAGAATGGAATAGCGTTTGTTGTACGCGAACGGTCAGCTGCAGTCGTCTCTGTCGGTACGCGATTGAAGCAGCGACGACGAGTCTTCCGCCATTACGGCTTTCACGCCAAAACCACGCTATCTGCGAAATTTAGAAAATGTCTTGGCCGTTTTTTGTGTGAAAATTGTGCGGCGCGAATGGGACTGTGTGATATATGTGAGAATTGTGTGGGTTTCGAATTGAAATGTGGCAGAATGATGGACCGGCGGCATTGAGAAATAACGGAAATTGGCAATGCGTGTTTTACGAATTTGCGTTCGTTTTTCTCTCATTTTCGTGTTTTTTGCTGCGCGTTATACGAGTTTGATGTGAATTCGCCGGTGGTTTTTGTTTTGATGAATTCGCCGCGGCGGCGACAATGTTCGGGTGTGTGTGCCGATGCCGCGAAGTCATTGCCGCTATTGCGAACGCTGGCGGCTTTACTTTTTCTGCTAACGAAAAGACAGCTTACGTTAATTCTATTTCTTAGACAAAGAAGAATTGAGAATGTCAACATAATTTTCGGCTTTCAAGTTGGCCATTTGCGCGAATTTGGCAGGTCTTGTCGCTGAAGTCGTTCGCTTCGTCACAGCCGCGTAAATACACGAATGCGAAGAATTAACGACAGGCATCATTGTTGTCACTCGTAGAATGTTTTTTGTTTTTGTGTGTGCATTTCTTGTTGTTGTGTGGAGTGTCGGGCGTGCACGTGTGCATTTTCCGTTTACTTTGTGCGCTGTGGCCCGCCGCCCGTCATGCCGGTCAACGGTCTATCGTTTTTTGTTTGTTTTTTGCGCGCATTTCAATACACGACATCTAATAGTTGTTGTTGCCATCCTATTTGTTTGATACCTTAGCGTGGCAGCTGTAGCTCGAGTTCGCTGGGAAGCACGCAAAACACAAACAAGAAAACAATAACAGCAACAACAAAATAAAAAAAAAGAAAATAAGTAAATGTAATTCAATCGAATGGCAGAGAAATGAAATGAAATAAATGAATTTGTAAGCTAAAAAAGAAAGAAAGAAGGAAACAGAAGGGCAATAAATGGAAAATCAAAGCAAAATCAAGTCAGTAAAAGCATATTAAGAGTGAAAAAGCAAGCAGCCGCAGGGAAAGCAGTGGTTCAACCAACAACAAAAACAACATCAATTAAAAGAAACTAACATTAACAAAATATTAAAATGTTGCAATGAAATGTGCAAAAGTCATCGTAATTATGCCAATTTACTTGATTTCTTCGATTTCAACTTGAAAAATGTCGTCGATTCGATTGCTGCACCGCTCGTCGTTGTCGTTGTTGCTACCACTGCAGTGTTGTAATTGCAATAAATATCTCGCTTACGTTTTGTTGTTGGTGTCAACGTTGCTGTCAACGCTCTACCGCAACAGCAACAGAAAGAACGACAACAACAACAACAGCAGCAACAACAACTACAGCAGTCAACTTCGCGACCTACAAGAGCAGCAGCCACAACAACAACAACAACAACAACACAACCACCACAGCAACAGCAACAATAAGTGCAATAGCGCAATCACTTGCAGTTGCAGCGGTAAAGACCAGAGCCAGCAGCAGCAGCCGAGCTACAGTGCTCGTCCCGTGACCTGCTTCCTCACGTCCAAAAGCCCGTCGACTGTGGTGACGCCTGCCACTGTCTCGTGCACTGAAACGTACGCTTACTCTTACGTCGCCGTCTTGAGCCCAGCGCGCAGCGGCAGCGACACCAGCAGCGGCGCGCACAAACGCCGCCACAGCACGGACACAGTCACGTGCGGCCGGTGGAAAAGCAGCGGCCAACGGCAGCAGACAATTGTTTGCTTCTGTGGCAGCAGCAACTGCGACAGCAACAACAACGACAAACACAAGAATTGTATTCAGTGCAGCGGCACGAACACAGTCTCAACGCACGCGCTGCGCTCTCCCTCCCTCCCTCATAGCGCCATCAGTAGCGGCTGCAGGATCGACAGCGGCTGCGGCAACTGTAACTGCCGTCAGCAGCAGGAGCAGCAGCAGCACTCAAACCGCAAGTTCTCGTGCACGCAGCTGCGACTACTTGACGCTCCAGCGCAGCACGGGCAGCACCAACCGGCGGCGCATTCCAGCACCACAACTCCAGCCACAGGTGCGCTGCGAAGCGTCTGGCAGCAGCCGCAGCGAATTTGCATTGCAGTTTGCGCTTAATTTAACATAAAAAAACCCACATCGACAACAAAAACAACCATAACACTCTTAAACCACAACTCAACATTACCAGCACTGCATCCCAGCACAACAAGTTCAGTTGCCACTGTTCCATTGTTCCCGATTACCTGTTTTTGCATCAGCAAGCGCACCTTCAACCCCGCAGTAGGCGCAGCAGCAATTCGCCTCTCAGCATCGTTGTTGTGATCGTTCTCATTGCTGTCATCATGTCGAAGCTGTCGTTCCGGGCGCGAGCGCTCGACCCGTCCAAGCAGATGCCCATCTACTTGGCGGAGGAGCTGCCCGATCTGCCCGAGTATTCGGCCATAAACCGTGCGGTGCCGCAGATGCCCAGCGGCATGGAGAAGGAAGAGGAGTCGGTAAGCCACTTGTCACTCACTCAACATTCTATTAGCTTAGTTGCTTTAAGGGGAAGACAGACGAAATTGCGAGGCGACACGTTTAATTTCAGTCGAGCATGAAGAAAGTTGTTGGGGAAAAGTAAATAACACACTTCATTGTGTCGCAGACAATCGAATTGAGTCAACGTGAAAATTAGTCATCACAAATTACAAATACAACTTTGTTGTTATTGTTTCGCTGCTAAAAACTTGATAAACTTTATTGCAGTTGTTGTTGCTTTTTATTGTATTCATCTCCACTTATCATTTATTATGCGTGTTGTATTTACTTGTTTTGCTAATTTTCACATTTGTGGTTTTAGAAAAGCTACACGCTGACGTCAGTGGATCAGTTGTCCGAAAGTGGGAATACCCTGCATTGTACACTGATGGGCAAAAAAATAGATGTGGTAGGACTTCTTTTGCCATGCACCGTTAATGTTTACCTTATCAGTAATGATATTTCGTTATCTTCAAGCACCAGGGATTGTTTTTATGTGTGAATGTAAAGGCCACTTTCTATATTTGTTGCTTTCATTTTTTAAATTTGGTGAAATGGATTCAGTAATATCACGTAAACCAATTGAATCGATATCAATGTATTACACATCGGGTGGTATATTTTTATATTTGTTTGGCATTATTGAAGAGAACAGGTGACACAAGTCCAAATTATCCTTAACCCTTTCGACCTCAAAATTGCCTGAGAACAACTTTACCTTTTTGTTATCTTATAGCAAAAGCTACGATTGATTTATGGGTTTAATTTAAGTAGGCGCCAACAAATTTATATCTTTAGAAGTGAATTCAAAGCAAATTACAAAAATTTAATTTGCAGCGATATCAAGAAAAGTTTGTGTTCTAATTGAAGTCTTCGAATTGGGCACGTTTGATTAAAACCCTGTTTCTTTAATAATGGTTAAATAAAATCAAAAAGTGATAATTTTGTATTTTTCCATAAATATGAAATAATTTGTCTACAATTAAAAAATATTGATACAAAATTCATTTAACACGTTTTGAGCCTAAATTGTTCAAAATAAACTATGTTAGCTCTAGAAATCTAACAAAGAGGTGTGGCGACTTCAAATATCGTGTGCACACTTCTTAGGCAAATGTTTCATGATTTAAATACCAAAAAGTAATATCGAGATACGGTAAAATTCGGGGTCGAAAGGGTACTAAGATACACAATCTCGTGGTAGACAACGATGCCCCGATTAATACTAAGAAGGAGCTAACATTTACCTGAATCTTCAAGAACTTGGTTAGTTACGGAACAGAAGCCCAGAAGTAGACACAAGCGGTCAATACTGGCATGAAAAAAGCCAGCTTTCTTTAAAACCTGAAAGAACTTAGGTTATCTAGAGCACAGAGCCCCAGTAGTAGGCCCAATCGATTGTTCTGTAATAGCACAGAAGTTAAAAACGTCCTTGTCTTCACTCGAAAGCGGATCGCAATAGATCTGACAGCACATATACCACCACAATTTAATCTCAATCTTAGGTTCCACATGTATATGTTTGATTGGATATTGGACTTTGTGAACTCCACTCTTGGCTTTAAATGCAGTGCCAGTGCCAAAATATGGGACACCTTCATTATCTACACTTTTTTCTTATCAATCTTGTTTAATCTTCCTTCCTCCCTAAATCTTCCTTCCTCCTAAAACCTTAACAGAACATTTTAGAACAGAAAAACCACTTTCTTCTATGTTCTTGCCTTCCATGCGTTGTGTCTAGATTTTCCACCCTTAATACATATTTTCTCGCCCGTCAGTCCGGTTGCGTGTTGCATTGCAATAGAGACAAAGTCACTTTAAAAATAAATTCACCCTGCCCTTTTCGTATAAATTCAATGTAATTAGGTTTCAAATTTTGAAATGTTCGATTGTCTGTGCTGGTAATGTGTACAGTGGCATTGGAAAGTAGACACCAATGCTTTAGTGCGCTAAATACCTGAATTAACCGCTGCTAAAGTAAACACAAATTTTTTCTATGTATATCGAATGCTTTGAATACTCAATTCAATTTGAATTAAGTAAGAAATCAAATATTTCAAAGTCGAGTTTTGAACTCTAAACTCTTTGGTTAGCAATCGTAACTGATCCACAGTAGTTGGAGATTCTTTATATATTTTTGCAGAAACTTATTTTCCTTAAGGAATTATTAAAAGGCGAAATCTTTTCCAGGTTGATTGCTTGCATCTTTTCGTTACTATAAATTGGCCAAAAAAAAAGCATATTTTTTTCTTCAGAAACACACATGTTGTCAAATTCTTTTAGATGACCCAATTAATTTGCAGTTATTAAGAAAAAAGTTGCAGCAATTATTAGATTTTCAGTCAACAACAGCTGCTGAAAGCTGGATTATGCACGATTTTTGTGTTTAATAAGCAAAATGAAATGTGGAAAGTGTGTTCGTGAGAGGAAAACGTAGAGCAGGAAAATAGGGGAAAAATAGTAATTACCAGCCAGGCAACGAGCAAGGACAACGTGCTCCGCGCACTCAGCGCTCGGCGTATGGCCTCCGTCTGCGCCGGGTGCAGTGATGAAATTAGCCGCGAATGGTGTTTCGCTACGCCACCGCTCGACCGCCCTCGTTCACTGCGGTGCTGTGCTTCGCAATGTTGGTCATTAAATCAGCAACAGACGCACTGAACCGAAGCCAAATGATGGCAACACCAACAAACACACTCGCACAGAGGCCGAACCAACAAAAACTCGGGGCACGATGGGAAGGACGTGGGGCTGAACGTGTTGGCAGTTGTAGCCTGCAGCTGTAGGATTTCTTAGATTTGTTGCTTGCTCCATCAGCATATCGTCGCTTGCATCAAGTGGAAGCAGTAGCAGAAGTTGAAGCAACACTGGCGCAATAGAGCGACGAGCTCAAGAAGAACAAGATGCCAATGTGTTTGTTGCTGTTGATTTGTACGTTTGCTGAATTGACGATTCTGGGGTTTCTGCAGGCGCTGCTGCTGCTGTTGCCGCTCTGCTGGTCTTCTATGCCGCCAGAAGCGCCCGTTCGGCAAAGTGAAAGTGGTTGTTGGGTGAGGACGGAAGGTGGAAGGGTGAAGAGACGGTCTCGTACAAGTGAGATGATGTTGTGCAGTGCCTAAGAGTTGATGTTGTTTGTTTGTGCTCTTATCTTGTTGTTTGTTTTTATTTTTTCCGAAATAAAATTGAAATTTCCTGCAACGGAAATGCAAATTTTAATTGAAAGGAGCAAGAAATTAGTTCAATGCAATTTGAGGTCATGACAGCGCAGACGGATGCAGCTCCCAACCAGGTGGTGGAGCAATGTGCAATGTTTTTTCAGAATTCAGATCCTACATTTGTTCAAAGTTGTGATAAACCGAAATGCTTTTGCATCAGAGCCACAAAAGTGCCTTCAGCTAAACTGCCAACTCATTTTGCTCCGCACCAACTGTTTACTTACCCACAGCATAGTTACCCTGTTGCCATAAGGGAATCGGTGTTTTTTTTGATACATTGAAGAGCTACTGGCTCGTCGTCGAATATTTGATGGAAATCAATTAGGTGATCCCATGCAAACATTTCTGCTTGGTAATGCTTTGGTTACATTTAATTTTGGGCATTAAATTTTTCGTATTAAAAGAAATATTCGTATATTCTGTGAGAGTAGTGCAAAATTATATCTTAGTCGACTTGTTGATTCAACCTTTTTTTGATTTTTAGTAATACTGAAAACAAGACTGGGATTGTTTTGTATGACGTTTTTGCTTCAACAATGATAATTTAACCCTTTCGACCTCGAATTTTACCGCGTTTCGATATTACTTTTTGGTATTTAAATCATGAAACGCCTAAGAAGTGTGCACACGATATTTGAAGTCGCCACACCTCTTTGTTAGATTTCTAGAGCTAACATAGTTTATTTTGAACAATTTAGGCTAAAAACGTGTTAAATGAATTTTGTATCAATATTTTTTAATTACAGACAAATTATTTCATATTTATGGAAAAATACAAAATTATCACTTTTTGATTTTATTTAACCATTATTAAAGAAACAGGGTTTTAATCAAACGTGCCCAATTCGAAGACTGCAATTAGAACACAAACTTTTCTTGATATCGCTGCAAATTAAATTTTTGTAATTTGCTTTGAATTCACTTCTAAAAACATACATTTGTTGGTGTCTACTTATATTAAATCCATAAATCAATCGTAGCTTTTGCTATAAGATGACAAATAGGTGAAGTTGCGCTCAGGCAACTTTGGGGTCCAAAGGGTTAAAGGATTATTCAAGGGACGGTTACAGTCAGTTTGGTGTTTGATTGGAATATGATTAACATTTTTGCATATATGTATATTGAAATTGTCTTCAGTTTAAGATTTATATTTGTTCTACATGTATTTGTTATTCGATACTTAAAACTAAAAAGACCGCAAGTTGTCCATACCTACAAAGACTACATACGCTGATTTCTCGAAAAGTACACATCGGATTTGGCTAATTGTAGTTGTAGAATCCTAATTGTAGAACTAATTGTAGAACTTGTTAAAAAATAAAAGTCATCAAAGCAAAAGTTGATAGAAACACTAAAGAAAATACAGATATTTACAAATGGGAAACCATCAAAATTACCGCACTGGTCTTTCCAGTACTTTTGTAATTTTGTGATTTTCGGTGCACACTTGCTGCACGCTGCCAATCTGCTTAGCCACTTGTTGATGGAGCCTGCTGGTCGCAGTGTAGTGCCAGAGTTCATTTGTTGTCTACTGATTATCTTTGATTTGATTAGATTAAGGTTGCAGATAATGCGAATGTTAACGATGCTTATGGAGGTAATGATGATTATGCCGGCGTCTTGGCAATTAAGAACGCCGGCTTTGCTGGGGTAATCGCGCACACACTCGTACGATAAAGAAGCGCCAAAAGACAACAACAAAATTTGTATTAATGCACACAACACTTGTAATTAGATTGCAAGCCAAAGCACCAAAGTTAACGTGTGTGTGTGTGCTTATAGCTCGTAATGGTTAAATTAAACTCAGGAGCCCACTGTAATTGGGTTAGTTTGCTTTTTCGCACTACGCACCATGTAGGCATATGTGACGAAATATTTAATGTCGAGTGGTCTTGTACAGCAATTTTTGTATGTAAATTTTAGTTTCAAATTGATTTGCTTTTCAATATTGGCCAACATCTTTTAGCCACTGTTGGCCGCGCACATATATCATCGTATAAAAATAATTTCCAAATGCAGCCAACGATTTTCACATTCGTAATTAACACACTTTGCGTGTCTTCGTTTTTTTTTTGTTCATTTCTTGGGCCATCATTTTTATTTCACGCTTACAAAATCTGTTCACGACTGCGGTAGCTGACGCGCCTATTATTTTAATCCTTTTATGTCTGGTGCGCAGCAGTAAGACTCGCTTGTCTGCGCAGTTTTTTATTATCATTTGTTTTATTTTTCGCTACTTTTCTTCTTTTTCCTTTCAAAGTGTTCGCTTATCATTTAGTCTTCTTGGTTGTATTCTTGTCTTTCATTTTGTTGTTTTTTAATGTTTTTTGTTTCTTTTTTGCAATGCAAATGGCATCATCGTCATCATCACGCACTCGTTTAACCTCCTGTCTCCCTTATGCTCCATCGACATTACGTGAGTCGTGACCCGGTAAAGTTGGATTGCTTGTTTTCTCCCAGTTTTTCGTATTCTGTTGTGAAGTTTTTCGTTTTGCTGTCTGTGCTGGCGCTGCTTCTTATTGTCTGCCCACTCTACTCCCTAACACTCCACTCTACTTTATTTTAGAACATTTCCTCATCTGTACGATTGTTTGTGTGCAGATGCCCAGCAAGAAAGGTACGAGAATGTTAAATCATGTACTCCGAAGTGAGAATTGTTAGTGTGCTTTGTTTGAAGAACGTAAGGAAGGTAGATAGATAAATAGATAGATATATAGATGGATAGATAGATCGATATATAGATAGATAGATATATAAATAGATATAGATAGATAGATATAATAGATAGATAGATATATAGATAGATAGATAAATAGATAGATAGATATATAGATATATAGATAGATAGATACATAGATAGATACATAGATAGATATATAGATAGAAATAGATAGACATAGATAGATTTAGAGAGACATAGATAGATAGAACCGAAATGCATGACAATTTTGTTTCTTATACAAAAAGAGTAGAAATTGAGAATAATTTCTACAATTTCTTGTGCGAAGAAAAACGATTCGAATTAGTGAGAATTTCTTTAAACTTTGCAAGGAATAACTTGATTTCTAGTACAAAATGAGCTACAAAATTACTGCTGGGCACATTTCTTACTCACTTTTCGTGTATTTCTTTCTTTTGGGAAATTATGTACATTTGATTTGTTTCCCCCCTTTGGCGTTGTTGCTATTCTTCTTTTGTTTTCACTTTATTTTTTGCTGAAAATACCCAGAAAGTTTCCTTCTTAAAGTTGGTTCACTTAATGTTGAGGTTTTTTATTTTTGGTTTCGTTTTACTGTTGCAGTTGGCCGTGTGGTGCGTGTTCTCTTTGTTTCCATTCGAACTTTTTATTGTTACTTTTTTATTGTTTGTTACGTTGGTATGTGCTGTAGCGCTTAGCTGGTGGAATCTTGGATCTTACGATAAATCCATTGTTAACCTTTGTTGCATGAATTGTACTCAATGCTCTCTTACTATCTGTGCGTTGTGCTGAACGAGCAGCTGCAAACGTTGTTCAATTCAGGATGAACTTAATTTGAACTGGTCAGTGCTTAGTGCACTTTAATATCTTTTTATCGATTTTCCTGCTAGTTGTTTTTATGGATTTAAGGTTTATTCAAAGCTTGGTTAATTTTTCGATTATGTTGAAAATCGTTTTTGCATGCATTGCTTTCGTAATGTGTGTAGTTTGCCGATTTATTTAAAATGGTGTCCCAAAAAGAGTTTAGTTTTTTAGTAATAAATTAAATATAAAAAGAATTACCTTATTTCTGCAGTGATTTAAAAAGAAAGAAAACACAGTTTGAAGTTCGGGGAATGAGGTCTTTCATTCATGGAGATTGAATAACGAATGACTATAAAAAGGTAAACATTGGGTGTCAGGAATGGCCGACACCGGGGAGCAGCAAAAGAGGGGAACGTAAGTAGAGAAAAAAAGGACAGGATGGGATTAGAGGGGAGATCGACAGATCACTAAACAAGAAATGGCTGGGGGTTACTTGTCAAAGCTTCCTCATCGGGAACGATGATGAGTTGCTATGATGCGGTGGTGTAGGCCAACTGGCTGTGGGATGCGCTGATAGTGGGGGTGCTGTAGTCAGTCAGTAATGACGGAGCGCTTAGCGGTGATGTACTGATGGCCTTTTTGCTGGGATGATTGACCCCGCTGATCGATTCCCTTTCGGCTGTGCGGACGGGGTCATCGTAGATTAAGTAATAGTACCTACTGATCAAAATATAGCCGGATTTCTTCAATAAAATTCAATTATTCATTTTTGTTCATTGTACTTCCATCAAAGTAATCTCTATTGCAAACAATACAAATGAACCAACGCTTCCTCCAATTTTGAAAACACTTTCATGGGCTGATTTTGGCGATGAGTATTTAGCTTCTTTTGCGAATTCTCCTTTACTGTTTCGATCGCCTCACGATAACTTGAGTCGTTGGAAGAGGAAAAAGTAACAAGTCGTCTTGTCGGATATATACGAAACTTGTGGAACGGTATGAATGTTGTTTTTGGTTGTGGTAAAGGAACTACGATTTGTTTTTCTACAATTCTGGCCTCTTGCGACGAACATTTTTCATCAAACACAAAATTTCAAGTACATAAATTTGTTCAACTACATAAATTCGTAGTTGCGAAGGAGACAACGAAGACTGACTTGTTTACAAAGTTCATTTTCATGGTCGTTAGACAAGAGGTGTGGCACATTTTTTGCGACCCAAATTCCCGACGTAACTTTGGAACTGTAAGCAAATTGAAAAATGAATGAAATTTGGTCCAAACTTTCTACTTAGACGAGCGCTTCGACTGAAAGAATGAGATGTGCATGGGACAAAGTGGGTGTGGCACACTTTTTGCCAAGTTTTTTCTTAAAATTGTAGTAGATTTTGGGAGTAGATTTGACTAAAGCGAATTTGATGGCATTTTATGAACATTCATTGTGATTAGCCATTGACTTGGCTGGCTAAGACAAAACCATCTTTGGTTTTAGTTTGAGGATTGCAATATTGCAAGACCTCAAGTAATTATTACATTACAATACTATAGAAAAGACGGGCTAACATAGGTCATCGAAGTCACTAAAATGTGCGTCAAGCTACAATACTTCACTACTACTTCGAGCAACGACTAATGAAACTATCGGCTCAAAACGTACTCATGCGGCCTCATTATCGATCTGATTAAATCGGAGTTGGAAGGTTGATTAATATTAGTAATCCCTTATGAATAGAGGCACCGAGGCATTAAATGTATTGGACATAGAGAACCAGGTCAAGATCTTTTGGGTTGCAGAACAGAGGAATTGACGGAAACAAAGAGGTAGACAGCATTGCTTGAACTATGGTGTATACGACCCCCTGGGACCGGAGCTCTTCATTGGACTGGGCAAAAGCGCCATAGCAGAGCCACTAAGACTTGACGAGAAAACCAGAAACTCAGAACAGAATAGGTTAGTGTCTGCAGACTCTGCGGAATAGCAGCGCTACCTGGGCCAGTTCTGGCTTACAGAAGAGAACATCAAGCACCTAAAACCCCATGTGCTACTAATATTCATTAGGTCGGTGGGTCTTGGGAATGTCCTCTAACAACTTGTAGGAGACACAATAGATCACTTCTGATTTCAGTGCAACAAACCCCATCAAATTCTCATTCCAATCCATTATGAAGAGTTAGGTTAGGTACAGAAGGGTGTGTGCAACAGAACCGCACTTCCACTCGGATTCCAAAATGGTCCATTGTGAATCCCTTCTTATGGTGTTCTGGAGCTAACCAATAGTCTCAGTCAAGAGGAAACCAGTTGCACATCATAATGAAGGAGAGCAAATTCGAGATTTCGCTGCGCAAGCCAGGTTTGTAAGGAATCTTGACCCCAAGGTGCGGAGTTGGCGTTCCTGCAAAGCCGGGCAGTGGCACAGGAAGTTTTGTATCGTTTCTACTTCTTCATCTCCACAGCTACGGCAGAAATCACTGGACGAGAGGCGCCATTTGGTAAGCATAGATCCAATAGCGCAGTGTCTGGTGATGACTCCAACGAGGTGTCGCGGAGGTACGACTCAGGGACAGTACGAATCGTGTTTTCGTCAAGGAGAGGAGGGCCACAATGTCCGGCAGGTGCCGCAGTCAGTCCTGGTTCGCCAAGATGACTCAATTTCTGTTTTGGATTATGAAGAATTACAATCTACTTTATTTTTGTGTTTTAAGTGGCAAAAAGTTCGCCGGGTCATCTGGTTTAATTCAAATTTGAAAACAAAACCCGTTGGTTCATTGAATAAGTGACGCATAAACCTTGCAAGTACAAGTGCGATTGATTTCATTGATATATTTTCTAATCAGAAAAGTGCTCTCAGACCAGACGCTGTTCTAAATGTGTCCTACTGCGATAAGATTATCACCAATTGAGAATGTGTGAACTTTTACCTGTTTGAACGCAACCTTGGGCGACAATCAAATTTTGTTTATTATTTTTGTATATTTTGGCCTTCACTGCAGTTTGTGTGCGTTTCAAGTGTAAGTGTAGGGCAGATTTGTGTTTTATCAACGAACTTTCGGTAAACACCACACCCTCAGCACTGTTCACTGGATGAACGACAACGCCCATCGTTTGCCAGGCACATTGGCAATGCGATTGACATTTCACATGTGCCAACATTTGCATTTACTTATTTACTTTGTTAATTTAACACATGTATGTATATATATGCGCTGAATTGTTTCAGTGTTAACGCGCAGAGTTCAGCCACAAAGCAGTACTTCATACTCTTCCATGTGTCGTTACTGTTGACGAATGTTGCTTTCCTGCTACTTTTGTGAGCATATTTGTGGCTTAAATATTGGCACACAAATACTGTAACCATAAAATTAATGGCATTAATTCAATTGGCCACATTTATTGCCTAATTCGCATGTTAAACACTTTGTTAAAGTAGCATTTTCGCAAAGATTTTTGTTTTGAAACATTTTCGGTTTCGGTGCGCCATCAAAATTTCCCATTTCCCTTTGGCACGGCGAACGCGCAGCGCATCGCATTGAAAGTGTTTTGTATTTTTAGCCGCATTACCCAACACGCGGAATATGCTCGAATGTAAGCGGTTAGCGTCTTAGATCTTTGTGGACCGTTCTATAAATTTTTATAAATATCGAAGAATATTTTTTGTACAAAAACGAAGAGATTATAAATAAATCAGCGCCATTTCCAGTCTGCAGTCTAGACGAATGGCGCTACGCTCGACAGAAATACAAGAACCAATGGATTCAAGACGGGGAGAAAGCCACGAGCCGGCAAACTGAAACAAACGTCAACGAGTTTCGAAAGGGCAACGAAACATTGCGGACAAGCAAAGCAACTGCAATGTGTCTCATTTAATGTATTGTCAGAAAATATTGTATGAAAATATGGTGTCTGTCTGTTGGTCGAATTGGCTCATGAAATACATATTTCAAGACTAACAGTTAAAAAAAAACTTAAAAACAAAGTGTTGGTTCATAACTCTGAGGTCTAGTTTAAGGCAGGTTCTCACCTTGTGGAAAAAAAAAACCAATTTTTTTTTTTACCTTATCGTGTAGATATATGTTTAAAAAATGTGTTAAAATGTTAAAATTTCAGATCAAAATCTGAAAAATTACAAAAGTTACAGGCCGTTACATAGAGCAGTGTAGAGCACCGGCCAAGCGCGCTTTAAACTTTAAACGCGTTTTTCTCAGAACCACATTTTCAGACCTTACGGAAGTGATTGAAGGCGTTGGAATGAACCAATCGTCACCAATTTTTTCTAATAAACGAACTACGATCAGCCAAAAATATTGAAAATAGTTTATTTAAAAAAATAATTAGTTAACAAAAAAATGCGAAAATCGTAATTTTTTTTTCAAAACCTCATAACTTTTTTAATTTCGATTTTTTTTTCATGATCGTAGTTCATTCAATAGATAATACGGTACACATTAAGAATGTGTTCGATTTTTGTGTTTCCGATCACGGGTTTTGACGGAATCACTTCCGGTAGCAAGACACCTCCTCGCCGACAGGCCGCCACTGATGGACGCCCCCTCCCCCTTTTTTTGATTCATTCAATTTTAAAAATTGTATTCTCTACATAAATGTGTGTTCATATCCAGAAACAATTTTCAGCGTTGTATCTTTAACCGTTTTCTCAAAAAAAATTCCTAAAAAAAATGCACTTTTTCGGATCCACAAGGTGAGAACCTGCCTTAACTTGACTGCTTCTATTTGAAAAAGGTGTGCATTATTCATTGTTTTTATGAAACGAGTTTGTGTACTGTGTCACTTGCAGTATCACTGAGCACTGAAAATTGATGAGCGCTTCATCAATTAGAACCTGATTTGATTTGTCTGCTCAACCGATTTGTCTCCTCTTCTCGCCATCGATATTTATTCCGATTCCTCATTCATTTTTTTATGCGTTTCCGCTGTTCACACTTTGCACATCTCTTAACTATTTTTGCTTCCATTGAACTTCCTTGAAACATTTATCTGCCATAGCCTCCATCTTTTTTATATTTGTTTATTAACTTTCATCATCCTCCTATTCACACTCGTTTCGAGCTGTCCGCCTTTCATATTTCCTGTACGTCTTTCACGTGTGCACAGTGCCGTCATTTCAAAGCATGAAATGTTTCTCGCATTTCCTTCTGTTGCTGGCGTTGGCAACTACACTAACAATAGCAGCAGCGCCGCCGCCGACGAGTGATGAGTGTGATGAATTGCATTTTTAGTATTTCCATTCCATGCCGTTTGGCATTTTCGTTCGTAATGATTCATTTCCACTTTGTTGCTTGTGCTGCCGTTGCGCCCGGCGTTTCGGTTGCTTTTCATTTACAACAACGCAAATGTGCTGCCGTCGTGCTCGCATGCGCGCAACACCCTACAATGCGTTTCCACATACCCATGATTTGTTTGTCATTTAAGATCGTATTTAAGATTAGAAGTGGCATTATAATTTATTTTTCAAATCAACTTTTAATGAATTTAACTAATTTATGTGTGCACATTTGTTACGTTTGATTGCAGGAGCATCACTTGCAGCGGGCAATATGCACTGGTCTCATTATACCCACACCCGAGGTCTTTACCACCGATCAGGATTTCTACGACAGATGCTATCCACCCAACTACAAGATGCCGCGCCAAATGATCCACATGCAGCGTATGTGATAGTTACAGTTTCCGGTTTGTTCTGTCAGCAAACGTTTATGTGTCTTTGTGTTTGTGTAGCACTGGGCCTCGAGCAGGATGTGCCCGACTATGACATGGACAGTGGCGACGAGGCTTGGATTAATCAACAGAGTCGGCGACTTGAGCTGACACCACTGAAGTTCGAGCAGATGATGGATCGGCTGGAGAAGAGTTCGGGCCAGATGGTCGTTAAGTTGAACGAGGCGAAAGCGTTGCTGAAGCAGGACGACGAGGTCAGCATTGCCGTGTACGACTATTGGCTGAACAAACGCCTGAAAATGGTAATAATACAAATGCAATGGCTTTGAAATTTGTGTACATGTTTCTAAAATTTGCAACATCACTTGTATTATTATATTACTTCACAAAACACAACACAAAACCAAACCAAAACAAATCAAATCCAATGTGAAAATGCAGCAACACCCGCTTATACTCACCGTGAAGACGGAGAATCGGCCGGGCGCATCATCGAACAATCCGTACTTAGCTTTTCGTCGACGCACCGAAAAGATGCAGACGCGAAAGAATCGCAAAAACGATGAAACGTCCTACGAGAAGATGCTCAAGTTGAGGTGCGTACCCAAAAAAAATATTAGCAGAGTTTGGCTAAATAATTGGTTGATTAATTTTGCATAGAAGAACAAAAGTGTGTGGGGGTAAAGAAAATTGATTTAACCCTTTCGCTACCGGTTTTTACTTTGATAAGTTAAAATTTTAAATTGTACGTTTTAAGCTTCTATTTAGTTATATTAGCAACATTCCATAAAATTTTTTTTATTTTTATACTCGGACTCTGTATTTCAGAGTGTTTTTCTATGAGAGCAAACACATTGTTGTGGCTGTAATAATTATTCAATCATAAAACTGTTTACGCATAACGAAAATTTGAATATTATTTAATTTACTTCAGCCAAAATTAAACAAAAAGTATCTAAATTGAAAGAAAAAATTGAATTAAAAAGTTATCTAATTTTTCTGCTTCTTCTTTCTATACCATTGAAAAAACGCGTCTTCTTTAAACTTAAATATTCAGTTTATTAATTTCGTATTTTTCCTAAAATTTTAAACTATTCTAAGGACCAACAAAAATGTATTATTGAAACCACAGAGGGTTCAGATGTCCACAAAGTAGCATGCTGCCATATGGTAACATAATAGCGAAAGGGTTAAGTTAGAGATGGATGGATAATTTTTTGAGGTTATGTTACATGTCCCAAACAAAAGTTGACCAAGTTCGCATATGAAATTCGATGTCTCATTGAATGTGAATTCAATAAAAGATAAAACAATCGTTTAATTCTTCTATAATGTGACAATTTGAGACAATTCATCAATACCAAACAAAAGTTGACATATGAAATTCGATTCAATAAAAGACCAATCAATCGTTTAATGCTTCTATAATGTATTTGTGACAATTTGAGACAATTCACAAATACCAAACATTAAGTAAATTAACTATTTTTGAATGAAACATTTATACATTTCGTAATGAAACATTTATACATCCAATCACTTTAATATTTTACATTTGTGCGCTTTTATGAGAACAAATTGTTTATCCATTTTATTTCCTCTTGGGGTAACTGAATTCAGACCGAATGCGGTGGAGTTTTTTTTTTCATATGGAACGAGGGGGCGGGGTATGCAAACAAATATCGTGTTCAGTTCGTTTGTCTGATTGTTTGTTGTTGCTGTATTTTCTGCATGTAAAGGCGCGATCTGCAGCGCGCCACCACCATGCTGGAGATGGTGAAGCGGCGCGAGAAGACGAAACGTGAGCAATTGCATTTATCTATACAAATCTTCGAGAAGCGTGTCCAGCTGCGCGACTTCAGTGGTGCTCTACTCTCCGAGTACACTTCTTCTGTCAAGAATTCAAGGTATGTTGACTTGTTGCTGTTCGCTTGAAGTGTTGAATAATTAATTGTTGATTTTGTTTGTTGCTATTGCAGACCCGCGTTTGCCCCATTGTATACGAATCAATACTCACACCATTCATCATCGGCATGTTCCACGCCCACCGGCGGCGTGCCGGGTTCCGCTGTGGCGGGCGTTGGTGGCGTTCTGGGACCTGGCATGCTGGCTGCAAGCACCAATAGCACAACGCCGGGCAGTGGTCATCTGTATGCGTCGGCGTCGCAGTACCTGAATTCTTCGAGTCTAGCTATTGGTGAGTGTTGATTCGTCACTGGTGTGGTTCATATTTGACACTAACTAATTTTGATCATTTCAGATGCAATCAACGCTGGCGGCAGTGGCAATCGCAAGGAGAAGCGACAGTACAAGAAGCGAAAACACAAATTGCCGCGCGACAAACAGCAGCAGCAGCACCTGCAACAACAACAACAGTATTTGGCTGGTGTAGGTGGCAGTGGTGGCATGCCGGCGTCGTCAGTTAGTGGCGCAAATGCGTCCGCACTGTCCACGCATCACTTGCTCCAGCTGCATCGTCAGAGTTCATCACCCGCCGCCAATGAATCGAATATTGAAACGGAAGAGGAAGAGTTTGGTAGTGGTGGCATCGGCGGCCAGCACGCGCACAAAATGGGCTCGGAAAGCGAAGAGGAGGCACCGTTTGCATTTAGACGAAAGCAGAGTTGCGATTATCTGAGGGTGAGTGATTTCATTGTATTTCTAAGTGTTTGCCTTATTTGAATTGCATTTTGTTGATTTTCAGCCGTTGGCACACGATGGCAATTGGCCTTGGGAATCCAAGGAGGATAACGGTTTTGGTGATACCAAATACCGTTTCACATTGACGTCCATTAGGCATCCACGGTTTGTTACTTGTTTAAACGAAATGGCCAATGTCGTTAAAAACTGTTGTTTTTGCACATATTTAGACCGCGCTGCATTGGTTTTGCACGGCGGCGTGTGGGGCGAGGCGGCCGTGTGATATTGGATCGCGTCGGCACGAATATGGACGACTTTTGGTCGCAGCTGGACTACACGATATTCGAGAGCGGGCCCTCGTCGGCACAGGCCAAGGCGTCGATCAAGAAAGAGCTTGCCAAACCCGCCTCTCCGCCCACGGTTGTTGACTTGCCGTCCAGTGTTGTTGGAGCAGCATCGTCAGCAGCATCCGCATCAGCCGCAGCCGCAACAGTGGCAGCATCCAGAACAACGATAACGCAGCCACAGCAAAACATACCCGCCACTATAATAAAAGTCGAACCGGCTGACGATGTGCCGCCATTGCCCAAAGACGTCGCTAACAGCATTAGCGATGATGACCGCGGTGATTTCGATGACGAAGAGTGCGACGAGGCAAATGCAGATTATAACGATGTGAATGTCTCGCGCGATACGAACTACATCTCAGCTGTCACATTGGTGCGTCGGCGACAGCGCGAGTTTCTACGACTGCGTGCACGGAACCGGCGACAGCGCAGTGCCGAGGGCGTCGACAAGAAACGTCGGTACAATCACACCGACGTGGATGTGACGAAGGCGTCGGCTAAGCAGCCGAATCCGGATTCGGACTTGTGGCGAAATTCGGTGCGATTGCGTTGGGCAATACTCGAGCTGAGGAAGTTGTTTAACGAGGAGGGAAAACGTGAGAAGCTGAATGGAGACGATGTTTCCGAGGAGGTCGTCGTCGATTTGGTACGGCAAAAGCAAAACCAAAACCAGCAGCAACAACAACGGCCAAATCATCGTTCCAATAACAACCTGCTAAATAATAATAACAACAATAGTAGTAGTAACATAAATAAAAACGTAGGTGTTAGCGATAAATTCCATGTGATAAAGAGTGATGCGGCGGTAGCGGCGACAGTGACGGCGGCGTTGGCTTCGGATGATGCTGTCACGAAAGATGCGATAGCAGAAGCGGCGAAGAGCATAAAACAGGAGATGATCGATTGCACTAGCGGCGGTGCTTCGGCTGATGATTCCAACGAGCCACTTAGTAGTATCAAGAAATCAGCAGCGAGTGCGGCGATCAATTTGCCAGTAATGGAAGACGAAGAGGACGTGAACTTGGCACAGTTGAGTAGTTTGATACGACACACTGTGAAAAAAGAACCCCTCGATGCGGCGGCGCAGCAAGTGGATACGTCGCGTGCAGTGCCAGCGTTTAACCGGTCGGCTGCAACCACATTGCCATATGCCGCGGACCTGGACGATGATATGTCGACCCCGCTAAATCAAATGCCGGATGTGATACGACTGCATCACCGCGTACAACAGTGCAAGCAACAGGCATGCAAACGTGAAGTGGCATCAAATCCTGCCGACTCCTGCGGTGGCATCAATGTAAACGTCGACGACGTGGTAGCAGACGACGAGTACGACTACATGGGCAATCTGTCGCCGAGCTCCAGTCAGCGGCTAGACTTCTGCAGTGAACTGTTGTCGGAGATAAGACGCGATTGGCTCCATTTCCGGCCGAAGACGCCAACGGATGAGCTGCCAGATAGTTCGCTGAGTGGACAGCCACTGGTGGATTGGTCACAGCAGACACCTATTGCGCTGGAGATGCTGCGCATACCCGATGACGACTGTCCTACGGCCGTCAACGAGTCAGTGCGAAAGATGCGTCGAAAGGAGGAGCAGGCATGCACGAAGACGTTGAACAGCCTGTGGGATGCACATTCCGATGATGCGCTGTTCGTGAGCAGCAGCTTCAAGTACGCCGATCTGGAGCCGGACACACAACTGCTGCAGTCCATGTACCATCCTGAGGTGGCGCGCAGCAGCAGCAAGAGTCCGGATGGCGGCGCAGTCGGCAACTCGAACTCTGGCATCGATTTCAATCTGAGCGGCGACTCGCTAACGGACATTAATCTGTTGGGCGACGGCGACGAGACGGAAAACATGCTGGTTAACATACTGAAGGAGTGCGACAACATCAAAACGCTGAACCAGGCGACAAACTTCTGGAACGGCATACTGGAGGGCGAGGCAGAGGTGGACGAGGTGGGTGCCGACGGGGAGACGGCGGCCGATCTGCTCGACTGCATCGATGAGAAGGCGCGTGCGAAGGATGGCAAGCGTGTCGTACGTGCTCGCGGAGCGTGCGGCGGTAAAGTGCGCAATGGCTGCTCAATAGTGGGGAGCACCAGTTTTGGCGCATCTAATGTCAGCGCGTTGCCCGATGAGATATTCTTCAAGAAAGATCAGTCGAAAATTGAGCCCCCGGCGAACACAGCCAATGAGACAGCACCAGCTGGTGCAGTGGTTCCCGAGCCAGCTGCGGCGATTGTGAAAACAGAACCAGCCGATGAGGTGGCTGCAGGAGTTGCAGCACGGGGACGACCACAGCCACAGCCCGCCATGAATTCCGCTCCTAATGTTGTTGCGCCCACGATAGCAACGATACCTGCCCATCTGCTGCAGTCTGTCGGCACTAGTAATGTAGCTCAATTTGCTGGCAGTGGTGTGCAGCCGCAGTTGATAGCGACCACGGTAACGCAACGACAGTTGCAACACCAACAACAGCAGCAGCAGCCACCAACGCCAATGACTGAAGTGGCCGCTGTTGGCGATATCATCACAGTAGCGCCCAATGCGCCCTCGTTGCAGCAACAACAACAGCAGCAGCAACAACATCAACTGCAGCAAGTGCAGGTGCAGCCACAACAGCAGCAGCAACAGCAAATATTGCAGCTGCGTCAGCCGCGTTTCCATGTGATGCAGCAGCTACAGCAAATCCAACAGCAGCAGCGACATCAGCAGTTATTGCAAATGCAGCGCGAAATAATCTCGACGCCGCTCATCACCCAATACGTGCCGGCAACAACGGCGGTGGCAGGCTCAGTGACGGGCGCAACAACGGTGTCCACCACCGCGCTGCGGCAGCCCACGCTGACGCCCATCGGGTCGAGCGCCACGGGCAATCACACCATTTATACTACCACCGTAGCGGACGGCAGCGTTGTGGGTCCGCAGAAGATTTACATTCAGAAGACGCCCGCCACAGTGGCCAGTTCGGTGACCACGCAAGTTCCTAGCAACCTCAGTAGCAATGCCGTGATCACGCTGTCCAACGTGAAGCTGGAGAGCGGCAGCGACGGCAACCAGCCGACGACGACGGGTGCGGCGACAACGAACATCTTGACCATTGACGGAAACGCGGTGACTGCGTCGGTGGCCAACACGCCCAACGTGAACATAATCAGCACAGCGGGCGGGCAGCAGCTGGCCGTGCACAGCATCGGCGGCGTGCAGCACGTGGGGGCGGTGTCGTCGTCGACGGCGACCACACCGCTGATAGTGACGGCTGCGACAGCGCGGCAGGCGCAACAGTTGGCGCAGCAGCAGCAGTTGGTGCACGGACAGCCCACGCAGCAGATTGTGTGGCGGCAGATTGGCACAACGACGAATGCAAGTGGCGGTGGGGGCGGTGGAACAACAACGACGGGCGTGCTGAGCACAACGACCGAGGCTGCTGCTGCAATGTCGGCATCCGGCAATAAGATTGTGTGGGCCAGTCGGCCAGGTCAGAAACGACAGCTGAATGGACCGGACGGTGCGACAGGTGAGTAATATTCAATATAGAAAATATGATCAGTTCAGAACTAACACTGATTCTATGTCTGTTGGTGTTGTTTCAGATATCAACAAGTTGCTTCTCAATCGGAAATTCTCACAACGAAAGATAATCACCCAGCACCCGCAACAGCATCAAATCCAAATAACCAAGCACCTGCAGCAGTTGCAGCAGCAACAGCATCAGCAGCAGCAACAACAACAACAACAGCAGCAGCAAGATGATGAAAGCAGCAACGGAAGCGGTGCGAATAGCGGATTTCATGATTCGAACACGACCACCGCAACAACGACGGTAGCAGCAACCACACCGGTAACGCCGCATCTGCAAAAAGTTCAGATGCAGGGCGGCAAAGTGATTAAGATGGCCTCGTACCCGTTGCTGGTGTCGGAGCTAAATGTTGTGCAACAGCAGCAGCAACAACAGCAGCAGCAGCATCAACAAATACAACAGCAGAAGCACAATTCGGCTGCGATTGCCGCCAACCACAACTACAGTCTGCAGCCGACTGCCGCGATTATTACGTCGCAGTCGGGCGTGCAGTCCGGTGGTGGCAATAAAATCTATCTGACCAGTAGCAGTGCGGGCAGCGTGACGGGCGGCACAACCAATTTCACCATTGCCACGGCCAGCGACCTGGCTGCGGCTGTGGGCCAGCAAGCGAGCGGCGGCATGAATGCCTCACAGAAGCTGCACCACTACAAGGAGCTGCAGAACTCGAACCTCAAGGTGAATTTTGTGTCGACGTCGAGCGGTGGTGGCAGTGGTGGCGGCGTGTCACAGAGCAACATTGTGCTGGACGCCAAAACGGTCTCGGTGGCACAGCAGCAACATCAGCAGCAGCAGCAGTCACAGCACCTGCATCAGCACCAGCAAACTGTGGTGCTGAATAAGGCGGCCGCTGCGGCGTCTAGTCTGCAGCAGCAGCAGCAGAAGTTGAAGCGCGAACGCATACTGAACATCATTGGGGCGCCCAGCGTGGAGGTGAGCTCATCGAACTCATCGAACGCGCTGGTCGACAACAGCAAACGTGTGCTGTACACCAGCCTGCTGAACGTGAAGCCGCTGCAGAAGAACAACGCCGGCCAAATGCAGATGCAAATTGGAGCGGGTGGCGTGACGCATGCGCTACTGCGCGGCCGCATCGGCAACAACCAAACCATTTTCACGAACATGCGCACAGTGCCGCTGACGCCGTCGGTGGCCAATGCGGTGCAGCAGCTGCAGGTGACCAGTAGCGGCGGCGGTGGCAATGGTGGTGTGAACGTGAGTGTGGCGCAGGTGACAACGAATGCAACATCGGTGCAGCAGCAGTCCGGGGTTGTGGTAGCGACGACGGGGGAGCAAACCATCATGGCGACAACACCGGCCACAACGGCGACAGCGGTCACCGCCAACGACATCAAGGGCATTGACGTGGGAAACGGCAACAACAACAACGGCAATGCATCGCTGATTGCCAGCGGCGGCAATAGCAACAGCAGCAGCAGCAATAGCGGCGGCAGCGGTGGTGGTGGCGGCGGCGGCACATCAAACAGCAACAGTAACAGCAGCAACAGCAACGCAAATACAGCTGCTGTGACGACGAATACAAACAACACGATTGCCTCCACAACGATAAACAGGTGAGAAACGGGGAGCTAGCCAACACCAATGCAAATTGAGTGCGCCATGTGGGCGATTGCAGCCGCCAACCGCGGCCCAAGCGGTGCGCCGAACGCGGCGCGGTGGCAACAGGTCCAGCGCCATGGGCATTGCCGCGAGCTGCGCTCACGTTGACAACAACCGCAACAACATCAATAACCTACAAGAACCGAGGAGGCAGCGAGGAACGTTGACGGCGTCGAAGGTGGCTGTGAGCAGGCTGCAACTGGAGCCGCATGAACGCCCACTTCAAGGCCACTTGTATCGCTACCGCTACCGCTGCTGCTGTTGCTGATGCTGAGTTTTTGCCGGTTCAACTGCTGCAGCTATGCGGCAGTGCAGTGTACGCTTCGCTCGATCGTCAAACGCCAACCAACCACCAGGGCTGCGCTCGTATCCACCCAATTCCCTACCCAATCTCGTGTAATTTTACTAGATGTTGTTGATAATGTACTTGTAGATTACTTGTAGATTATATATTAATTTATATATACATATATATATATGCATCTTAACATATATATATATATACATACATATATACTTAATGAGATGATATGATATGAAAAGAAAAGAAAAGCAAGAAATTGGAAAGGAATAAGAAAGCGAAAAATTTAAACACAGAAAATGAAAGCGACTATATTTAATGTAGAAGATCGAATGCTAAAGGCGCAAATAATTGAGTACATTTTCAATGTTCCTTTTCCCCCTCCCAAGACGCAGCTGCCGCCACTGCGGTAAACGAAGCTCGAGCTGTGGTGAAAGAAAGGGCAGTGAATGAATATTTCAAGTGATTGATTGATCACTGACTGAAAACTAAACTCATAAAGTTTTCACGTCCGTTTGTCTCTCAACTGCAATTCTAAAAATGGTTTGAAAATCCAAACCTTCGAGTAGCCCAGCAAATATAGGCAAACAGTTTGTTATATTCTCGACGCCAAGGCAAATGAGCTAAACGTTCGCAAGCCAAATGGCTTCAATTCGACGGACAATGATTTCCAGTTCCACCGCAGCGCAAGCAAAGGCTTCCAACAATGAGGAGCATTCAGATTCTTTCTGCATCGGAATGTCGCTTTCACTGCAACTCCGAAAACTACCAAACAGCAATCACAGTTATACTACAATAGCGGCAAAAATGAAAAGTTCATGATTTTCTATTTATAATTTATTTGCTTTAAGTTACACGCCCACCACTACCACCAGCCACATATACACACGCATTATTAGTTTTACAGTTACACTTATGATTATTATTTTGTTTTATTAATTATTCTTTGGTTTACTAAAGTTGATTTTGATTTTTCAAACAAAGGCAAACGAAATGTGGAGAAAAAATTCACATTAGCCGTAATCAATTAGCTGTAATTGTAAAGAAAGCTTCATTTTAATTGTAAAAGAGCAAACAAACACGAGCGAGCTCCGAAAGCTAAGCTAAGAAAGAGACAGAAAGAGAGCGTAAGAGTAAACATAAGAAAGTGAGCGTAGCAGTTACACGCAAGTAAAACATTCGCTTATTATGAGATATCTATATATGAGATCTTATTTTCAAGATCGCCCCTCCCCGAAATCACATTTTTTTAACTAAGTCCAAACCGTAACTCTGCGCCAACTGGCACACAGGCCCCTGAATTCAGCAGCAAACAAAATTAAACAGAATTTAAAAAACAAATGCAAGAAAATGTATACAAATGTAACGAAACGAAACGCAAACATTTTTTGTTATTTCGAATATATTGAGCAAAATTTCAGATTGATGATACTAATGCTGACAAATAAGTAAATAAGAAGCAAAATTTAATGGAAATTAAGAAAACGAATTTGGCAAAAATAAAAAGAAAACAATTGAAAACACACAAATCACATTGTAAGTTAACTAAAGACGAGAACGAACAGTGCACGCATTGCAGAGAATTACAGAAACAGCAACAAAATACTAAAAAAAATTGCAAACAGCAACAACAACAGCAGAACAACAGACTAACGCATATAATTCCCAAGTTGCAGCAAACTAAACTTATGATTAATTTTAGATTTTTTGCAAAGTACATACAAACACACACATACACACACACACACTTACAAGCAAACCATATGTAAATATTTGACTATTTAATTTTAATTATAATTAATGATAAAATTACAAGATGAAAGCAAGCAAAAATGAAAATGCTACCAAGCAGCGAAAGCGAGAGAGAGAGAGAGCGAGAAATAATAGCTTTTTTAAGATGAAAAGAAAACATGTAGAGAGCAGAAAATGAAAATGGCAAACGTGGCGCCGACGACAATAGCAGCGGTGGCAGTCACCGAACTATTGGCTCAGATGTTGATTCAATGTAAAAGACATTCAAATTGATTTTTATTTCCATTTACTGTTGACTTTTTTGTTGTTTTGACTATTGTCAGCGACACGCGCAAAAGACAAGACGCTGTAGAATGCAAAGTTTGACACTATTTGTATGGACGCATGCTACAGAAAAAGAGGACTGCGTCTTATCGCTTAACACTTATTTGACAGTTGTCTGAACGTTTCAAAACTTTGAATCTTTTAACCTCAACAACATTTCGTTTCACTGAAGTTCGCATTCGCTTTTGAGCTCCTTTTGAGAGTTCAATTCCCACGACTGCGTCGTTTTCGTGGCTGTCTTCCGCCAGTCAGCCAACCAGCATTGCTCCTGCCGCCCGCAGTCGTCGTTGTTGCGCCGCGCCGCTCATTTTCATTGACACTGCTAGATTAACAAAAACAAATAATTAATTTTGTAATCTTGTAAACGTATTCTTAATTAATTCGTATCGCTACCACAGCTACTATTATTACAATTACTATTATTATTTTTTATACAAATTAAAATAATAATTAAATTTACTATTACAACATTATTCGTATTCGTAAAGCAAGTAAAACACAAAACAACCACAACAACAAAAACATAAACAAAACCAACAAGCAAAATATATACATAAAATTTTAACACTTATTCGATAGAGTTACGCTCGAGTAAATATTAAACGTAAACGTGTGTAAAATCTAAAACAAAAGTAGACCTAAACGTAACTAAACTGAAAACCACACACAAGCAAAACAAAAAAATCAAATAAATTTGTGTAGCTTACTTTAAGAACTTAGCATAAAGCAGAGTAAAACAAGAGAGAGAGAGAAATCTATGAAAAAGCTAAAAACAAAACAAAAAATATAAAATAAACCACAGAAACAAATAAAAAGAAATTTCATAATAATAATAATAACAACAACAATATTGATGATAATATATATCAACAAATACAAAAACACTGCGATTTGAGAGAAAGAAAAAAAGAAAAAGAACATATTGACTTTTAATTTGAATTTGAATTTCCTTCCACTTTTGGTTTCGTTGTTCGTTCCATACACGTTTTGTTGGGTTCGGTGTTGGCTGGTTGGCCGAATTGTGCGCGCCGCAAGTGCCGGCAGTTGCAATGCTTCGGTGCCGTCTTGGTTCGTCATGCATACAAATGTGTGCACTCACACACACCGCCAGAATGCCTGTGTGCATGTGTCTGTGTGAGTGTGAGTGTGCGTGTCCATGGCTCGCTGCATGCTTGGTTCGTTGTGTGTCGTCTCGTCTCGTTACTTTTTGCGCTGCCTAAATTTATGCTTGAAATTTTTGTTATTTTGTCAGCAATGTGCGCATTCTGTCTCTGTTGCCAATAGCGTTCATCATGATGATGATAGTGATGATGATGTTGGCGTTGGCATATCATCGGCGTTCTTTTGGTAGCTGTAATTTGACGTTTTATGAACATTCGGACATCAGGTTTTCGGCTTTTATGCATTTTGATATTAAATTGCAGTTTTCTAATTTTTGTGAACAGCAAAATGTATTTATTAGAAATAATTTTTGCTTGTTAGAAATGTGTTTTGCTTCTACTCTGTTTGAATACTAACAACGCATTCAAGGCTCTTACATTTTTGTATGTTACAACTGCAATTATGCGATTTTACAAAACTATTTCTCTTTGAAAACTTTTGTAAACAATTTAATAGTTTTTAATTTTATTATATCCAATTCAGGTTTATTGCAGATTGAAAATTGTTTCCTGAAGCAAATTTAATTTGCAAAAATAAAACTTGCCGATCTCCGATTAAAAATAACAATAATGTCAATTATGTCAGGTTTTAGTTGTGAAAAGCATAGCAATTTCTTGTCTACAATTGCCTCATGCACTGGTTTTGAGGTTTTGTCATTAGAATGAATTTCCATTTATTTTAAAGTGACAGAAGTATTTTCTTAAATTTAATTTGAGATTCAATCAGATTTTGGTTCTTCAAAGGAATACAATTTTAAAATATTTTTTAATATTAATTTTGTGGGTATGATGCATTTTCGTTATCAAAAGGACATATTTTGCCTTAGTTAAAAATATATGTTATAATCAAATAGAGATCTTTAATCAATCTTATTTTAAATAGAAAACCACTTTTTAATTTTTCTAAAATGTTTTTAATTCTTATTTAGGGTTAAGTTTCTATGACATTCTGAAAAATAATTTTTGAGTTTCTCTCTGATCCAATTTTGACAAAAAAAAACCGAAATTGAATTTTTTTCTATATAATTTGAGGTTATGTCGAATATCAGTTGCAATAGGAAATGGCTTTCCTGATATGGAACAACTTATGTCGATTTACTTTAGAGCTCTTCTAAACAAAAATGTTTTTTAAATGTTTTTTTCTTAATATTCTTGAACGCATCGCGATTACGTGGACTTAAATTCGCAAAATTATCAATACTTTCAATCATCAATACTTTTTCAGAGCAGCACATTCGACGAGCACAGTGCAAATTAGTTGACTTTACTTTGCAAACAATTAAAGTTTTTGGATCACTACAACACTTCTAACAATCAATCAAGCCAAGTAAATCGATTTGAATTGTTTGCAGTTTACCTTTTCTTGCCAATTTTGTTCATTTGTTTTTGTTTTAATCATAAAGACAAGTGTGTGAAATTTGGTCTAATCATGTTGAGGTTATGTCAAATGTTCTACCAAAAATTCTGAAATTCCAAAACGGCAAATCAAACGATTTTAATTGTTGTAAACTCAGATATTAAAGTAAAGTATACTTCCTTTTTTTGGAATTTTTGAGACAAGCATACGTCTATTAGTGCAAATGAATCTCTAATCATGTTGAGGTTATGTCGAATGATGTTCTATTGAAATTTAGAAATTCCAAAAAACAACCCAAATAAAAAAGTCAAGTTTAGTTCCTTTTCTGTAACTATCGAGACAAATATTTGTCCATGAATGCAAATTTATTTCCAATCTGGTTGAGGTTATGTCAAATGATGTTCTATTAAAATTCAGAAATTCCAAGAAACAACTCAAATATAAAAGTAAATTTAGTTCCTTTTCTGTAATCGATATCGAGACAAGTATTTGTCCATGAATGCAAATTTATTTCTTATCATGTTTGCCTCCACATGGTTAGATTTTCGATCAGATTTTCTCTAATTATGTTGAGGTTATGTCAAGAGATTTTCGATTTCAGTGCTAAAATTCCAAAAAGATAAGTAAATCGAATTGATTTGTGTAGAACTCAAGTAGTTATGTCAATTTAAGTCTCCCTTTGGGCATTTTCGTGACAAATATTTTTCTATGAATGCAAATTATTCTCTAATTATGTTAAATGATGTTCTGCCAAATTGAAGTAATTCCAGAAAGTTAAGTAAATGTATTTGATTTGAAAACAACTCAAATATAAAAGTCAAGTTTAGTTCCTTTTCTGTAATTATCGAGACAAGTATTTGTCCATGAATGCAAATTTATTTCTAATCATGTTGAGGTTATGTCAAATGATGTTCTATTAAATTTTTTTCTTATCATGTTGAGGTTATGTCAAGTGATTTGCTATTTCATTTCTGTTTTGATTTGTGTACATTTCAAATAGTTATGTCAAGTTAAGCCCCTCTTTGGGCATTTTCGTGACAAATATTTTTCCATGAATGCAAAATTTTCTCTAATTATGTTGAGGTTATGTCAAGTGATTTTCTATTTCACTGCAAAAATTCCAAAAAGATAAGTAAATCGATTTGACTTCTGTGCAACTCAAATAGTTATGTCAAGTTAAGTCCCTTTTTGGGCATTTTCGTGACAAATATTTTTCAATGAATGCAAATTTTTCTCTAATTATGTTAAATGATGTTCTACTAAATTGAAGTAACTTCAAAAAGTTTATTAAATTTATTTGATTTGTGAACAACTCACATATCATGTTTAGTTTATTTTTTGTAATTTTCGAGACAAACAAGCGTCCATTAGTGGAAATTATTTTCTAATTCTGTTGAGGTTATGTCAAACAAAGTTCTCTACTAAAATGCAAAAATTCTAAAAAAACACTTAATTAAAAATGACTCGTTTACAACTCAAATATCGAGACTAATTGTTATTTGTCCATGAAAGCAAAATTTCCTCGAATAATGTTGAGGTTATGTCAAATTTCGTTTATAAAATAAAGACAATATTATTTCAAGAAATCAAAAGCACAATAACTGCGAAAAAATAGTTGAAATTAGCCAATGATACGCTTATAGGAACATAATTCATTGAACCGTTGAACCGATTTCAGTTGCATGTAGTGTGAGCAGTGATGTATTGTGGCTTTGATAGATCGCTGCAGTATTCAGCTTAACACACACACACACTCAACGTTCAGTGTGTATATTCATGACTATAGGTACCGTTACAGTTGACAGCAAAAGTTGTGAAATTCATAAAGAGAAAAATCAATTATAGACAGGTTGTTGTATTGTTTTTGTTGAATGAATTTTTTCTGTATGAAATTTATAATCAAACGCAATTTGTTTTTTGATTGCTTTTTAGTTTGGTGAGAAAAACCACTGTGTGCATATCTACGTTTGCTAAGATTTTTAGCGTATTTAGCAAACGTTCATGAATGTTTAAACCAATATTTTGTTTCGATGGGCATCTGAACTTTTCAATACCACTAATTTGGTTTCTTAGACAATTTTGATTTGTACGCTCACCAGCCAATATTTAGACACTTCCATAGCAGACTATGGAATAGAGAGGTTGTTGTAGAGAGACAGCCACAGGCCGCCATACGGGTACTAATAAAATGAATTTCTATTGTATAATTCTAAACATGTAAGTAGCAAACGCAAACGCAACAGTAAAAGCCACACACAAATTAATCAAATGTAAGAATAAACGAGACATTATAAATAAAGCATGTAAAAACTTAACTACGAAATTAATGAAAGAAATTAATAAGAAAATAAAAATTAGCAATAATACAAATAAATGCAAATACAATAAAACGAAATCATAAAAGTTGTTTGTCAAAAAGTTGCATGCGAGAAACTGTACTTGTGTTCTCGTTGGTTGCAATAACATTGACGACTGCAGCTGACTGGATTTGGCTTTGAATTAACCTCAAAAAAGCCATGTTTGCAAGTTTACAATAAGTGAACTTTGTATTAATCAATGGAAATTGAAATGAAAACTTGCAGTCAGCACTTTGTAATTGTTGCACACATTTTTCATACATATTTCAGGTTTTATTTTGTGTTTTTTCAACAACAACAATGTGCATGCATTTACAAAAACATATTTCAACTCAAACGTATAAATATTTATACATACACAACTATGATACAGAAAGCGACAAACAACTTGAATACAACAAAACATGTAAAGCACCTAATTGATTAATTAATTGAATAACTAATTAACTTAAAAATTACTGAGTGGTGTCTAAGTGTTTCTAAGACTTGCATACAGACGTTTATACATACAATTATTGTATATATACACAAAATATATATATATATATATGTATATTCGTATATAGCCACAGCATGCTGATGAGCCGCTGCTCTCGAACAGACACACACACTGACTACCAGCAAGTTGCAGTTAATAAAGCGCAAGCAGTGACATACAACTAACCACTATTGTAGTTAATCGCATTTATATTTTGTATTTGTAAATACACTCAACGAAATAATGCTGTGCTGGCAACACAGGACATTTGAAATGCCAAATGCAGCAAAGTTACAAAGTTGAAGGCGTTTTTGCAGAGTCCGAGCACTTTTAGCGGTCACTGTGTGCCAGTTGTGTGTTGACAACGTATTCACTTTGTTGGCAGCAATGAGTTGTCTGTGTAGTCTTTGAAGATTTTAAATGTCTGATGGCATTATTGGAAATCTGAAGCACAAAAAGTGGGATAATTAACAGAATTAAAAGATTCTGCAAAAAATAAATTACTCAGTTCTATATGAAACCCACCTCACCGGTGGTGATAGGATCAATTTCTTACTTAACTGACCATAACAAAGCGTTAGCGGGTTGCGACCCGAAGCAAAAGTTCTCTCTAGGCAGTTGGTCACACCCAGACGTGATAGGGCGTCTTCTACATGGTCCTTTCACCGGAGACACGGCCTCCCTCTTCGCCGTGGACCTTCAACTATCGAGTCGAATAGCTTCAACGCCCATACAGGAGACATGGCCAAGTCAACGTAGCTGCCGGATGTTGATTCGTTGTGCTACGTCCAAGTCTTTAAAAAACTCGTACAGCTCGTTGTTGGTGCGTATACGATAGTCGTCGCCAATTCTCTAACTTCCTTTCCTTTCGAACAACCCAAAGGCTGCTATGTCGTTTGGCGACAATGTCCATGCTTTCGCGACATAAAGGAAGACCATTATCAGTTCTAATAAAAGCCTACTTACCACTTTAATCGCCAAATACCAAAAGAAATTGTTTTAACAAAGTCCAACAATACCTCAGTTGGAATTCCCAGAAAGCTCACTCAACGTTTCGAAATGATTCACTTGTGCGACATGAGGGTCCATTCATCAGATTAGATCAGATAGTAGTGAAGGTACTGTGAGCAATACCAAAAATCTATATGGCTAAGACTTTAAGTTAAAAAACTAATAACCTTCAAAGTAATCAATATTAGAAAATCTTTTAAGTCTTAGAAGATTTGCAGTTTTATGTAAATTTTTTTTCATTTTTGACTATAAGGAAAGAATAACTATTATCCACTGCTATGATGAAACTAAGAAGTTCTTTTTAGTTAAGAGGTTTGGCGACTCTGACTGCTAGCTGGTACTGGCCCAGGTGTTGTCTCCTACAGTTTTTCAATGATTCATGTTTTCAATGTGTCGTTCGGTCCTCCAAACAAAAACCTGCAAGGGTAAACAAGTTCCAGTTCAAATGTTTTTTCGGGGTCTTCAGTTTTCGGTAGGAAAGCTGGTACACGTTGAGGCACAAACAGCTCAGTTTTGAGTTGAAATACTCTATGAACCAGTACTGTGAATTCCGGGTTCTTTCCTTCAGTCTTAAAGTCTGCAATATTGCCCAGAAAGGTGTGTAACAGTTTCCATACTCACAAGTCTAAGTATCTGTCTTTTAATTACCCTCAATATTCGTGCTTTTCGGGGCCCAGAGAATTGTCACTCGGTTTTATCTACCGAGCTCATTCAGTAACACACGGACACAAGTTTATCTCAAGTGAGATTAGCGTTTTGATCTAACGATGTCTTGGCCTAAGTGTCCTCGAGTAGCCCACAAAATAATAAATAATAATAAAATAAAAACAAGTATCCTCAATTTAGGTTAAATTGGGCCCATTTCTACTTTGTCATAGGCACACAACCAATGATTGGATCCATTTGTGTTTCATATCTCTTGGCACCTAACAGTGATTGCCAGAAGTGCTGCAGAGCTCATGATTCTTTAGATTTCATTTCGACAACAAATTTTGTATTTTTCTCACACAAAAAAAAAAAATTACGTACAGACAAAACTTCTCAACTGCAAACCTTCTGTAATATACTGTGTACAAAAACAACTATAAAAACGACAATTTTTATGTTTATGATCAATTGGAGTAAATGATTTTTTGCATTTATCTTCTTCCTCACAATTGACAACACTAACAAACCAAATGAAGAACTGCAGAAAATTTAATAATGCAATGAACAAAGAAAAAAAGAAAAACAAAATAAAATAAAAGCCACAAACAGTTAAATATAAAGAAAACAACTCAAATTAACAAAACGGCAAAGTGTAATTTTCGCAAAAAACCAAACAAAACAAAAGACAACTCAATTTCACTAAAGAAACAGAAGAAGAAGAATGTGAAGTGCTTGTTAAATGCATAAATGTCCTTAAATTTAAATAAGCAAAAAACGCAACACAACCGAAATTGCATAAAAGTCATATTTAAGAATACTGTAATATATTAATAACAAAACTTAAAATTAAAAATAAACAATTAAAAAAAACAACTAATGAATGAGCCAGCTATGCATTAGAAGATTTTAACCAATTCATATTCTAACTAATGACTATGAAAAAAAATGGAAACAGTAGTGTGGTCATTGTATAGACGACAGTGACAATGATAATCTGATGATGATGATGATAAGGATGATGATAGAGGCGATGATAATGATGACGCTAATGATTACAATGATATTTGCATAATTTTACTGTAATTTACGAATAATAAACTTGAAATATTTATTAATGAAAACTTAATGGCAACTTGTAACTTGTAAGCATGCGTGCGCGCAATAGTAGGTAATCGTAGATGCAGTTTACACTACAACAACAACAACAAAACAAATCAACTGAAACACAATACTCTGACATGCAACACACAAACACTCAAACACAAACACACACACACAAACACACATGCAAGCGCCGAAAATGTTGCAGGCTGGCTGGCCGCAACATATGTAAATTTAAAAAAAAAAGTCCAACTGCTGCAGCGAAAGTGATGAAAAATTTGCACAGCAGCAGTGAAATGACAAAAACCAAAAACCGCAAAAACCAAATAAAATACAATTAATTAAAAATACAATTAAATAATTGCAAAAGTGTATTTTTGTTTTGGGGAACAGCGATCTTGATTATTTCAAGTGAAGGTGAAGTGATCTCGCGAATCTCGCATACTGTGAAAATGGTGAATGAAGACGAAGATTTAACCAAAGATCACTTTAACCACAGATCACTTTAACAAAGCGGAGATTTAGCCATGAACTATATAATTTATATAAGGTAAGTACAACTTATATAAGGAAGATCTCTTAGGTATAAAAGCGCATTGTGATGCCCGGTGAGTTGTAATAAATTTAGTTTCCCTCTCTACGCGAACTTGTTCGAGCTGTTAGTATTCGAGAACAGTTGAGTATTCGAGAATATAGTTCAAAAGATGAAAGCAGTGTTGCCAGATCAGGAGATTTCCTCCTATATTTAGGAGATTCTTGGCATTTTAGGATCATTTTTAGGAGGAAGAATTATTTATAAGAAAGTTAAGGAGATTTATATTTTATGTTAGGTGATTTTTCGGATCCTTAGTGGATTTTTTGGAGATTTTTGGATAACGAAGTATTATTGGGAACACTGGCAAAACATATTTTGGCAATTATTTTAACAGTCAAAGCATCCTTTTGTGTTGAAAATCTTTAAGTTTACTCGTTCTATCTCGTTCTCACTTATTGCTGTCACAATGAAATCGCACCATAAACTGGACTTTTTATTTAACTCATTTGTAATTTTGTTTTGCTTTTGCAAAGTTGTTGTTGTTAAACTGAAGATGAATAAAAAAGGCTACAATAAAAAAGTATATGTATGAGATTTTTTTTTACTTTTGGAAATTTCAGTATTTTTTTAAGATTTAGGAGAAAGTCATTTTAAGTATCTGGCAACACGGGATGAAAGGTCGCCAGCTGCATTGGCTCATTGGCTCATGTAACTCAAGCTACCAACCTTTGAATCAAAGCTCTCAGGATCGAGCACACAAGGCACAACGAATCTTCTGAATCTTCTCACTGACAGCAGATTAATAGGTTCCACAAACTGGAAGAAACTCAACGCATTAGAAGCCGCTTCGGAAAAAGATCTCTTCCAAGTTTCTTCACAGAGGCTTCTACTGAATAAAAAAAAAGACATGTCTTAATGAAAGAATAACTAATGTGCTTACAAAATTCCTTTAAATGAACAGTAGATCATGAACAACCCAGGCATAGATTGACACAATTATGCATATTGGCTGAGACAGTGGCGCACATAAGGCTTGATTACACGTAACGAGTCGAGTGACGAGACATCAAAATGGTACTAGGCCGAAAGAATTGGGATAGCGAGCAAAAGCGACGAGTTGTTCAAACGTATTTCGACACGCGGCGAGTCAGTTCGGTTTTACAATGCACAAAATGAACTAAGCAAGTCGCGCAATTAAATTCAACCGATCGAAAAGTGGTGTGTGACGCATACCGCATGTCACGAGCGATTCCGCACGTAACGAGCGATTGCGCGAATCGCTGCGAAAAGAGAAAAATATAACGGTAAAGTAGTGCCCGCTCGGCCTAGCAAACAAAATGTGATTCTAGTGGCTCTCTCGCCACTTTCATCGGTCACTGACTCAATCAAGAACTCGCCTTACCGTTTAGACGAAACGAGTACTCGTTCGAGTTGCTGTCTTCTCACTCTACTCGTTACGTGTAACATAATCAAGCCTATAGGATTTCATTTTTGGGGAGTATACAAATTTTGAGCCGAATACCATTCGAAACCATATTTTGTACCAGCAATTTTTATGTTTGGAGAGGTTTGAACCACCAAACCCCCTGTGTGTGCCACTGGGCCGAGATCGAATTTCGAGTTTGAACTTCAGAAGATAACATTTTCCCCGCCTGACTCCAAGCTTCTTCTTCAACTTACAAGAACTTCTTCTGAGTTCAGGCTCAACGTTTTTTTCTTGAGCTAAGCTGGGTAGAATAGGATTGCATGAAATGGGATGGGACAGGATAGGATATCAGAGCATACCATGGGATGGGAAGGGATACAATAGCATAGGTTTCGCAATCTTTTTCTTTATATATCAGCGATAGTGTGAAAGAATTTATTATACTTCAGCAAAGATCAGCAGTGAAAAAACAAATGGTTCAGGGAATCTGGACTAAGATGGTCGCAGAAAACAAAAGCCAATCCATGTGCAGAGCATCAGAAGTGGGAGATGTTAAAGCTCCAGCATTGATACAAATCTAACTTACACATTAACAACATAACAACATTTACCAGTTTCTTTACACCAAACTGGTAGCAAAAAATTGTCAATGAGTTGAAGCCCAAACAAGGGACACATTGGTTCGAAGGTCATTGCACCAATGACTTATCTCCCATTAGCTAATAATTACATTCAAATACGTTCAAATTTTAAACTCAGATACGAATTTAGTAAATACTATTAAATCAAATTTTTAAATGTTTTCTTTCTTGAATGTGTTCATAAGTATCTATGCGTGTGTCGTGTGCACAAAAAAATATCGCCGTAATATATTTATCGCTTTTGGCAATCGCACTCGCACTGTCACCATTTATAGCGCGTTAACAAGCCAATTAAATTGCATGCCAGCAAAATGCAGTAACCGAAAACAATTTATAGACAATTGGCAATTGGCTGCAAAAACAACAATCGAGATTTAACACTTTTGTTTATGCGCCAAGCGTACAAAATAAATTCAAATAATTTCAATGTTCATACCAAAAGTGCGCATAAACATGCGCACAACAATTTTGTTGTTGTTATGGTTGCCTGTTTATGTTGCTTCCGTTTGCACGTCGCGTCGGCGCGAAGTGTTAAATGCAAAGTGCGCGTGCGCACAAATTGCCACACAGCCGCCAATGCCGACCAGCAGCAATGGCTGTCCGCTTTAATTTGCTGCAATTGTTGTTATTTTGGCACTTGAACTGTAACTGCTGCTGCTGGCTGGCTGACTTTTGTTGCTGCACAGTGCAACCTACCAAGTATTTCGTGTTGTTGTTGTTGGCGTTAAATGCGCACAAACCGTTGGTCAATTACAGCTGTCACCGTCACTCTTGCGCGCATTGCGTTTATTGTTGTTGCATTTGTTGTTGGTTTGGCTGCATTGACAATTGAGCAACAACACACACGCACGGTTGCACATTAGGCTGTCATGTTTCCGTGTCATGTTGTCAACAAAAAATAAGAAAATAAAAATATAAATACAATTTACCAAAAACGAATTGTAAATGCAAAGTGCATAGGAAGAAAAAGAAAATGAGGAAAACTATTGAAATTACTTTGATATGCGGAAAAACAATTATGGATATATTATTGAATTATGCAGACATTCAAAGAAGAGGACCACTAGTCACAAGATGCTTCTACAAAAAAATAAAATGCATGACAAAACTTATTAATTGGATTGAGGTTCAGAATAACGGCCCAACTTCGAGTAGCTGAATGTGAACAAAAGTACAAAAAGGGATCCACTTGGTGCATTGCCTCAACCAAATTCCTGGCAGAATAACAGAAGGCAATGTTAGTCTATAGGGATTTGACTATCTAAGTCTATGAAAAAACATTGCTAGATTTATTAGCAAGTTGAGTTCTGTAAACCATAAATTAAATATTGAGTAATATTTAATAAAAAAATTAATTAATTTAATTTAAATTAAAATTTAAAAAATATATAAAAATACATATATAAAAGTATTGAAATAAATATTTTAATTAATTATATATTTAACATTTAATAAATATTTAATTTAATTAATATTTAATAAATATTTAATTTAATTTAAATATGTAAAATTAATTAATTAAAGTAAATACTTAATTAAATTAACTAATTAATTAATTATGAATTAATTAATTATTAATTAATTAATTAATTAATTAATTAATTAATTAACTATTTAATTTAATTTAATTAAAATATGTAAAATTAATTAATTAAATTCAACATTTAATTACATATTTAATTAAATATTATTTGATATCTAATTTATTTTTTTTTTTTTTATTTATTTTTTTACCTCAATTAATTATTGAAATTAAAGAAAATGGCAACTCAGCGCTGCTTATCAGCGTCAAAGTGCACACATGACCACATTTTCATAGTCGATTTTCAATTTTTAATTGGACACATAGCAGAATGCACCGAATGCGCATCGATGTCTGACTGCACCAGTGCGCGGCCATTCGATGCGGTAAGTTCGCTTGGTGCTGTGGCTTTCGTTGGCATCAGCTGTTGATTTGTTTGCTCGCTATTTGCAGCAACTACTACTTCTACTCTTGTTGTTGTTTTTGTTGTTGTAATATATATAAAGTAAACTGGTGTTTGTTGTTTTGGTGGCCGCTGCCAATAGTGTTGATACGCCGAAGGTGTTGCGCTTGCACACGCCGAAGCGACTGATGGCCTGCCGGCACTGTTGGCCATTTTTGTTGGCGCGACGTCTATTGCAGACATTGCTGCCACATTACATGGCCGCTGCTGTTGCTGTTGCTACTATTGTTGCCGAGCGAGCTTTTGGTGTTGATTGTTAACACCATTTAATGGTGCAGTTAGTGTTGGCCATTTTGCTGTTGTTGGCACTTTGATGTTTTCAGCTTTTTTTTTTTGTTTTGGGGCGCTGGCGTGCTTGTTATAGTTTTACAATCGCTGTTGTTGTTGTTGCTGGTTCGTTAGTGTTTTGATTTAGAAATTTGTTAGCAATGTTTCCTTTTCGGTTTCGCACCCTTTCCTCGTTTTCACCAGCTGGCAGCGCTTTGCGCCGATCAGATCGTTCATGATTTCTGGTTATTTGTGGCAATGTTTATTCGTTTGTTTGTTGTAATATATACAGTTGCGGTCAAAATAATAGTAGTACGCGTACAACGAAAAGAAAATGAAGAAAAAATAATCTGCTTTTTTTACAAATATTTATTTTGTATTTTTTTTAACAAGTTATATGTGTTAACAATGCAATCATAAAAGAAAACTTAAGAATTAAACTCAGTTTGGTTTGATTTAAATTAAATGCGTCAAAAGCTCCAAAATATGGACGGTCAAAAAAATAGTAGTTCGCTTTACTTTCATAAAAATTAAGCAACAATTGTGTTTCATTTTAAAAGATTTTGTGGTTAAATAGTAATAACGAAATGTTTCTTCAAATTAGTATTTAGTTGCGTGACTGTTGTTTGGCTATTACTGCAGCACAGAGCCGATGCATTGAAATAACCAAATTTTCATATCTTTCTCTAGGGGCGTGGTCTACTGCTTTTCAAAGTTGATTATTATTTAAAAGATTATTGTGAGCAACTGCTCTCTTCACGTCACACCACAAATTTTTAATTATATTGAAGTCTGGTGATTGTGCGAGCCATTCCATAATCCTAATCCTGCTCTTGCGAAGCCCCTTTCGTGCGACCTTTCTTGTATGCTGTCGGTTATAATCCTGTTGGAAGATCCAAAGCATTGGCGTTTTTTCACGGACATACGGTGGCACGATTTCCCGCAAGATTCGTACACATACACATCGATCCATCGTTTTCTTGATCAAATAAATAGCGCCACCTCCATAAAACGTAAGACATGCTCAATAAATAAATGCATGTCTTACGTTTTATGGAGGTGGCGCTATTTATTTGGCATACGGTTGCACGATTTCCTGCAAGATTCGTACACATACACATCGATCCATCGTTTTCTTGATCAAATAAATAGCGCCACCTCCATAAAACGTAAGACATGCTGAATAAATAAATGCATGTCCTACGTTTTATGGAGGTGGCGCTATTTATTTGATCAAGAAAACGATGGATCGATGTGTATGTGTACGAATCTTGCGGGAAATCGTGCCACCGTATGTCCGTGAAAAAACGCCAATGCTTTGGATCTTCCAACAGGATTATAACCGACAGCATACAAGAAAGGTCGCACGAAAGGGGCTTCGCAAGAGCAGGATTAGGGTTATGGAATGGCTCGCACAATCACCAGACTTCAATATAATTAAAAATTTGTGGTGTGACGTGAAGAGAGCAGTTGCTCACAATAATCTTTTAAATAAAAATCAACTTTGAGAAGCAGTAGACCACGCCCCTAGAGAAAGATATGAAAATTTGGTTATTTCAATGCATCGGCTCTGTGCTGCAGTAATAGCCAAACAACAGTCACGCAACTAAATACTAATTTGAAGAAACATTTCGTTATTACTATTTAACCACAAAATCTTTTAAAATGAAACACAATTGTTGCTTAATTTTTATGAAAGTAAAGCGAACTACTATTTTTTTGACCGTCCATATTTTGGAGCTTTTGACGCATTTAATTTAAATCAACCCAAACTGAGTTTAATTCTTAAGTTTTCTTTTATGATTGCATTGTTAACACATATAACTTGTTAAAAAAAATACAAAATAAATATTTGTAAAAAAAGCAGATTATTTTTTCCTAATTTTCTTTTCGTTGTATGCGTACTACTATTATTTTGACCGCAGCTGTACCTATGGTTGTTTTTGTTATTGTTAGAGTGCACAGTTTTGTGGTGTTGATTGCACTGCATTCGGTTGGTCCGATTGCGGGTGCTGCACAGTAGCGCAAAGTGATTTGTAGTTATTGCTTGTTTGAAGTTTGCTTGCCAATATTTTATTGTTGCATTAGTAGTGCATTCAATTGTCAGTCTGTGCTTCCTAGTTTTGCTTGAACTCTTCGGGGCTTTTCTCTTTTACTTTATTAGGCATTTTTACTACACATAAAGTTTAAGTTTTTTGTTTTCCATTGTGATTTGCTGGTCGTCTCAGCGTTGTCATGCATGTAAAAAATTTTATTCAGAGTATGGCGACAGCTGAAGTTTAGTTTTTATTTACTTTAAGGCGTCGAATGACAGCAACGTTGACACTTGCGTGACAATTGCATGATGAAAACAGCTGTCAATTTGGCGTTTCACGTTGTAATTGGTGGAATAGGAAATATTTGTTTTTTGTGGCTGATTGAACTCGTGTTGTTTTAATGTTTGATCAATCACAACAAGAAAACAAATACTAAAAAATAAATAATAGAAACAATTTAAAGTTGGGGTCTTAGAGATATTTAAGTGATAGAGAGATATTTAAAGATATATCAAAGCAGTACGAGGAATCTGTGAACGCTTCAGAATGCACTTTTGAAAGGTGTTTTCATTTGAAAGATGTCAGAAATCATGAATATACGTGTTTAGTGCGGGTTTGATGTACTATGTGGTTCGCTCTTTTTAGTCGGTAAGAATCCAAGAGGCAGTGGACACTAATCTATCAGTTTATATAAAGATTATCCACTGAGAAACAAACAGGTGCTGCTTAGTTACATACAAATTATTTAAAAATCAATAAATTTTTTGTCTACATTCAACCTCTCAGGCACAGTTGCCTAAATGTAGAAGAAGAGGGAACCCTAAGTGGACTCCTTTCTTTAGATGGAAATGGAAAGCTTTAGAACGGCAGCGTCGACATCGCTGCTATTCGCGAGAAGCAGAATGGTTATTCCTGGTGACCCTAAAACCATTCTTTGACAAATTGATTGACAGTCAATATGAGAGACTTACAAAGATTTATTCATGAATCAAACTGACTTAATCTGGTTCAGGCTCTACTTTGCAGTGTGGATACATTAGTTCTGCCTTTATTTGGTTTGACAATGAGCCCAATTTGTGACCTTAGAGTGTCATGTGGCAAGATTCCTAACACAAATACTAACGACCCTTGGTCCTTTAACAGTTTATGACGAGAAGTTTAATGTTGCTACTCGTCATGACGCAACGCCAATTTTGTACTTCATAGGTTAGGTTAGGTTTTTTTTTCGAGGAGTATATTATTTCTTCAACTCATTTACAAAGTTGAATTAATATAAGTAATTATAGATGTTAGATGTTAGATTAGGTTTAAGTGGCTGTCTGAGCATAGGACTTGCCGCAAGACACATTCAGGCCTCAAAATGGGCCCGTTGTGATATCACAAGGATAGAGTGAACTGTCTCACTGCACATCGGCGAACTTACAAATGCCAATTTGTGTTGTGAATAAACCCTAACAAGTCGCTGATATAGGAACTGAGGTTCTTCAAGTTGTCAGAGAATACCTTCGCCTAGAGCAATGTTGCCAGATCAGGAGATTCTTGGCCTTTTAGGAGAATTTTTAATAGGAAAAATTTTTTAGGAGAAAGTTTAGGAGATTCATATTTTATGTTAGAGGATTTTTCTGGCTTTTTAGGAAATTTTTGAATAACGGTACTTCGATACGAATGATGTAATGGGAACACTGGTAACAAAACATATTTTGGCAACTATTTTAATAGTCAAAGCATCCTATTGTGTTACAAATTTGTAAGCTTACAAAATGTAGACCGAGCTTACATCTCGTTCTCACTTATTTCGGTTACAATGAAATCCCGCCAGAAATTGCACTTTTTATTTAAACAAACAATATTTTGTTTTTGTTAAGTTTTTTTTGTTAATTTGAAGTTGAATTAAAAAAGGCTGCATTAAAAAAATTATGTATACCTCTATATTTTTGTTTTTCTATGAGTTTTATTTGAGTGAAGTTTTGATTTTTTTAAATTACGCAAATTATCAAACAATTTCCGGAGATTTTTTTTACTTTTGGCAAGAAATTGCGGAATTTTTTAAGATTTAGGAGACAGTAATTTCAGGTATCTGGCAACACTGGCCTAAAGACAGCCAGGCAGTGGCAGAGAAGATGACTTCATGAAGATTAAACAGAATTTCAATCGTATTTGAAATCAATAATTGATTTATAATTTCATTTCCTGACGAACGTCACATTAGGGTTTTTACTAAGCAAACGGAAACAGTTTTTCAAAGTTAAAGAAAACAATTGAAGGCCTAAAACTGTAGACGAGCTGCAGAAAACGAAACCAGCTTTCAGCAGCAAAGCCCCATACACTCTAGAGAAACAAATTCACTCAGTGGCAAACGTCATTCATAAATTGTACAATTCACAACGCAACGCTGCTTATGTAAATACCGTTATTTGAGGTTATGTCAGCAATGGCGTGTCGAAAGCTGACACCGTTCACTAACTACATTTCCTGTTTAATGTTCGAAATGCGTCACTTTTCGCTTGACACTGCGCTGCAGACGCCGCGGCCGCTCCAGCGAAATCACTGTCGTCGACACTTCCACACTTCCGCATTGCCGTTGACCCTGCGTCGTGGTTTGTGTAGCCTCAATTTATTGCAATTACACACTTAAGCAGCGTTTGTGGCTGCCACGAAAATATACAAATACTGCCAGCGCCCAAGTAGTAACAGTAACTACAACAACAACAACAATAAGAACTGCATACATTGAATGACCACTGCGCGCTGCAATTTACTGCAACCGACTGGCGTCGCTGCGCGCATAAATAAATGCCACACCGCCGTATGGCCGCGTTTGCAATAAAACATAAACGGCGCGAAAATTTCTTGCGCAGTGAAAATTTGCAGCATTTTCATTGCCATCGGCGGCAGCGGCAGCAATATTGCACGGCATCGGCCGTCCCCAAAAGGCAGCCTCGCGCGAATGTTGGCACTGGAATTTGAAAACTTTCGAGAATCTCCCAAAAGTGCATAAAGCGCGCTGACAAAATACAACAACAATAGCAACAGTTATATGGCCAAATGACAGCAATAAAAGCGGCAGCAATTTATTTGCATGCAACTTCATTTGGCGGCAAACGATCGGCCGGCGCACCGATCGCGCTGTGTTGTCGCTACACCAATGGCGGCTGGTGGCTGGTCGATGTTAGTGGGGGGAGTGCGCCAGCACACAACGGCGCTAGCGAACAAATCAATTTCGCTTCCGCGAGCAAATAATAGAAATGCAAATTTCCCCGCTAGCTGCCACCTTATCGAACTGCTGCGATCGTAGTGCAGTGCAGTGTTGCTGTTGCTCGTTCTGGCCATTTGCCGTGGCAGTAAATATTGCCACAACAACAACAACAACAGCAACAATAGATTTTCCATTGCTGCATTTACTCTAAATTAGATGTGCTGCAGCATTGGGCGCAATGCGAACCAACACACTGGAGCCGAACCGTCGATTGCGGTTCGACTTTTGTGGCCTCTGGCCGCACCGTTTGCCGTTTTGCGCCGCCGTGCAATCGCGCAAATCGATGCTGCAATGACTGATGTTGGCCGCACCGACCTCTGGCCCCGTTCGCTTTAGCCACGCAACGGCGCACTGTGCACTGCTCGCTGATCGCAGTGCAGCGCGCTGACCCGATCGCGCAAATTCGTTGGCGGCGGCAAGTAAGGAAAGCGCTGGCAACAGGTGAATAGCAGCAGACAATTGCTGTGTGGTTATTTATGTGTGCGTTTGCAATGATTGTGATCGTGTTGGAAGAGTTGCGCTGCTGATCGGCCCAATGATCATCACTGGCCGCGCATTATGCTCGCTTTGCCAAATCGTGATAAGTTTTTATGCACTTGCAGACTATTGTTGTTGTTGTGTCGATGTTAATGTTGCTAGTGTTTTATTGCTTGTACTCGTTCGACGATCGATAAATTGCCATTCAAATTATTGTACAACAAATTGTGCATAAATTTTCGCCCACTTTCATTGCAATTGCCGATTTCGCAGGGGTGGGGCGGGTTTCGCTCTGTTCGCCAACTTGGCCATTGTTGTTGCTCGGTGGTTTTGGCGATTTCGATCGGTGGCGCAGTTGGGTGAAAACAATTCATGCCGCAGGCGTATTAAATAAGCAAGTTTAACTCTTCTGGGTGTGGAATTAATTTCTTCATTTGTGACTATTCAAAGACGAGTATTGCAAGCTAATGGAGAAAGCCGAAACTTTTAGTGTAGGCAGATGCACATCCTACACACAATGTTTTAAATGATAGTGGAAAGAGTTTCCTTGCTTAACCCCTTCGCTACAGGTTTTTACTGGGATAAGTTAAAATTTAAAATTTTACGTTTTAGGCTTCTATTTGGTTATATTAGCAACATTCCATAAGAAATTTTTTAATTTTTATACTCGGACCCTGTATTTTAGTGTTTTTCTATGAGAGCAACCACATCGTTGTGGCTGTAATAATTATTTAAACATAAAACTTATTTAAACTTTAAACGAAAATTTGAATATTATTTCATTTACTTCAGCCAAAATTAAACAAAAAGTATCAGGTGTACAACTTTGCTTCCGCCGTTTTTTTCCAAAATTAAAAGCTTTATTGCGAAAAAGTGCTTACAGATGTCTTATTCAAAGTATTGTTCGTCGCTAGCGACAACTTTCTCCCATCTTTCCGGCAATTTCGGATCCCGGCTCGAAAAAAGGAGTCCTCTTTTGACGCTATCCATGAAGCAATCCATTTTTCCAATTCTTCGAAGGATTGAAAATGTTGATCTGCCAGGCCGTGTGCCATCGAACGGAATAGGTGGAAGTCAGAAGGGGCGACATCTGGGGAATACGGCGGGTGGGGCAAGACTTCCCATTTCAGCGTTTCCAGGTACTTTTTGACCACTTTTGCGACGTGACGCCGAGCATTGTCGTGTTGGAGGATGACTCACCATTTTCACTCACCACGAAATCACCATTTTTAAAACGTTGAAACCACTCCCGACACGTTCTTTCACTCAGAGCAGCATCACCGTAAGTTTCTGAGAGCATTCGATGCGCTTCAGCTGCATTTTTTTTCCAATTGTAACAGAAAAGTAAAACTTCCCGCAAATGGCGAGAATTGGGCACATAAACGGACATTTTCGAGCGTGAATAATACGAAAACAAGAACAACTGTCACTGAAACGGCGATGACAATTCGTTAGGCACTGTCCACACTCACTTTAAAGGCATTACCATCTATGTATTTCAACCAGCCTCAGCCGGTACAGCCACCTATCGGAAAACAGCGGAAGCAAAGTTGTACACCTGATATCTAAGTTGAAAGAAAACATCGAATTCAAAAGTTATATATAATTTTTCTGCTTCTTCTTCTTTTGCTATGTCAAGATATACCATAAAAAACCTGAATACTTCTCTTTAAACTTAAATATTCAATTTCGAAAATTTGAATATTTGTTCGTTTACTTCAGCCAAAATTTAAAAAAGTATCTAAATTGAAAAAAAAGTCAAATTAAAAAGTTATAGGTAGGGGAATTCTTTGTAAGGTGCCATTCTTTGTAAGGTGCCACCCCTGCTCGATTTCGATGTTCCAGCAATCCAAGAAAAAAAATTCCTATTGTCTTTTAAGGTATATATGTCAACATCAATTCTAATGTTGTTTTTGCGGGAACATACGTAATGGTACGGTCTGGGTAAATAAAAGTGTCAAGTTTGGTTAAGAAAAAACATAAAAATTAAAACTGAAGGTTTTTCTTGTGGTGAAAAAGTAACCAAAAACTTGTAAAAAACTAAGGTAAATATCAGTGTTGGACTTCATTTTTATTGGTTTTTCATAATCCGAAATGATATCCGAGCATATCGTAAAAGGAACAAATTTATACAATGATTTCCAAAATTGCATAAAAATGTAAAGTGCCACCTTTTTTTCTTTGTAAGGTGCCACCCCCCTTTTTTCATTGTTTTGTGGTCCTATATCGGTATAATGACTTTTTATTGCTCGGAATCGCCATTACAATGAATTTAAAGTGTTCTTAGTCGATTTTTCTCTAATTCTATCATGAGGAATAAATTAGTTCAGTTTTGTTTATCAATTTCCATACAATTATTCGTTTTATTCGTTATCATTCAATTAGCATTTTGCTTTCGGTCATTTTCTATTCAATTCAAATTGAATTCAATAATCTTTCGTAAATTTTCTAAATCATGCATTTTTGCTTGAGATTTTTACGTTTTTAGCGGTTTTTTAGGGGGTGGCACCTTACATTAAAAAATTTTAGGGTGTCGATTTTGAACACTTTGGGAAATTGGCTGTAAAATTCGTAATTACGAAAAATTCAATTGAAGTGTTACCTCGGATCCTAGCCCCTTTAACCCTCTTTCGAACGGTATATTAAAATTGGCGATACGTTAATTTTCTAACGAATTATGCGCAAAAAAGCTATGGGGTGGCACCTTACAAAGGATTCCCCTATATAATTTTTCTGCTTCTTCTTTTTTTGCTATGTCAAGATATACTTACTTACTTACTTAACTGGCCATAACAACCCGTTATCGGGTTACGGCCTGCCGCAAAACTTCTCTCCAGGCGCCTCTGCTTCGCGCGCGCCTTCTCCAGTTGGTCACACCAGATACCAGGGCCTCTTCCACTTGGTCCTTCCACCGGAGACACGGCCTCTCTCTTCGCCGTCGACCTCCAACCATCGCATCGAATACCTTTTTCGCCGGAGCTTCGTCGTCCATGCGGCAGACATGACCGAGCCAGCGTAGCCGCTGGATGTTAATTCGCTGTGCTACGTCCATGTCCTTATACAGCTCATACAGCTCGTTATTGGTTCGTATGCGATAGTCGTCACCAACCCGAACAGGGCCGAAGATTTTGCGAAGCACCTTCCTCTCGAACACTCCAAGGGCCGCTATGTCGTTTCGTGTCATTGTCCATGCTTCAGCGCCATAGAGGAGCACGGGCAAGATAAGCGTCCTATAGAGTGAAAGTTTTGTCGGTCGAGAGAGGTCTCTACTTCTCAATTGCCTACCGAGACCGTAGTAGCACCTCAAGCACTGTCAAGATATACCATACAAAAAACTGAATACTTCTCTTCTTTAAACTTAAATATTCAATTTCGTATTTTTCCTAAAACTTCAAACTATTCCAAGGACCGACAAAAAATTGTTTCTTGAAACCACAGAGGGTTCAGACGTTCACAAAGTAACATGTTGCTATATGGCAACAAAATAGCAAAAGAATTAAAAATGGGAAATTAAATGTAGAAAAAAAGATGTTATCAATTTAGTAGATCTCGAATATTTTGCAGTAAGGAGACATGACTCCTTTCTTTGTGGTATCACAATGGGCGCAATTTGTGGCCTTAACGAGTCCTGTGGCAAGGTCTGATGCCCAGGCAGCCATTTCTATCTGACCTGACCCAACCTAACCCGCCTCGCTAGTGCAACGAGTAGCGCGCTGGCTTCTCATACCGAGACCATATGTTCGATTCCTAGTTCGGGCTGGTGAAACGCTCATCTTCTTCTATCGCTATCCAAATGAAGAAGATGAGAATTACAAGAATCGCACAAGGCAGGCAATGGCAAAACCTCAAAGTGGGCCTCACAATAGGCCTCCTAGCCTAACCTAACCCAACCTAAAACCCTAATAACCTAAAAATTGTATGATGACTTGGAAAATGACAATCATATGTGGTTTACTGATCCTTCAACTATTTATTACGAGCATATGGCAATGACTTATCATGAAAATGTAAGTTCTATACAATTCTCAAACAGAAAAACTTAATGGTGTCATCCTTTATCTTTGCAAAACTCAGCTATGTACACAGAAGCCACATAATCGAACGGAACCAGTGGTATTCAGAATCTTGAAGTTATTTGTTGTTTCTTGATGTTGATACTCTTAGAGATCAAAGGATTAACATTAGTTCTTAAAGAATTCAAGTACCGATTCAGAAGGAACTACATTTTTTGCTTTGAAGGATCTAGAAGTAACGAAAATTCTTTTTTTGGCACTTTCCATTGCTGCACCTTCTGCAGAAGACCCACAATCCCTATGGGTAGTTTGTTTTTTAGGGTCAATTCCCTGGATCTGATTTGGCTTTTGGAATGGTGGTTACTTAATCAAATTGGTTTGAATAGTTTAAGGTGTTCAGATGTACTGTGCTGTATTTAGTGATCCGTTGATCCCATCACTAATCCCAATCTTTCCTTCTCCTTTTGTACTAATTTTCCCCCTATTTGCTGCTCTCCGGCTTCGGCCGTTTGTATCGTTTAATGTTTCTTGTACTCTCTGTTACTTGTCATTCGAACGTCGTTCAATACAGATCACACAACCCGACCTGACCCGCCTTTTTATTTCTATCGCTCAGCACGAACCTTTACATAAGGAGCAAGCAATTTTTAATAACATCGAATTGAAACGAAATTGTGTCCCATAAGCTCCGAGTCCAACCTGATCCAAAGGCTCATTACCCAATTAAAAAAATTGCAATTAGTTAGTTGATGTTTTCATATGTCAACTAGCCGTAATAATCACTTGCCAACAGTTCTTGCGCTCCTGACATGTCAATGATATTTCCAAAGATATAACTTTCATGCGAATCGTATTGCAATTCACCCAAACTGCAAACGAAAACCAAACAAGAAATAAGTAAAAAAAATTATAAAATTCACCGAGTCAATAAAATCAAATAAAAGTTGCACGATGTTAATTTCAATTGGACAACTATCGACATTTCTGACATGACACAATTGCCAACTCGACTCGGCTGGCTTTTCATGTTATTGCTGCTGCTGTTGTTGTTACCGACTTGCTGTTGTTGTTGTTGTTGTTGTCGACGACCAGTTGCGGCAATTGCAGCATTTTTGAAATTGCCCGCCTTTTGAAGCGATTAAATGGTTAAAATGGTCACTTGAATGGCCGCTGTTTAACAACCCCATAATTAGTTGGATTTTTACTTAAACAAATAGCAACAACACTGTTAGTGTAGCGGCCAACAACAAATAACAAATACAATAATATAAAATGCAAATAAACGAGTCAGCACAACACAAACCGTACCCACCAAACTGACAATTGACATTACGCTGAGGATTAAATTGAAAGGACACGTCGAATCGACTCGCCGACTGGGCTCTGACAACAAACGAAAGGGTGGAGGGGGCCCGCACCACATGCATTAAATTACCCCCGTAGCAAAGCGATGAGTGCATTGTTGACCGCAATAAAAACCAAAACAGCAACAACAACCAACAATGTAATGTGTGTTTGTATGTGTGTGTGTGTGACAACTACGCAGCAGGCGGCAAGTTGCGCCTGCAGCGATGTGGTGCGGAGTGGCGGCTTGGCTGAAAATGGTTGGGCGCATTGTTTGCCGGTTGTACGCAATAATAAAATGTCACATGCCTGATGCGCCACCAATTTCAGCCAACCAACCTCACCAACACACGACCACCACCACCGACAGTCGACAGCAGCAGCAGGAGCGCCATAACCACTGTCAGCACCAGCGTCCTTGTCCCGCTGGCGATATGCGGACAAGTGCGGTAGCGGCACTATTATCTGACTGTCGCTCGACGGCTCGTCCACCATATTGCTTGACCGTTTTGTCGCTTGTTTGTAGTTTCACTTTTCTACTATTTGTGCGCTACACTTTTTGGGTGAGTCGTATGGGTGTTGATGGAAAGTTGATGTTGAAATGAATTGAAAATAAGAAAAGGTTTGTTTGAAATGCTTTTTAAAGATAAATTGATGGAAAATGAGAAAAACTTGGATTTGCAAATTCACTGAGTTGAATTAAGAAAAAGACAATAGAAAATGAAAACAATTTGTTTAAAGTTTAGTAAAAAAAAAAGTTTAGTATTAATAAATGAAAGTATGAAATGTAGAGTTCATGAAAATAATAATTTATAAGTGAGAAAGCATCATTTATATATAAAAGATATAAAATTGGAAATGTGAAGACAATAACGGATGGTTTTTTACTATAGCTGGTACTACACAACAAGTAAATTCTTCGTTATTTCTCCTCTTTGGTTAATTATTTGATATTCTTAATCAATTATTTAAATTTAGAAAGATACGATTTTTTACTAAAAACATTTCCCAGACAGTTTTGCGATTGCTTCACTCAGTTTTGAGTGATCAATCTCACCAATAATGAGAAAAAAATTTTCATATTTTAGAGTTTTCCATCGATAAAGGCGATAACGCCAGTCAGGTGGATAAAAAGGTCCGCCCAATTTTGATTTCGTCGAATCTGTTCCAATTATAAACGTAGTGTATCAAAAGTGCAGAGAAATGTGTTAAAAATTTGAATAGTTGGTTAAGAATGACATAATCTAAAAAGAAAAATTTAAATAACTGATTAAGAATGACAAATAATCAACTAAAGAGATGTCTTCTCTGAGGAAGAATTTAGTATTTGTGTAGTACAAGGTATAGTAAAAAGAAATCCTTTATTTCAGTAAGTGTAACTCGCATTGTATAAGAACAATCGGACGACGAAAGATTGCGTTAGAAAGATACGATTTTTTACTAAAAATACCTCTCTGAGCGTTTTGCTATTGCTTCACTCAGTTTTGTTTGATATTTTACAGTTTTCCATCGATAAAGGCGATAACGCCAGTCAGGCGGCTAAAATTGTGAAGAGTTCAGTCATTTTAACAGTCAATCACGCCCAATTTTGATTTCGTCAAATCTGTTTCGATAATTTTAATGTCAAAGATGCATCACGCTTTGGAAGGCCAACTGTCAAAAATGTCTTGAAAATAATCGAAAACGTCAAATCCGACTATAATGTAAGCGCTGTTTTGATTACCAAAAAGCTAAACATCGCTTAAGAAATCGTTTGGAATTACTTGAATAAGGCTGGATACAAAAACAAGCTCGAGGTATGGGTTCCATATGAGTTAAGGGGGGCACACCATGAAACGCTCAAAAAATTGACCAATTTTCTTTGTTTTACTGTACAAAAAAAGAAAGAGACAAGAACAATCCGTTTGGAACATCTGTAGGTATTAGTTAAAAGTTCAAAAAAAAAGTTATACATAAAAAAAATTAAAAATGTCAAACATATTGAACATCTTCCGAGGCTTGGTTTAAAAAAAGACGTCTTCCCGTCCACACGATGCCGTCCGAAGTTAAAGTCTGAAACATACAAATTATATATCAAATTAATCAGCAGGTTTGTCGCAAGTGCGTGAACCTCAAAAACCATAAAAATGTTCAAAATTTAGCAACAAAGCTATATAAATACAAAAAAGTTAGTTTTTTCTTACTTGTTTAAATACAAATTTTTTTTTAATAGATTTCAGAGGTTCACTTCTCTGTTCAATATACTACAAAACGAGTATAAATTCGTGTAGATCGGTTCAGTAGTTTTTTTTATCATGTGGACGGACTACAAAAACGTGTTTATGAGGAAACGCGTTCCAAAGTTATTCGGAACACCTGGTGTGGCTGAGCGCGCGTCGATGAAAAGAACTGTGTCTCCGAAAGTTTTCAGAGTTCGACTTTGATCTTTCGATCTTCGATCTTATCTTTCGATTAAAGTAAAAAAAAATAATCGATTTTTTTAAACCATTTCATGGAGTGCCCCCTTAACGCAAGAAAAATTTATGGATCGAATTTCTATTTGTAGATCAGAGCTGAACTGCAATAAAATCGACCTATTTCCGAAGCGGATAGTGACTGGTAATGAAAAGTAGATCACAAAACGGTGACCAATTAACGGTTAGAAAGATTTTGATGTGTGTGTTTGATGGGGTGGGAAGGGAATCACTAAATTCTAAATTCTTAATTTGGACCTGAACTGTCAACAATTGGACTATTCGATGGAAGCCAGACCATCTAACCTTTGGTCAATAGGAGATAAATTGTGTTCCATCAGGACAACACCAGGCCACACACATCCATAGTAACTAACCAGAAGCTCCGGAAACTTAGTTGGGAGGTTCTTATGTTTTGGTTCTGATAGTCCGGACCTGGCACCAAGTGATTTCCAATGATTTTGCTGATGAAAAATTAGCCTCAAGAGAAACTTGTGAAAATCTACTGTTCCAGTTGTTTTCAATAAGGACGAGATATTGTATGAGAAATACAAAATATCTTCAAAATTTTTATTTTAGTTGATTAGTGAGTGAATATTGAAAAATGTTGAACAATTTTTAGTTTATAAGAAGAAGTTTATCGTACCTTGTGTATCAGGGTTTATCAAATAAACAATAATTATTTATTTTTCTCGATTTTATAAGATTTAATTTTATATTTTTTAATAAATTATTTGGAAGTCGGATCGTTCTTCCAATGTTAAATAAAGCCTTTAATTTGATGCAATATGGGCTTTTGGGATTTATTATGTGAATATTACCATATTTTGTTGAAATTTCATATTTTATGTAATCTTTTTTTTTGAAAATTATAATCTTTATTCATTTGAAAGCCATCAGACACCAGTTGTAGCAGCCATTCGACGGCCGCGCTCTATTTGTTTAGCGTAATTCAATTCAATTTGTGTAGCGATTTGCATCGATGGGCTGCGATGCCGCTGACAACCTTTCGCTCACAATTAGCGCTGACGGCTCCCCGGCCGCGCACCGACACGCCCGGCGAACGAGAATGCAACGCCGCACATATGGACAACAGTCGCATGAGTGGCGCTGGGCGGCACGGGGCGCGGCGTTCCGATTGGCAATCGGAGCGGCTGTCCACTTGTCGGCCCGTGTAAACGGCGTGTAATTAGGTGCCTCTGTTTGGTGAATTAAATGCCGCCGCTTGCATGCGGCAGACCCCACCCCGCCCCGCCGCCAGTGTCGCTGCGCATTTATCGGTCTGTCAAGTGTCCGCTGGTCACTTGTCGTTTGTCGCGTACGTGCCAGCCTGTCTGTCTGTCTGTCTGGCGGTTGGTCGGTGCGTTGCAATCGTGCGTCGACGGACAGGTTGAAGCTCCTGCGCGAGTGGAAGCAACAAACGAAATCGAATCGGATCGAAATCGTCATTGCCATTGGAGATGGAAATTGATTGAAATTTGAACTTTATTTAACTGTCAGTCGCTGTGGCGCGTACAAAGTCCTGCGCTCGCGTGCGTACATTAATTGTTTACTCGATGTTTATTTTCGTATTCAAATTACGAGCTATGCGCCAAATGGCAACGCGAGCAGTGGAAGGCGACGGACAATTGAGGCGTTGCCACTCGATTTGTTACAAATATTTGTTGCACGAGTATGTCGCATTGGACGATTATAGCTTTGCGGGTGTGGCCGGACGTAAAAGTGAAATATGTAAGTGGGCGCTGGCAGGGGGGGGCAGTGCGGCAAATGTGTTAATCACAAATGCAGGTAATTGCGGGGAGAGCGTCAACGAGTATTAATTAACTAAATGGAGAGAATTGGAACAGCGGAATGGATGCGGTGGGCGTTGTTCTCAATTTCGATTTCTAATTAAAGCCACAGTTGTTTTTAGGTTAATTGATGAAATTAGAAGCTTATTAGAGCCTTTTCGTGGAGGGGGGAAAATGGCGCCGATCGATTTTACTAATTGAATTGAAATTACTAATCGACTAATTGGTGCAGTGATTATGTGAATGAGTGATGGAACAAAATTAATTTGATATAAATAAGTAGGAGATTGTAGGGGTAGGGGGAAAGGGGCTTCCGTGCATAAATAACTGTTGAGCCCAAGAGAATTCTCAACCATTAAGTAGGTAAATGGATGTGGAGGACACAAATTAGGACAAATTAGGCCGATTGTGATGCAACTGGATTGCAATTTTGTATGTGATACTCAAATAAATTAGAATTTGTGTACTTCTTGAGAATTCTAGCTTTCGTCTTTTATTAAATAATTTTGGAACACATAAAGTTAGATTAATAAAATTTTGACAAGTGATCAAGGAGATTATGGGTTTAAACATACTTACTTTTCAAGAAAATTCTATATAAATTTTCAAGGATATAAAGGATTAAACTTTTCAAAGGACCTTTTTCATATCCTTTTTTTACAAATAGATAAAAAATAAATTTTATTTAAAGTTTTGAGCCGTTCATCTTTCATTTCATATATATATTACCATATTCTAACGAGGTTGAGTGTTTTTATATATTTTTTTTTATTTATTATCCCACAAATTCAAAATTCCAAATTTTAAAGTCCTTTTAAAAGGACAAAAGATGTAGAAATATAAAACTGAGTACGCAGTATTACTATATTTGGTCTCTAGTTTCATGCCCATATGGATTTTTTCTACACGGTGTAATAAAATGAAGAAAAAATATAGGTTAGGTTAGGTTAAAGTTTTAGTCTGGGCACAAGACCTTATCTAAAGACATATGAACTCATTCTGGTATCACAAGAAAATTTCTTCTTTCTTATGAAAGAGAAGAAAGACACATTCTTCTTTCTTGTGATGCTTCAAGTCCATACTGCAAAGCTATTTATTTTAATTGTGTATAAATCCTTGCAAGTCTCTGATACTAAGTGATCTGACGTCTGAGCAAAGAACTTTATCGGAAAATGTATCAAAGCTTCATTTTGATATCACAAGAAAGAAGAATATGTCTACATTGTAAGCCAATTTGATTTGCCAATGAATGCTTACAAGTTTTTCCTACCAAATAACCTGAGATCATTCAAGTGGAAAATGATATATTCAACAAAAAAGTGAAGCGACCCATAAAACAGTTTCTTTGACCACTGTAAACAGATTTTTACTCAAGGCAAAGCATACCATTGCTTGTCATCAGCCTGTGGCCTCGTTTAAATCTGTTTGCAATCGAAGATGTTAACAATTTATGGCGCCTCGAGTTGGCAATCGATTTGCAAAGATATTGCAGCATAAAGTGGGAAATCGCGAATAACGAACGATGACTGCAGCTTCTAACGAACCAATCAGCTCGCAGCTGTTGCAATTGCGGCAAAT